>JASEVX010000001.1:1531294-2034946 GCA_031761405.1 Serripes groenlandicus | reverse complement strand
TTAATGTCATGAGTATATGTATTCTCAAAATGAACCCTCTGAAGATTGTCTGAGCACCAAGGAGAGATGTTAGTATTACCAGTTTTATTTCCGTTGGTATGAACCGAACGGGGGGGATCGAACCGTGTAAACTGTATGTTACTACTCAACGTTATTACCGTGTAAAACTGTATGTTACTACTCAACGTTAATTACCGTGTAAACTGTATGTTAACTCAACGTTAATTAAATGGATTTGTTGAACAATGTAAATGTATATGGACGATTCATAAAACTAATATCACATGAGATCTGCATCGGGGAAAAATAACATGAAGATCTGAATCTGCACTGATCGCTTATCAATCTCTGAAAGTTGCGAGACTTCTGACTTGTTTACATTTAACGATTCATACAGATGCACCACCTGATCTGTATCAGTGCATACACTGTCAGTCCTCATTGGTATACCAGTGATTAATATGTGTTGTCTCGCTTGCCCAATATTTGGATTTTTAGGTAAGATTATGAGGATGAAAAAAGTTGGCAAAGTGAGACAATACAATACAATACAATACAATACAATATGTTTATTCAGTAATTTAGGCCTCTGGCCCATTATACAAATTTACATTTACAAAATAAGTCCCACATGAGTGACATCACATTAGAGAGGTTGAAGTAATAATATTTCTGTCATAAGGTCCATATGTTTTAAAAGTTGTTTGTTACAATTGTGTTGCACAGAATTTAATATTAACCGAATAGTAAACTGAATTGTTTTCATATAGAGAGTTCATGCCAATTATGCACAATTTAAACAATACATATAAGAATGATGTTTAATCTACTAATACAGGAATTGAAAAACATGTATGGCTTAGCTTATAGTATTTTCCATATAACTTAACTTCCTGATTTTAAACGACTCGACCAAAAATTTGCAAGAGATTTTATGCACATCGGTCTGGGATCAGCCATTATTTCATGAATAGTTCTTTTGTTGGATATGATGACACAAGGTCTACATGTGTGATTTAGCTAGGGGCAATATTTTATTATTATTTTTAATTTTAGCTCTCCTAATTTAATATTATCCACCAACTATTTGTACAATATTTGAACCGTGTGCAAAGTCGTGCATGTCGGCAAACGCAACTATCATTCAACGCCGTGCATTCATTAACACGTTTTAGTTTTCTAAAGCGAGGATGCCCGCAAATATGATCCGATGAATTTAGTATTTGTTCACAGTAATTACATACAAGACGTGGTGTTTTACACATGATTTCGAATTATTATTATTATTTATTTTATTATTAAAAAAACAACATTATTAATTATTTCTTCATTTTTATTATTATAATTATTTATTTTATTATTTATTTATTTTTATTGTTATTTTTATATTATTATTATTATTACTATTATTATTATTATTATCATATTATTAATTATCATTATTATTATTATTATTATTATTATTATTATTATTATTTATTATTATTATTAGTTTTATCGAACGGGTATAATATCTTTGGACTTTACCTGCATGCGAACTAATCATGATATTCCGTATCCGCGATCTGATTGTATCCGCAACATGGAAGACCTTCGAGAACGTTTATCATAAACAAGCGTGTATAATTTATTAGAACTGTAGTTATTATAAAACTTGGTATGACATATCTCATAAATGTTACGATTGAAAACATTTACAAATGACGATAAAAACTATTCAATAGAGTTGTAAAACATTTACAAATGACGGTAACAACTATTCAATAGAGTTGTCAAACATTGTCGCAAAATCATAACATTACAAATGACGGTAACAACTATTCAATAGAGTTGTAAAACATTGTCGCAAAATCATAAACATTACAAATGACGGTAACAACTATTCAATAGAGTTGTCAAACATTGTCGCAAAATCATAAACATTTACAAATGACGGTAACAACTATTCAATAGAGTTGTCAAACATTTACAAATGACGGTAACAACTATTCAATAGAGTTGTAAAACATTGTCGCAAAATCATAAACATTTACAAATGACGGTAACAACTATTCAATAGAGTTGTCAAACATTGTCGCAAAATCATAAACATTTCATTACTATAAGCAATTTCTCCTTTTCCTACAATGTCTTCAAAAACCGTCTTCTGCAGATGCGTCGAAATGCCTCTGCAAGTGAGAAAGTGTTAACTCGTGGTATATTTGACTTTTTCGGACTTTTTACTAATCTACAATTTAGCTGTCCGAGTACTTGAAGATTAATCTAATTCCACAAAATCCAAGGTAAATATCGCCTAGTCTCACTGCACACCTTTGATGACAAGTTTCCCCTTGTCATCAGAAAAGTTGGTCAATGATTTCAAAGTGAATAGTTTGTTTGGACGATTTTCAGATGTATCAAGGCGGGCTCTTGGCTAAATAACCTTTACTTCCCGGATAGTTGATCCCAACACTGACGATCGGTCCTAATCCTACCCCCAACAACCCGCAACCTATGACTAAAATTTGTAATGTCTTCTGTTAATCCTGCTCGGTGATCGAACCCCGTTTTCGAGCTCCACAACAACGCCAAGTCGGTGAAAGATATTTGTAAATATGTCCTCCTTCGAAAGACGACATCGCTTCACCAACAATAACAGTCATGTAAGCATATATTTCCAGAATATTTTGCTTTGAAATATTATTGGAAAAAGGTAATATATCTCAAAAACTGGAGATATGATTTTTATAGAAAATTTAAAATATTGTGTTGGGAGACAAAACAACTCTGATGTTAAAATCGTCATCGTAGGGATTTGACCTACAAACACCACGCTATGAACTCCGTATTATCGTTCAGGTTTCAATTTTGTTGTTTATATTGTTAGATGTAAACGTAATATGGTATTTTATATATTGTCGTCTGATTTAAAACAAACAAACACAAATGAGGATAAACCATATAGTTTGAACAAAGGAGAAATTGTTCGTGTCGAGCTCGCAGTGTTAAAGACAAAACCTGCTGCTGGGCTGTTTAACTCTTTCAGCGCCAAAGGTAATATTGAGGTAATATTGAGGTTTTTGCAAACAATACTGATTCAGGCGAGTCAGCTCGTAACCTTTTACTCATCAAAATAGTCCAAAACTTTTATTACATGAGAAATGGATACGCCCGATTTTGAACCTGGAAGAGTCTACTTTAAACAATTCGGCGCTGAAAGAGTTAACATCGGCAGGAAGTTGATTAAAATTTTAAAATGAATATAGAAAAATGAGTTAATCCTTATATCAATATCATAATGACAGCCCATTTCCTCCATTTGATTTGTATGTCTATCGTCATTTATATCGATACCGGTATAACAGAAAGAGAGGGTGTGACATGTAAAAACGAGACACATTTGTGCGTTTGTTCACCAAAACGGAGAGTGTACAATAAGAACACATTTCGATTGACGTTGGTAGAATTCAAGGGCGCAATGAGAATATAATGTCCCATAACCGCTTGCCATCTTGTATTGTCATCAAACAACAATCGTGCATGCCTTTAATTCCTAAATTCTAAAACCGTCTCGAAAATATATTAATAGTGAAGAATTAGGGAAGTCTGTGTACAACACCGTTTCCTCAGAACTTTCACCGTCCTTCTTCATGTAAAATAGTCCTAGACGCAACTTGTGACAACAAATATAGTCTATTCACCATCTTGTGACAACATATATAGACGTGACGCCCACTCACCATCTTGTGATTACAACTATAGACGTGACGTCCATTCACCATCTTGTGATTACAAATATAGACGTGACGCCAATTCGCCATCTTGTGATTACAAATATAGACGTGACGCCTATTCACCATATTGTGATCACAAATATAGACGTGACGCCGATTCACCATCTTGTGATTACAAATATAGACGTAACGCCCATTCACCATCTTGTGATTACAAATATAGACGTAACGCCCATTCACCATCTTGTGATTACAAATATAGACGTAGCGCCCATTCACCATCTTGTGATCACAAATATAGACGTGACGCCCATTCACCATCTTGTGATTACAAATATAGACGTAACGCCCATTCACCATCTTGTGATTACAAATATAGACGTAACGCCCATTCACCATCTTGTGATTACAAATATAGACGTAGCGCCCATTCACCATCTTGTGATTACAAATATAGACGTGACGCCCATTCACCATCTTGTGATTACAAATATAGACGTGACGCCCATTCACCATCTTGTGATTACAAATATAGACGTGAAGCCCATACACCATCTTGTGACAACAAATATAGACGTAACGCCCATTCACCATCTTGTGATTACAAATATAGACGTGACGCCCATTCACCATCTTGTGATTACAAATATAGACGTGAAGCCCATTCACCATCTTGTGATCACAAATATAGACGTGACGCCCATTCACCATCTTGTGATTACAAATATAGACGTGACGCCCATTCACCATCTTGTGATTACAAATATAGACGTAACGCCCATTCACCATCTTGTGATCACAAATATAGACGTGACGCCCATTCACCATCTTGTGATTACAAATATAGACGTGACGCCCATTCACCATATTGTGATCACAAATATAGACGTGACGCCCATTCACCATCTTGTGATTACAAATATAGACGTAACGCCCATTCACCATCTTGTGATTACAAATATAGACGTGACGCCCATTCACCATCTTGTGATTACAAATATAGACGTGAAGCCCATTCACCATCTTGTGACAACAAATATAGACGTAACGCCCATTCACCATCTTGTGATTACAAATATAGACGTGACGCCCATTCACCATTTTGTGATTACAAATATAGACGTGACGCCCATTCACCATCTTGTGATCACAAATATAGATGTGACGCCCATTCACCATCTTGTGATTACAAATATAGACGTGACGCCCATTCACCATCTTGTGACGACAAATATAGACGTAACGCCCATTCACCATCTTGTGATTACAAATATAGACGTGACGCCCATTCACCATCTTGTGATCACAAATATAGACGTGACGCCCATTCACCATCTTGTGACAACAAATATAGACGTGACGCCCATTCACCATCTTGTGATCACAAATATAGACGTGACGCCCATTCACCATCTTGTGATCACAAATATAGACGTGACGCCAATTCGCCATCTTATGATTACAAATATAGACGTGACGCCCATTCGCCATCTTGTGATTACAAATATAGACGTAACGCCCATTCACCATCTTGTGATTACAAATATAGACGTGACGCCCATTCACCATCATGTGATTACAAATATAGACGTGACGCCCATTCACCATCTTGTGATTACAAATATAGACGTGACGCCCATTCACCATCTTTTGATTACAAATATAGACGTGACGCCCATTTACCATCTTGTGATTACAAATATAGACGTGACGCCCATTCACCATCTTGTGATCACAAATATAGACGTGACGCCCATTCACCATCTTGTGATTACAAATATAGACGTGACGCCCATTAACCATCTTGTGATTACAACTATAGACGTGACGCCCATTAACCATCTTGTGATTACAAATATAGACGTGACGTCCATTCACCGTCTTGTGATTACAAATATAGACGTAACGCCCATTCACCATCTTGTGATTACAAATATAGACGTGACGCCCATTCACCATCTTGTGATCACAAATATAGACGTGACGCCCATTCACCATCTTGTGATCACAAATATAGACGTGACGCCCATTCACCATCTTGTGACAACAAATATAGACGTGACGCCCATTCACCATCTTGTGATTACAAATATAGACGTGACGCCCATTCACCATCTTGTGATTACAAATATAGACGTGACGCCCATTCACCATCTTGTAATCACAACTATAGACTTAACGCCCATTCACCATCGTGTGATTACAAATATAGACGTGACGCCCATTAACCATCTTGTGATTACAAATATAGACGTGACGCCCATTCACCATCTTGTGATCACAAATATAGACGTGACGCCCATTCACCATCTTGTGACAACAAATATAGACGTGACGCCCATTCACCATCTTGTGATCACAAATATAGACGTGACGTCCATTCACCATCTTGTGATTACAAATATAGACTTAACGCCCATTCACCATCTTGTGATTACAAATATAGACGTGACGCCCATTAACCATCTTGTGATTACAAATATAGACGTGACGCCCATTCACCATCTTGTGATCACAAATATAGACGTGACGCCCATTCACCATCTTGTGACAACAAATATAGACGTGACGCCCATTCACCATCTTGTGACAACAAATATAGACGTGACGCCCATTCACCATCTTGTGATCACAAATATAGACGTGACGCCCATTCACCATCTTGTGATCACAAATATAGACGTAACGCTCATTCACCATCTTGTGATTACAAATATAGACGTGACGCCCATTCACCATCTTGTGATTACAAATATAGACGTGACGCCCATTCACCATCTTGTGATTACAAATATAGATATGACGCCCATTCACCATCTTGTGATTACAAATCGCTAGACGCGGCTCACATTCCTCCTTAACTCTTTCAGCGCCGAATTGTTCCAAGTAGACTCTTCCATGTTCAAAATTGGGTGTGTCCATTTCTCCATTTATGAAAGTTTTGGACTATTTTGGTAACTCAAAGGCAAACAATGCTGATTTCAGGTGAGACAGCTCGTTACGAGCTGACTCACCTGAATCTGCAATGTTTGCAAAAACCTCAAAATTGCCTGTGGCGCTGAAAGAGTTAAGGGGAAATTATCGGTCAATTTGTGAGAGTTCAATTTATATAAAAGGATAAGGACTGGTCACCATTACAGGATATGTTGCTAGGCAATACACAAAAACACCCTGGTCAAAAGCAAGCGTGTCTACTGATTTCATGGTATAATCTTTACTATACACACACACATATTGCAATTAATGTCAAAATGTTTCTAATAATAATAAATTCATAGTTCCCAGACCTCCCCATTTTTATATATAAATTGACTATAATATTATGTTGTAAAGAGAAATATCAAATATACTTAAATTAAACAATTGCATGTGCAAAAATGATTAAATCAAGAAGTCGATATAATCAGATCATACAAAGGCGTCAACGACATATAGTTCTCAAACTCAAATTCCTTGGTGTTATCCTAATGATCACATGTTTTTATACTCTGTAAATGCTGATCATATTTGCCTTTCAAAACATTTGACAAGCGAGATAATTATAGTAGTTCTGGGAACTATGTATTAGATCGACGTGGTAAATAGTCCGAATTCTATTAATCATACAGTCTCTTTATGGGGGGGCCAGACCTTCAGACAGGAACACGGTGTTGCTATGACACCGTGGAGTTTTGATAACATTCAAAAACCGCAAAATGTCTACACTTGATTTATTTAAGATATTAATAATGACTGGTATTTCAAACTGAACCCTTGACCTTATTGTAAAATATTTCCTATGTTTGAGATACTTGTCTGAAAGATAATGGAAACCGTTTCTAACGCGGTATTTCTCGGTATTACTCGGTATTACTCGGTATTACTCGGGCTTAATTTTAATGTGCACCAGTATAGGTCGCGTCTGACGAATGGGAGGCTTGACAGTGTCACCAAAGGATTCGCCAATATAGATGTAAATAGGTGGTTTTACAGTGTCGCCAAAGGATTCGCCAATATAGATGTAAATAGGTGGTTTTACAATGTCGTCAAAGGATTCACCGATATAGATGTAAATAGGAGACTTTACAATGTCGTCAAAGGATTCACCGATATAGATGTAAATGGGAAGTTTTACAGTGTCGCCAAAGGATTCGCCAATATAGATGTAAATGGGAGGTTTTACAGTGTCGCCAAAGGATTCACCAATATGGATGTAAATGGGAAGTTTTACAGTGTCGCCAAAGGATTCGCCAATATATATGTAAATGGGAGGTTTTTCGGTGTCGCCAAAGGATTCACCAATATAGATGTAAATAGGAGGCTTTACAATGTCGTCAAAGGATTCACCGATATAGATGTAAATGGGAGGTTTTACAGTGTCGCCAAAGGATTCGCCGATATAGATGTAAATGGGAGGTTTTACAGTGTCGCCAAATGATTCGCCGATATAGATGTAAATGGGAGTTTTTACAGTGTCGCCAAAGGATTCGCCGATATAGATGTAAATGGGAGGTTTTACAGTGTCGCCAAAGGATTCACCAATATAGATGTAAATGGGAGGTTTTACAGTGTCGCCAAAGGATTCACCAATATAGATGTAAATGGGAGGTTTTACAGTGTCGCCAAAGGATTCGCCGATATAGATGTAAATGGGAGGTTTTACAGTGTCGCCAAAGGATTCACCAATATAGATGTAAATGGGAGGTTTTACAGTGTCGCCAAAGGATTCACCAATATAGATGTAAATGGGAGGTTTTACAGTGTCGCCAAAGGATTCACCAATATAGATGTAAATGGGAGGTTTTACGGTGTCGCCAATATAGATGTAAATGGGAGGTTTTACAGTGTCGCCAAAGGATTCACCAATATAGATGTAAATGGAAGGTTTTACAGTGTCGCCAAAGGATTCACCAATATAGATGTAGATGGGAGGTTTTACGGTGTCGCCAAAGGATTAACCAATATATATGTAAATGGGAGGTTTTACAGTGTCGCCAAAGGATTCACCAATATAGATGTAAATGGGAGGTTTTACGGTGTCGCCAAAGGATTAACCAATATATATGTAAATGGGAGGTTTTACAGTGTCGCCAAAGGATTCACCAATATAGATGTAAATGGGAGGTTTTACAGTGTCGCCAAAGGATTCACCAATATAGATGTAAATGGGAGGTTTTACGGTGTCGCCAATATAGATGTAAATGGGAGGTTTTACAGTGTCGCCAAAGGATTCACCAATATAGATGTAAATGGAAGGTTTTACAGTGTCGCCAAAATATTCACCAATATAGATGTAGATGGGAGGTTTTACGGTGTCGCCAAAGGATTAACCAATATATATGTAAATGGGAGGTTTTACAGTGTCGCCAAAGGATTCACCAATATAGATGTAAATGGGAGGTTTTACGGTGTCGCCAAAGGATTAACCAATATATATGTAAATGGGAGGTTTTACAGTGTCGCCAAAGGATTCACCAATAAAGATGTAAATGGGAGGTTTTACGGTGTCGCCAAAGGATTCATCAATATAGATGTAAATGGGAGGTTTTACGGTGTCGCCAAAGGATTCACCAATATAGATGTAAATGGGAGGTTTTACGGTGTCGCCAAAGGATTCACCAATATAGATGTAAATGGGAGGTTTTACAGTGTCGCCAAAGGATTCGCTGATATAGATGTAAATGGGAGGTTTTACAGTGTCGCCAAAGGATTCGCCGATATAGATGTAAATGGGAGGTTTTACAGTGTCGCCAAAGGATTCACCAATATAGATGTAAATGGGAGGTTTTACAGTGTCGCCAAAGTATTCACCAATATAGATGTAAATGGGAGGTTTTACAGTGTCGCCAAAGGATTCACCAATATAGATGTAAATGGGAGGTTTTACGGTGTCGCCAATATAGATGTAAATGGGAGGTTTTACAGTGTCGCCAAAGGATTCACCAATATAGATGTAAATGGAAGGTTTTACAGTTTCGCCAAAGGATTCACCAATATAGATGTAGATGGGAGGTTTTACGGTGTCGCCAAAGGATTAACCAATATGTATGTAAATGGGAGGTTTTACAGTGTCGCCAAAGGATTCACCAATATAGATGTAAATGGGAGGTTTTACGGTGTCGCCAAAGGATTCATCAATATAGATGTAAATGGGAGGTTTTACAGTGTCGCCAAAGGATTCGCTGATATAGAGTGCTGTTACGTAATCTAAACAGTGAATTGAGTGTTTTTGTACAAACCAAACAGCGAATTGAGTGTTATTACACAATCCAAACAATGTATTGAGTGTTGTTACATGGGAGGTTTTACAGTGTCGCCAAAGGATTCGCCGATATAGATGTAAATGGGAGGTTTTACAGTGTCGCCAAAGGATTCACCAATATAGATGTAAATGGGAGATTTTACAGTGTCGCCAAAGGATTCACCAATATAGATGTAAATGGGAGGTTTTACAGTGTCGCCAAAGGATTCGCTGATATAGAGTGCTGTTACGTAATCTAAACAGTGAATTGAGTGTTGTTGTACAAACCAAACAGCGAATTGAGTGTTATTACACAATCCAAACAATGTATTGAGTGTTGTTACATTCTTATAATAACCTGAACGGACGGACAGTACTTGTGGTTTAACCCCTTCCAACATACAACAAGTCTGTTAGCAGACGACTCTGCAAACATCTAAGCAATTATGTGAAAACCCTCTTTAAATGAATTTATTTATGAACAAGAGTTAAAACGTTGTGGCAAAAGGAGAAATAAAAGGCTTATTTAAATAGCCCAGTTTCGTAGTCACTGTGGACTATGGACCAGCCTATACATACACTATTTATCCTGTCACGTGTAGCAATTTCGACCCGATAACAGGGTGCCGTATATTTATTTTGATATACGTCAGTTGATCACGTGATAAGCTGGTGCGCACCTGCTAGCCGGGACTACTTTTTTTAGCAAGAATCGCTGTAAATTCCAACTTCAATCGATAAAAACAGCATATATCGTGGATAAATTTCTCATTTGTGAATACAACATTCATGAAGATAGCTATTTTTTGTGTTGTATTATGTTAGAAATTTGAGAACTATTTTTTTCCGCGCATCAATCACGATTGGCTGCTGTTTATTTATAAAACATGACGTCACAATGAAAGGGATGCAATTCAGTAAGTTACATATTTTTAAAGCTGCCATAAAAATAAAAAAATAAATGCAACAGGATAAATAGAATAATAGGTTGGTGCCGTGGATTGAGAAAGCTTATCTGGCTCGGCACCGTAATTTATCGGATTCGCCTTCGGCTCACCCGATAAATTACTCTGCCTTGCCAGATAAACTTTCTCAATCCACGGCACCAACCTATTATTCTCTATATATTGATTGAAGTCGATTGTGTTTTACTTTCTATATACATTTAATAATAAAGCAAAACATGAAGTTTCACAGCCAGACCTAGTTGGAATATCTGAAGTACATAGTTAATGTATCTCAAGTAGAAAATTCGGCATGTTGTTAATGATAAAGAGCTGTTCACAGGCATTATCCAAATAACCAACTGACATACTGGGACAAGACTGGTAACATCCAAATAACCAACTGACATACTGGGACCAGACTGGTAACATCCAAATAACCAACTGACATACTGGGACAAGACTGGTAACATCCAAATAACCAACTGACATACTGGGACAAGACTGGTAACATCCAAATAACATTCAAATAACCAACTGACATACTGGGACAAGACTGGTAACATCCAAATAACCAACTGACATACTGGGACAAGACTGGTAACATTCAAATAACCAACTGACATACTGGGACAAGACTGGTAACATCCAAATAACCAACTGACATACTGGGACAAGACTGGTAACATCCAAATAACCAACTGACATACTGGGACAAGACTGGTAACATCCAAATAACCAACTGACATACTGGGACAAGACTGGTAACATCCAAATAACCAACTGACATACTGGGACAAGACTGGTAGCATCCAAATAACCAACTGACATACTGGGACAAGACTGGTAACATCCAAATAACCAACTGAAATACCGGAACAAGACTGGTAACATCCAAATAACCAACTGAAATACCGGAACAAGACTGATAACATCCAAATAACCAACTGAAATACCGGAACAAGACTTGGAACATTCAAATAACTCACTGAAATACCGGAACAAAACTGGAAACATTCAAATAACTCACTGAAATACCGGAACAAAACTGGTAACATTCAAATAACTCACTGAAATACCGGAACACAACTGGTAACATCCAAATAACCAACTGAGGTACCGGGACAAAACTGGTAACATCCAAATAACCAACTGACATAACAGGACAAAACTGATAACATTCAAATAAGTCTAATCTGGCTCTGCTTACTTCACTAATCAGTTATATCATACCTGCAGTCTAATCTAGGTATGTTCAGTTCACTAATCAGTTATATCATACCTGCAGTCTAATCAAGGTATGCTTAGTTCACTTATTAGTTATACCATACCTGCAGTATAATCTAGGACTGCTTAGTTCACTAATCAGTTATACCATACCTGCAGTCTAATCTAGGTATGCTTAGTTCACTAATCAGTTATACCATACCTGCAGTCTAATATAGGTATGCTTAGTTCACTAATTAGTTATACCATACCTGCAGTCTAATCTAGGACTGCTAAGCCTAAGTTCACTAATTAGTTATACCATACCTGCAGTCTAATTTAGGTATGCTTAGTTCACTTATTAGTTATACCATACCTGCAGTCTAATTTAGGTATGCTTAGTTCACTAATCAGTTATACCATACCTGCAGTCTAATTTAGGTATGCTTAGTTCACTAATCAGTTATACCATACCTGCAGTCTAATCTAGGTATGCTTAGTTCACTAATTAGTTATACCATACCTGCAGTCTAATCTAGGTATGCTTAGTTCACTAATTAGTTATACCATACCTGCAGTCTAATTTAGGTATGCTTAGTTCACTAATCAGTTATACCATACCTGCAGTCTAATCTAGGTATGCTTAGTTCACTAATTAGTTATACCATACCTGCAGTCTAATCTAGGTATGCTTAGTTCACTAATTAGTTATACCATACCTGCAGTCTAATCTAGGTATGCTTAGTTCACTAATTAGTTATACCATACCTGCAGTCTAATTTAGGTATGCTTAGTTCACTAATCAGTTATACCATACCTGCAGTCTAATTTAGGTATGCTTAGTTCACTAATTAGTTATACCGTACCTTCAGTCTAATTTAGGTATGCTTAGTTCACTAATTAGTTATACCATACCTGCAGTCTAATTTAGGTATGCTTAGTTCACTAATTAGTTATACCGTACCTGCAGTCTAATCTAGGTATGCTTAGTTCACTAATCAGTTATACCATACCTGCAGTCTAATCTAGGTATGCTTAGTTCACTAATTAGTTATACCATACCTGCAGTCTAATCTAGGTATGCTTAGTTCACTAATCAGTTTTACCATACCTGCAGTCTAATCTAGGTATGCTTAGTTCACTAATTAGTTATACCATACCTGCAGTCTAATCTAGGTATGCTTAGTTCACTAATCAGTTTTACCATACCTGCAGTCTAATCTAGGTATGCTTAGTTCACTAATTAGTTATACCATACCTGCAGTCTAATCTAGGTATGCTTAGTTCACTAATCAGTTTTACCATACCTGCAGTCTAATCTAGGTATGCTTAGTTCACTAATTAGTTATACCATACCTGCAGTCTAATCTAGGTATGCTTAGTTCACTAATCAGTTTTACCATACCTGCAGCCTAATCTAGGTATGCTTAGTTCACTAATTAGTTATACCATACCTGCAGCCTAATCTAGGTATGCTTAGTTCACTAATTAGTTATACCATACCTGCAGTCTAATCTAGGTATGCTTAGTTCACTAATCAGTTATACCATACCTGCAGTCTAATCTAGGTATGCTTAGTTCACTAATTAGTTATACCATACCTGCAGTCTAATCTAGGTATGCTTAGTTCACTAATCAGTTTTACCATACCTGCAGTCTAATCCAGGTATGCTTAGTTCACTAATCAGTTATACCATACCTGCAGTCTAATTTAGGTATGCTTAGTTCACTAATCAGTTATACCATACCTGCAGTCTAATCTAGGTATGCTTAGTTCACTAATTAGTTATACCGTACCTGCAGTCTAATCTAGGTATGCTTAGTTCACTAATTAGTTATACCGTACCTGCAGTCTAATCTAGGTATGCTTAGTTCACTAATCAGTTATACCATACCTGCAGTCTAATCTAGGTATGCTTAGTTCACTAATTAGTTATACCATACCTGCAGTCTAATCTAGGTATGCTTAGTTCACTAATCAGTTATACCATACCTGCAGTCTAATCTAGGTATGCTTAGTTCACTAATTAGTTATACCATACCTGCAGTCTAATCTAGGTATGCTTAGTTCACTAATCAGTTATACCATACCTGCAGTCTAATCTAGGTATGCTTAGTTCACTAATTAGTTATACCATACCTGCAGTCTAATCTAGGTATGCTTAGTTCACTAATTAGTTATACCATACCTGCAGTCTAATCTAGGTATGCTTAGTTCACTAATTAGTTATACCATACCTGCAGTCTAATCTAGGTATGCTTAGTTCACTAATCAGTTATACCATACCTGCAGTCTAATCTAGGTATGCTTAGTTCACTAATTAGTTATACCATACCTGCAGTCTAATTTAGGTATGCTTAGTTCACTAATCAGTTATACCATACCTGCAGTCTAATCTAGGTATGCTTAGTTCACTAATTAGTTATACCATACCTGCAGTCTAATTTAGGTATGCTTAGTTCACTAATTAGTTATACCATACCTGCAGTCTAATTTAGGTATGCTTAGTTCACTAATTAGTTATACCATACCTGCAGTCTAATTTAGGTATGCTTAGTTCACTAATCAGTTATACCATACCTGCAGTCTAATCTAGGTATGCTTAGTTCACTAATTAGTTATACCATACCTGCAGTCTAATTTAGGTATGCTTAGTTCACTAATTAGTTATACCATACCTGCAGTCTAATTTAGGTATGCTTAGTTCACTAATTAGTTATACCATACCTGCAGTCTAATCTAGGTATGCTTAGTTCACTAATCAGTTATACCATACCTGCAGTCTAATCTAGGTATGCTTAGTTCACTAATTAGTTATACCATACCTGCAGTCTAATTTAGGTATGCTTAGTTCTCTAATCAATTATACATGTAGCCTAATCTGGCTCTGCTAAGTTCAGCAATCCGGTTTTTTTTAAAAACACGCATAAAACATAAATATTTGTTAAATAGCGCTGCATATTATAATTGGATTCAAGCTACTCTTTCCATATGCAGACGACTTATGACGTCAAGGATTTATTTGTCTTAGAATAATAAGTGAATAGCCTATGATCAGTACAAAACTGTGTTTAATTAGCAATAGAATGGAAACAGATGACGAATGGGTATCGATATGTCCTTTATAATGAATTTCTCAACCAGATAACAACTTTAAAAACCTTTTCCTGCATACAACAGTTATACAGCAAACGACTTTTAAAACTTCTAGTCAAAAATATGTTAAATCTCTATAGATATACATGTAGTTATGTTATTATAGACTATTTTAGAATTGAAAATGTTAAAAGTCGTCCGCTACAGCAGCGTCAAAATACGTCTGCATATGAGAAAGGGTTAAAAGATAAGCCGAAAGTGAAGTGTTAAACGAGTAAAGGATTCATCGGAAAGGCGGCTTTAATCTGTTAACAAACAGTTTAACACGAACTCATTTAAACATTCAAATGGGGTTTTCAAACACGTGCGATAACTGCTTCCTGTGAAGTTACGAAATATTGTCCAATCAATTAAACTTTAACAAAAATCAAAGGAGCAGAAGCACTCGAGTTAAATGTTTGACAAACTTGTATGTATGGATTATCTTTATATTGTAAACATTGTGTAAAAAGGCATTGCCCATCAAGCATACATATACAAATCTACAAAAACGTCAGCGACTCGGAATAAGACACGCGATCAACTTCTCGACTGAAAATATGTCAATCCACTTCTCGATTGAAAATACATGTAACATGTCGATATATTGATGAATACAGTGTGTCGGTTATGCCACCATGTTTATTTTCACGAAACAAACCACACCTTTGACGATAATTCACGAAACATGAACAAATAAATGACCGCGTACAATATTAACAAAGTTCAGTCCAGTTCACTTTTCCACTGTCAGAAATTTAGCAGAAAATCATTTCAAACATACGGGTTTTTCGCACGATATGCACATGCAACGTTTTGTGTTTAACCTTTTCCCATATATAGACCCTCTCCCTCACCTCTCCAGTAAACGACTTTTGAAACACTGTGGCAAAAAAAGAAATTGCTTACAATGAGCAAGTCGAGTTCTTCTTTTGTCATAATGTTTTCCAACTTAATTCAATTATTGTATATATTCATTGACAGAGATTTTTCTCTATTTTTGCATATATATTTTCAAAGTAGTCTGCTGCAGATTTGTTGTTCGTGGAAAAGGGTTAAAGATATTTTTACTAGCCAATACTTATTTCAAATTTAAACGAATAACGAACAAAAAATGTGCAGATATTATTATTCTAAATGGCTGCGAGAAGTTATCAAACATCGATGTGAACATCTCTGTGGAGCAATCGGTTAGCTCGTTCGACTGTTTACCATAAGGTTGGTGTTTCGAGTCTAAGCAGGGAGGATTTGTTTTATATATGGAAGGGGATCCATGGTCAGATTCAATTGTTGTAAAATCCGTGGTTCATTTGCATCGATGCATTCGTTTTTACACAGAGAAATGGGTCACGTAAAACAAGCAAACAGCACGTTTAATTTTAGGGGGCTATATATATAGTTTATGTAAGAACGTGTTTCACATGACAAAATTTATTGTTATGTTGTTCGAATTACAAAAGTTGCTTCACAGTAAACAAAAGACGTTGGATTTTGGTTGAAATTGCAAACCGTTTAAATAGACGTCATAATCCCGACGTCTATCCAACGCCAGATCCTGATGTCTATTAATCAAACGTCAGAATCCCGACATACATCCAACGTCAGAATATGACTATTCACGACGAATATTCAACCATTGCCTAGCAGTAATATGACTCAAATCCAACTATTTTCAAACCGAAATGGAACTATGTGTTAACCCTTTCCCACATCCCGATAGCCTATTGGTCAAAATATCTTCTTCTGCAGTGGGAGGTCTAAAGTTCTGTTAAAAGGTGTGACACTATAATAACACTTTACTTTTGCAGACAACTTTGGAAAAAAAGGAAAACATATGGAACAACTACTTATTAAAGTATTTATTCATTGCAAAGAGTTGAAAATATTGTGGCAATGGCTAATTATGAGCAATTTCTCCATATGCCAAAGAAAGAAAGCATTTATATGTTGGGAAATAAACACAACGCATCAGGGTTAAACATATTAGATCTATATAATTATTTAGAAAACATAACATATACTGCAATTTATATTCAATAAGAATTTATTTTAATTGATATGGAAGGACAGCAAAAACAAACAAAATCGAATTTTTTCTTCATGAACCACCACCAGTGACACGGACCTGAATTTCTTTGCCTTGATTTCTGAAACATATAATTCCAACAAACATGTTATCCAACCTTTCCCTTATCAGTCCACATTAGGCAAATGCTTTTTAACTATGATCGATTATTCCATTATTCGAATAAAATAATCAATATTATGAGTTCTTTGCTTTGGAAATATAGTTTGGTTTGAATTTTTAAACTTGTAAAGTATCTCCGCAAAAATGCGAATAATTCAGATCGGAAACGTTGTAATTCGGAACAAAGCCAGCAGCGTTTAAGAAACAAAGCACTAACGTGCTGACAGGAATGTGGGGTCTTTCTGCAGATCGCGGATTACCATGTATTGGTATTCTGCGGATAAACATTAAACCATCTAGCGACGCTCAACGGGAAAATATGTCACCGTTTTTTTATTTATTTTTGTCAGATTTTTGTTAACTAATATAGAAATCGACGTTGTATCGCCGTCAGGAACCCGGATAGACGTTGGTTTATGATCACCGATGTCGCAGTTACGTGGGGTGCTACAAAATGGCGTCAAATGAAAAAGTGAAAATGTTCTATATATAGTAAAATTATATCACAACTTAGACCAAAACCAAAATAAGCTTAGAAAATGGTAATTAGTGGACTTCACCAGGAGGCAAGCAGCCCCTAGCGATGTATACATACATTTTTATTCCTGGTTGGAGGAGAGAAATTAGCTGGAAACTAATGTCACTTGCAAGAGAGCCAGTTCTGACATTGAAAGTAACAGTGCCAGTATCGTTTACCCAATAAAAATTGTGATTTGTTGCACATCAAATATTACACATTTTGGTAAACAGTCGTTATTAACGTCTTTAAGCAATGGCTACTGGGGATGTTGATGCAACAAGTGTGTTGATATAACTATTATTAGTCGCCGGGCAGAAGCCCGCGACTTCTATTTTTAATAGCTTTTCGGAAATCACATGGGAGGGCGGCTTATTATTAGAAAGAAACAAATCTAGATGATTTGAACATATTACAATTGTGGTTGTTTACGAACACTAATAAATGACACATCTAAAATGAAATAAATATTCCAATTTTTTAATGTTTGCAGTTTTTATTTGTTTGGAACAAACAAATTAAGTAGCTGCAATTCTGAAGCCGTTCGTCTTATTTAAAATTCCATGAATTTCATACGCGTGAAAGTAGTACTCAATACTTGCTCTTACTTTTCAAATGTATCACGATTTTTGAAATAATGATATATTTATATCGTCTTTGTTTTCTTATGTGGTTCTTATATTCAAAGAGAATTACGAAATAAAATGAAACATTGTATTTTAAAACATGAATGCGGAGAGATTTATAAATCTCAATGAGTGAGCTGCTACAGGGAGAACTATTTCCGATTTAAGCTCCAGATACGGTATTTGAATCCATACTACGAGGCAAATGATCCATGCAACATTCTATTCTGTAGGGTACTTGGAAGGGGCAGAACAACTTAAATAACAAATAAACAATAAGTATATATATATATACAACACTTTAAATCTTAATTTATTTCTAGTAATTATATATATATGCAACTATAATACTAATCTATAACAAATAAGTTAAATGTTTTTTTCTTGCTATGTAAACAGTAAAAAGCAACATATATTGAAAACATTGTGGGAAAAGGAAAATTTGCTTATTTAAACAATTTCTTAATTCCAATAACCTTTCTTTACCGTCGTATAAACCAAATTTGTATTTGAAGGCTGTTATAAGTAAAAAACTTAAATGTTGCCAATTTAATCACATATCTTATCATTATAATAGCCAAATAATTAACAAACGTTACAATTAAAGTCCGCATCTGTTGTCGAAATATCCACAGGTGCATTAACACAAGATTTGTGAAACCAATTTGTGCATATATCACATTGTACCATGACGGTATCGACACATCCCGGCAAGTTACAAATACATACATGTATATGATAGGTTTATTGGTAAAAGGGGTTACATTTATAATTTGTTTGGAATGACACTCGTAAACAATGGTAATTAACAGTGTATGGTCACGCATCCTTAATTGATTTGGCAAGCTTAAACACCCTTTAAAGGAAACAGCGGCCAGCTTAGGTGTATACTGTAGAGTAAAATTCGGACGGCACAGGTATTGGTTTTCTCTGGAGCATTTAATCCTTTTATAATGCATGATTTCAATTACTCTTTCATTTGGATAGATGTTTCTTTTTTAGCTCACCTGAGCACGAAGTAATAACCAACGCTAAATGTCGCAAAATCTTCTAACGTTATATGTCGCATCTGTAACGCCAAATGTCGCAAAAAAGTGTACTGCCGCTATATGTCGCAACATCAACGCTAAATGTCGCACTCTTTTATAAGCACTCTTTTGTAGTATTACTGTTTCACAATGTACATATTACAATGTTTCATCTGACTCTGTCCCTTCTTTTTTTAGTTATGGCTCCTGAGGTAGTCATTTTTTGCGACAATTAGCGTCAGCCTTGCGACATATAACGTCAAGTGCGACATATAGTAAAAATATATATGCACTCTCGTACTATTGATATGGATTCGCACTCTTACGATAAGGACTCTCACACAAGCGATATGCACTCTTGTATCCGAAAGTTTTTGGCCAATTTTCAATTCATTTTGTAGAAATGTTCATTGGGAGACCATCTATCAGATTCCTCCAAGCCATGTTGATTGGTCGAAAAACATGGCCGCCAGGGGGGCAGGGCTATTTGGCCTTATATGGCTATAGTGAAAACTTGAAAAATCTCTTGTTAAGCAGGAAGCTTTTGAGTAAGATTTTAGAAAACCCTTGGTCAATGGTGATTTTTTTTTGTAACAAAAATTATTAAATACTTAGATGAGTGAGTCGGGGCCATAATGGTTATCCATTTGTTTTACATGTCTTTTGAAACTTGGACATTAAATATAATATTCACATGTATGTCTCATGATTTATTTTTATAGACAACTAAAATGGCATTTAATTTTAACGGATGCGTCATTTATTCTTTTACCCGAAGTTGTAATATTTATAAACAATGCATAGTTTATAAATCACACATCTATGCAAAGGCAAATGTTTGAACAGTTTTATGTACCCAAACAAATTTAGTGCCTTCAGCGCTTTGATTTTTATTTCACTCGCATTTAAGTTTTTTGTCTTATTTACGAAGACAAAAGTGGTCCCTTCAAGACGTGAACCAACACCCCCTAATGCAGACTCTTATGTGTCATCATTGAGGTCAATTTCGGATTCTCCTTTTAATAGCAATTTTAACTTACTAAATGTTGTTTTCATGTTCAAAGAGATGTCTTGATTTGTGTAGAATTCATTTAATAATATTAATCCATGAATATCTAAAGAAGGAACTGTTTCTAAGCTAAATATAGACCCTATTCTGTTGTGTAGTTTCGTGACCTTTAACATCGATTTTCGCGCATGCGCATTTCGATATGAAAAAGCGAGTGATATTATTTTATTTTAGACAAGTACAAGACGAATGTTTGACGCAAAGCGTCAAAGAGAAGCCGCAATATTTCGTTGTACATGTAGAAATAAGAAAAAAAGAACATTTTTAAATCCACAAACAATAGAACAATTTAAACTGTAGACGGTATTGCTGATATATTTCTCCTTTTGAAGACTTTTGTTTTCTTCAAATTACCTCCCTTTAAAGCAATACCAGGATATTTACCTTGTGATTAGAATAAGATTGACAAACATTGAAATTATATGAATGAATACTATTATTTAAATAAGTAACAACAGCAAAATTAAATTAAAGCCAGATAAATGTGTACACATTTCGTTAATTTGTTATAGATACCCTAATGTATAGATATGAATATAAACTGTATAAGCAAATGTTTTCATTTCAACGTTCCTAATGTTTGAATAGACTAAGGAAAGTCAAGAATACATAAATAAATCAATGCAGTCTTTTCCGGCGACATTGATGCCTTGCATCAACTTTCTCTTGTTAAAATATGTATTCGCGTTTTTAAACCAACTTTCTGTGTTTCAAATGACGTTACCGCCGTGGCTCGCCCTCCATGGTCCTTACACTTTTCATAATCTCAGATATTTTTCAACAAATTATTCAAAGATTTGTCATGTATGTAAGACAGATGAAGAATTTTGATAAAATTACGTTGATTTTCTACAGGTTTGATTGTTGTCGAACTTATAATAAAGGTCCTATTACTTTTGGATCACCCCCTCGTACATACTAAATAACGACGTGGATGTATCTTAATCAATATTTAACTGTGTTTCATATCTCACCAAGCGAGTATTCATACCACAAAACTTAATCATCATTAAACTGTGTTTCATATCTCACTCAGTGAGTGTTCATACCACAAAACTTAATCAATACTAAAAACTGTGTTTCATATGTTCATACCACAAAAGATACATTTGAAGACAAAAATCATTTAATAGTCATCGTTGAACTAAGGTTAAAATCAGGTATATGTTGTCGATCAATACGAATCCCTGATAGACATCGGGTCGTGTACTAAAGGAAGACCAATTTCTAAATTTAGACGTGTAGATAACACTGTATGCATATATATATATATATCTATCTAGAAACCACGCGTGTTTTAACATTTAAAGTACAGGCTGTGTGCATATGATAACTACAATGGAATCGTTTGTTAAACTGTTTGGTAAAGCGAGAACTAACATAATCGGAATGATTCACCTATCGGCGACTCCCGGAAGTCCATTGTTCCAAGGATCAGTTTCACAAATTGTGAAAAGGGCTGAATACGAGGCGAGTCTTTACAAGGAAGCCGGTGTTGACAGCGTTCTGGTGGAAAATATGCACGACATTCCATATCTACATACAAGAAGTGTTGGACCGGAAGTAGTAACCGCCATGACACGAGCTTGTTGTCGGGTCAGAGAAATATTCTGTTCAGGACCTGTTGGTGTCCAGATATTGGCTGGTGCAAACAAGGAAGCGTTATCCGTAGCGCTTGCAGCCGATTTAGACTACATTCGTGCAGAGGGATACATATTCAGTCACATTGCAGATGAAGGACTAATTAACGCATGTGCAGGACCGTTGCTTAGATACAGAAAACAGATCAACGCAGAACATGTTCGTATATTTACTGACATTAAAAAGAAGCACAGTGCACATGTCATAACAAACGATATAAGTATTGCAGAGACTGCAAAAGCTGCAGAGTTCTTCCTTAGTGACGGAATTATTATCACAGGGGGAGCCACCGGGCAACCAGCAGACAGAAAGGAAGTACACGATGTGGCATGCGCAGTAAAGCTTCCGGTTTTTGTTGGTTCTGGTGTTACATTAGAAAATGTCGAACTTTATATGGAGGCAAACGGTTTGATAGTAGGATCATACTTCAAAAAAGGGAACGACTGGAAAAACGATATTGATGAAGATAAAATTCAAAATTTTGTTAATGCTGTTAAATCTGAAAATAAATGAGGCATATGACGATATATCAAGGCGAAATAAAGTAAATCTCTACATATGAAATTATTATTGAATTGTACATGTACATTAAAACGTTGTTGCTAGAGAAGATGTTGCTCACAATAAGTATTTCCTCCATTTGTCGCAATATTTTCAAACGCAGCCTGCTGAAGATGCTTCAACATCGATAACACACTGCCGGTAACGACGAGGGTTATTAACCCTTTCCCTCATATAGACGTTTTCTGACGCCTCTGCAGCAGACGCCTTTTTGAAAACATAGTGACAAAAGAAGAAATTGCACAAAACGTGCAATTTCTCCTTTTGCCACAATGTTTTCCACTTTTTGTCATAGGTTATCCATTCAATTATGGAGATGTACAGGAGCGATATAGCCCGACAACACAGTTTAGGTGATCTATCCGGTATGATATAACTGAATTACCACGGAGAAGGGCGGTAAACTTCAATTAATCAATCAAATTCAGCGTCTGAATGAATGAACAGTGTCTCATCTTGTTAGATGCGAGGTCAGCTTAAAGGTGCTGAACTCAAGAAGAAGATCAAATTTTTTGAAATGTTGAAACTTCTGCAAAAGTTGCTAATACTAAGTGACAACATAAGTAAGAAGTAGTTCAACACTATTTTGGCAGTGAATGTTGAAAAACTGTCAATTGAAAGTCATGAAAATGTACAAAATTTGGCTTACTTAATTCTGAAGAATGGTATCATCTATGCCTTCACTTAAAATGGTTTTAATACGTTCGTTATACAACATCTTCATTTTCTGTAAATGCAACCTTTGAAAGACAAACGGATTTTCTCAGACCAATTATAATTTTCTGCATTAATATGCATGCCCTATATTTTGTGGGTTTTGTCGAAGTCGTTCCCTAGAAAAATGTGTTAGGGAGAAATCGTTTCAGGCAAAACAAAAAGTGAGAATATTTTATTATATCTGTGAAAATTGAAGACTCGGTAGGATTGTATATCCGCAAACTGCGAATACTTGTACATGTAGTAGTTTCTTTCATATTCATTTAAGTGATGCCAAAACACGGAGTTTAAAAATTCCCCTTTTCGCCCGCCACTGCTCATATATTGCTATGGATAACACATATCTTCGTGGAGACAACGATTCTGATCAGATTACGTACATACAGAATACGTGTAAGACCGGATATATTGACCTGAAGCTTCCAAGATAGTTTGAAGATGCTGTGATCTCGTAGATTTTTCCTTGTCATAGGGTCCCGAAATTAGGTGTTCACGTCAATTGGGTTGTATCTGTCAATTAGTAAGAACACTCCAAACGTTCGGTTGTTTTAAAAACAAGCGTTAGTCCTCATAATCTAGTGTTTAATCTCTCTAGAAGCCGATTGGCATATGAACTTACTTGTAATACCAGATTACAATTGAAACATATAACTTTATAAGTAACGCTATTACTTTTTACCATTCTTTATGTGCCTAAAGATCTTAAGTGAACAGATCACTCTTTATGTGCCTAAAGATCTTAAGTGAACAGATCACGCTTTATGTGCCTAAAGATCTTAAGTGAACAGATCACTCTTTATGTGCCTAAAGATCTGGATCTGGAGTGAACAGATCGTTCTCTAACCAATCTTTATTGGAGGTATACTTTGCGCTCATTAGCCGTAAAGCAATAGATCCAGATCAGCCAGCGCCAACCAGTAATAGAATGTTTGAAGAAAGCCGTATACATTCGCATCAGTAAGCATGGATGCGTATGCAGCTCTTTAACCACGTGTATAATAATTCCGTTGGTGATTTGGTATTCCTTGAAAACGGGAGGAGAAAGTGTACATTCTGTAGCGTTCTCGATATGGTGCTTATTCAACGTTCTAAATTATTATTGGACCCTCAAACCAGGGACCATGGAGTAATGTATTGTCGCTGTGATATAACTGAAAACCGCTGAAAACGGCATTAAACCCCAACAACAAAATACTCACCTCGATGCCAGACTGGTTAAAGCACAAACACTTACCACGTGCTAGTGGTACCAATACCAGCGATGTTGGTAATTCATCCGGGAAAACGACGTGATATAACTGAAAAAGTGTCGAAAGTAGCGTAAAACCATATTTAAACAGAAATTGTGACCCTAGGGGCGAGGGTTAAAGTGCCCCGTCAAAGGTTGTATAACCTGGTTTAACTACTTCACACATTTAATACCTTAATGGCCATTAACAAAATCCACGGATTTAATCGTAATCCGATAATTACAAACTCTTATTGTATACAACATAAGAAAAACGAGTCGAGCATTGTGGATAAGGATCCGACTACATAGTACAGTATGATTCATACAATATATAATACTCTTCCCGAACAATCAAAATTTCGCAAACAATGTGTCTATACTAAATGGCACATTGATAACTTACGTTTTGGTGTACCAGTACTAAGTAAATAAAATACCACTTCGGATGGAAATTTTAACTTCCAGCAGTCGAACAAGAAATGCCTCATTCTGGATCAGTATTTAACTTCCAGCAGTCAGGCAAGAAATGCCTCATTCCGGTTCAGTATTTAACTTCCAGCAGTCGAATAAGAAATGCCTCATTCCGGATCAGTATTTAACTTCCAGCAGTCAAGCAAGAAATGCCTCATTCCGGTTCAGTTTTTAACTTCCAGCAGTCGAATAAGAAATGCCTCATTCTGGTTTAGTATTTAACTTCCAGCTATCGAACAAGATATGCCTCATTCTGGTTCAGTATTTAACTTCCAGCAGTCGATAAGAAATGCCTCATTCTGGTTCAGTATTTAACTTCCAGCAGTCGAATAAAAAATGCCTCATTCTGGTTTGAAATGCCTCATTCTGGTTCAGTATTTAACTTCCAGCAGTCGAACAAGAAATGCCTCAATCTGGTTTGAAATGCCTCATTCTGGTTTGAAATGCCTCGTTCTGGTTCAGTATTTAACTTCCAGCAGTCGAACAAGAAATGCCTCATTCCGGTTCAGTATTTAACTCGAAAAAGAAATGCCTCATTCCGGTTCAGTATTTAACTTCCAGCAGTCGAACAAGAAATGCCTCATTCTGGTTCAGTATTTAACTTCACGCAGTCGAATAAGAAATGCCTCATTCTGGTTCAGTATTTAACTTCACGCAGTCGAATAAGAAATGCCTCATTCTGGTTCAGTATTTAACTTCACGCAGTCGAATAAGAAATGTCTCATTCTGGTTCAGTATTTAACTTCAAGCAGTCGTTTAAGAAATGCCTCATTCTGGTTCAGTATTTAACTTCACGCAGTCGAACAAAAAATGTCTCATTCTGGTTCAGTATTTACCTTCCAGCAGTCGAACAAGAAATGCCTCGTTCTGGTTCAGTTTTTAACTTCCATCAGTCGAACAAGAAATGCCTCGTTCCGGTTCAGTATTTAACTTCAAGCAGTCGAGCAAGAAATGCCTCATTCCGGTTCAGTATTTAACTTCACGCAGTCGAACAAAAAATGCCTCATTCTGGTTCAGTATTTAACTTGTCTGCAACCCTGTGTATATGACTGGCGCTCCTGAAAAAAACAACCTTAACGTATTTATCATTTCTGCGCAGATCCAGTTGAAAGACTGCATGAACGTAAAATAAACACTGTATAAATCAATATCCTGAATTGATCGTCTGTAAAAGGGACAGTCATCCCTCACTCTACAATACACGCACTGGATCTAGTGTGTACAGTGATATCGTCTGTAAAAGGGACAGGCATCCCTTACTCTACAATACACGGATGTGAAAGGGACAGTCATCCCTTACTCTACACTACACGCACTGGATCTAGTGTTTGCAACGATATCGTCTGTAAAAGGGACAGGCATCCATAACTCTACAATACACGGATATGAAAGGGACAGTCATCCCTTACTCTACACTACACGCACTGGATCTAGTGTTTGCAACGATATCGTCTGTAAAAGGGACAGGCATCCATTACTCTACAATACACGGATGTGAAAGGGACAGTCATCCCTTACTCTACACTACACGCACTGGATCTAGTGTTTGCAACGATATCGTCTGTAAAAGGGACAGGCATCCATTACTCTACAATACACGGATGTGAAAGGGACCGTCATCCCTTACTCTACACTACACGCACTGGATCTAGTGTTTGCAACGATATCGTCTGTAAAAAGGACAGTCATCCCTTACTCTACACTACACGCACTGGATCTAGTGTTTGCAACGATATCGTCTGTAAAAGGGACAGGCATCCATTACTCTACAATACACGGATGTGAAAGGGACAGTCATCCCTTACTCTACAATACACGCACTGGATCTAGTGTGTGCAACGATATCGTCTGTAAAAGGGACAATCATCCCTCACTCTACAATACACGAATGTGAATAGGCATCATCCCTTACTCTATAATACACGGATGTGAAAGGGACAGTCATCCCTTACTCTATAATACACGGATGTGAAAGGGACAGTCATTCCTTACTCGAAATTTTGGATAAACGGTGGTAAAGACACCTAAGGGAATCCACTCACTTCTGCTTTAAACGGTCTTACACGAGTGGCTGTCCTTCCTTTTTAGATTTGAACGATTACTAGCTAGTTACTTCTCTTTGGAGCAATAACAACACAGTTGCATAACTGCTAATTATGTTAACATAAAGGCAGAAATACATACAGTTCAAACGCATATTTAAGAAAGAGTAAGCCTTTTTGCCAGAGATCTTCAATTTAACTCACGAATGATAGACATGATTTATATAAGCAAGTACATCATTATATGGCAAGAGAAAGTTGATGCAATGCATCAATGTCGCCTGAAATTCATACTGCAATAATGCATAGCACTAACATGATTGTAGTTGAAGAACCAGTAATCAACTGCGGGGCATATTGGAACATCAGGGGTGGGGTGAAATCAAACTTGATTATTTTTTCTTCAATAAAGTCAATGACATTCATTGAAGTAGAATTGAAGCATTTCATTGTTTATGACCAATCTCCATTCTAAGCTAGGTTGGCCATACATACAGCCAACTGTTCATAAGTTATTGATAATAAACAGTAATGAAAATGAGTCATCTTGCCTTCATAAGTCTTAATAAATATACAGGTATAGTACTTTCATTAAGGTCTAATTTCAGGACTTGTGAAATTCCTCATACAAACTTCAAGATGTTTTGGTCAGAATATTTGAAGTTTTGTATTTATCAATAAAACCACATAACAGAAAATTTCCTCTGTTAATGGCAACATTGCACACCGTTGCAACAATCTACTTTTAAAACATTGAGAAAATGGGTAAATTGCTGAAGTTTTCTCTTTTTCTCATCCTAATTATAATCAGACTTTCACAGATGTTAAACTGTAGTCCAATATGTTTAAAAAGTAGACCACCCTTGAAATACCATATCAACGAAATAGTTAATTTTCATTGGTATTGATTTATAATTTCTAACTTTATTTCGAATACAAACTGAACCATACCACTTGTCTATAACATGTCAATTTATTTTTATTATTTCTTACCTTTTTTAGCTCGACTATTCGAAGAATATGAGAGATAAACTCTACTCAACCTGGCGTCGGCGTCACACCTTGGTTAAGGTTTTACATGCAAGTACTTATATACTACATGTATTGCATTGACACTTTCTACAATGCTTCCCAACTACCAAACCTATGTAGATTATCAAATTAGATAACTATATCCTGCATATTATGCAAGTAATGGCCCTTGTTTACTTAGAAATTCTGGTTAAAGTGTTGCGTGCAACTAAATTAAGATTCCATATCTCAGTATTTCTTTGATTCATTGCATTGAAACTTTATACAACCCTACCCATATATCACACATAATTATGTAGATTATTAAGTTAGATATAACTCTATTCTGCATATTATGCAAGTTGTGGCCCTTTTTTACTTAGAAATTCTGCTTGATGCATTGCATTTAAACTAAATTACAACCCTTCCAAACTATCACACCTATGCAGAGTATCAAGTTAGATAACTCTATCCTGCATTTTATGCAAGTAATGGCCCTTTCTGGAATTAGAAATTCTGCTTAAAGTCTTGCGTGCAACTACATTAAGAGACGATAACTTAGTAACTACTGGATTCATTGCACTGAAACTTTATACAGCCCGTCTTAACCATCACGCCTATGTAAACAATCAAGTAAGGCTTCTGATGAAGCAGGCATATTTTGATGGATCTGCAGCAGGAAAATGTGTAGCTGCTGATGATAAGCATTTGCTCCTTCTTTTGCAATGTTTTCTGCCCTTTTTTATTTAACATGTTTCCAAATCTTGTTTAATTATTATTAATTAGTTAAATATATTAAAACACCCCAAGACCAATTAAACCCAGAATACTTTCTGGAATTGTGTCAAAATATATTTAATTTCGGTCAGTGCATCAAAAGGCTTATAGTGGCGTATAGTGTGACATTTTTGTGATTTGTTTTTAGAGTCTAAACCATAATATTATGCAATGAAAAATACTCACCAAATTCAACTGACCGATATTACAATCTATAAAAATAGAATACATCTGAAATGTAAATTCCAGACTTTAAATATCGTAAGACTTGTAATTTTAAAAACTTTAATGGTTTTTTTTTACATTATGATTTGCTTACGAAATTGATTCTTACTTAGAACACACCATACAGCAGATAATGTAGTTGTCACATAGTACCGGGTAAGCATACAGTGTTTCACCGTGTGCGGACGGTGGAACACGGTGAGGGCACACGGCGGGGCGTTGAGCGATCAGTGAACACGGTTGGGGCCCGTTAGTGGCCGGCGAAAGTTTTGAACATGTCCAAAACTTTCGCCGTGTGGGTACAAGTGGTGGAACACGGTAAGAGGACGGTATAAGGACGGTGGGCCGGTACGGAACCGTTCATGGGGCGGTGACGACGTGTTACCGTGTTCTCAACGTTGACCCACCGTCTCATACGGGGTACCTACCGGTCTCTTAACGACACCTGAAGAATGGCAAGCTATAGCAGAAGGATTTCTGAAGCGGTGGAACTTCCCACAAAACATAGGCGCCCTGGACGGGAAGCATGTCGCCATCCGCTGCCCAGTCAAGATCCCTGTATTATAATTACAAGGACTCATACTTGGGATTGGGCTTCTTTACCCTTGAAGTTGTGGATCTGGTTGGAGGATCCTGCGGTTCCGGAAGCTTCCTTACTTTACCCACCCCTCTGCCAGCAGCTTTCATTCCACGTTTAGGCATTAGTTAGGATTTTTTAGAAAATTATGAGGAGTACATGTACGTACAATTCGTGAACTGATGTGTGGCCGGACGGGTGAATTCCCAGCTTTTATATACGGTGTTTGACGTCAGCAAGGCGGCGAGAACGTTTAGCGAACGGTATGGGGGCGTTCCGGGCGGTAAGGGGCCGGTAGCCACACGGTGAGGATCCGGCAAGAAAACGGCCAACACGGTGACACTGGCTGGTACTCGGACGATGTAAGCGGTAAGGACCCGGTATAGAGACGGTATGGAAAAGTCGAGTACACATTTGAAAAGAAGAAAAAAATGCGGACGGAGAGATTATCACCGCTTGTCATTTAAATCAAACGGTATGGGACCGTTGGGCTTAGCCGGTGCTATGTGACCGCGCCATAACGCACGAAATATTTTTCAGAAGAGAATTTGCAATAAAACAAAACTGGCATTGAGGTAAAATGCAAACATTGCTTGTGAATAAATAATATGTAACTTGATTCAATTCAAGTCATCCGTTGTAATATATGTACTCAACGAGGAACCAGTTTGTAGTTGATACAACCTTTCTAATGTAAAACAATTATGCAGCCGGCGAGTTTGAACTAGGCAAAAAGCATAAGATGTTGTTTAAACACATTGTTGAGAACGACAGACACCCGAAACAGGGTGATCATAATAGCTCACATTGAGCACTTAGTGCTCAGATGAGCTTAAAGCGATGAATCTTTGATGGATGAGTATTTATTATTTAACCAAAAACTGACGGCCAGGGGTATAAATGACTCACTTGTCTGTAAAGGCATGAATATTTGCAATATTTTCCGGATATTAGTATCTCTCCCTTCTCAACTACAGTTTAGGCTGTTGGATTAAAAGTCAGCACCAACTACAAGTTTCAATAAAAAAAGTTTCATTTAACAAAGCTCAAAACCGATCTGCAATGATTTCACGCAAAATGTCAATTTAAAACAAGAGGACTGTGATGGTCCTACAACGTTCACCCGATTCATATATAACGAGCTCCTACTCCCTGGTGGCAAAGATTTTTAACAGATTGCAATAATTTGAAGAACTCTAGGAAAATGTGTGAGGACAAGAAGATTTTTAAAGTCTTGACATTTTTCCCTTTTTCTAATTCCGCAGCAACCAAAAGTTCCACATAAGAATAAATTATTTGAACACATTTGAAAGAGGAATACTTAAGGAACACTTTTGTGAAATTATTTCGAAATTGGTCAAGGATTAAGGAGAACTTGTCTGTTGGAAAATTCTGAAGGACAAACAAGACGACAACCAACGGTGAATGATCACAATAGCTTACCCCCACTTCGTGATGAGATGACCAAAAAAGAACTGCAAATACTGAAACGTATCTCGATTTATTTCAGAGGAATTATTTAAATTAAAAATACAGAAATTCACATCTCAACACAATTAAAATGCTGACAGACATACATCTAGACACACATACCAATCTATTAACAACAAAACATACACGATTATTGGAAAGGATTAATTGAAACTGCTGCTTGTTAGTAAGCAGTAGTATGGTTCTAGGTACAGGAACATGACACTTAGTGGGCTTAACCTCTCATACTCTGTCCAAACTTATCATTTCTCATCATTTAAGTAAAGGCAAATAGTGACCATATGCACACGCTCATAAATTCATTAACCCTTTCCCACATACAACAAATATGAAGCAGACAACTTTGATCTAATATAGTCAAAATATTGAATTCCTCTATAAATGAAAGAATCATTGAATAAAGGGGGAAAACGTAGAGTAATTTCTCCTTTTGCCACACTGTTTTCAATAGTCGTCTGCTGCAGAGGTTTCAGAAAGAAAGTATATTTGTGAAAGAGTGTGTATACCCTTTGTTTTCAGACAATGCTGATTTGGTTTGTAAAGTCAGAGATAATTGACATAATGACTACACCATCAGGTCAGTGTTAACAGGCTAATGAATAGTCAAATGACCTTGTTGTGTAGTCATTATGTGACAGTTGAATTTACACAGACAATAGTCCAGTTTACAATATTCTAGATGTTATGAAAGGAACGCACTCTTAGGTCCCAAATTACACACCCAGATTCCCATACACCATCAAACTTATTAACTTATTTTGAAGGTAATATTCAAATAAAAAAAAAAATGGAAAAAAATGGAAAGTTTTAGTTGCAGAAAAAATGTACAATAGTAATATTTGAATGAAGTATTCAAAAAATTTATAATCTTATTCCAAAAATGTTGTTTTTGAATGTGCATTAAATGTCTCCTGTAACATGGGAAGGTTAAACATACAAGCACTTGTAATTAGTTGGAAACATTATCAAAACACAGTTACCCACAAATAAACATGTATCCTTTCTATTATTCACATATATTAATCTGAGAACAAAAAGTTATCTAAACACTATGTGCAGGAGTATATACAAATGATCAACACCTATTCATTTCACCGTTCTTTATAAAAATCTAATCATATGCATATAAGTGAAGCTCTTTCCCACATAGAGACACATTTTGACGCCTCTACATTACATACCGTATTGCTCATGATGAGCAATTTAATATTTTCCAACAATGTTTTCATCTCTTCAATCATTCAACCTTATATAGAGATTTTCTGTTATTTTGACTATCTTTTCAATCGCCTGCTGCCAAATTGTTGTTTTTGGCAAAGGGTTAAATTTGATTTTTTTTTTAAAAAGATTGCAAAATCAAATTATTCCTTTAATACACGGATATTTAACTCTTCAATTTATACCATTTTAATTAATGAAGCAACAATGTTATTCTCTATTGGAATTAAGACAATTCTTTATATTTAGATTTAGCATCAATCATTTTAAAACAATTAGTGTAAATAGGTGCAAATGTGTCACCACAATTTCTCTTTGGCAGATAAAAAATCAAGGAACTGACGGATTATCGCGACCTATATTTAATGGTAAACATACAAGATATCTGCAGCAGATGACTTTGAAAATATCTAAGCAAAAAAATGGAAAATACTCTGTAAATTAAAGTAAGACTATTGAATCGAGTTTAAAACACCGAGTTCTCTTTGCCATCATCTTTTCAAAGTCGTCTGCAGAAAAGCATTTATATGGGAAAGTTCTAAACTAGACACCAAATAATATAAAATGTGTCTTCAGTCAGAAGCATTTGACTTTTTGAGGGTATGTCAAAGTTCATACAAAACACTTGCATTAAGATGTAGTTACAATATCAGATTTATATGAAGCAATTACTTGCATCAGAGATTAATAGTCCAATTCTGTTGTTGTTTTATAGTATATCAAGATTATATGAAACAATGTAATTATCGCTTTCCCATATATGCCTCTTCTCCCTTTGCCACAATGGTTTCCACATTATCCAATAATCATTCTTACATTTATAGAACTCTTTTGCCAAGAAGTGTTCATAGTCATCTGCTACAGATTTGTTGTATGTGGGAAAAGGTTATCTAAAGGAAGACGATTATCAACTTATAAACTTAGGTATACATCAATGTTGAGCAATCTCTTATCAATCGCTTAAATCTTTCTCACATACTACAAACTGCTTCAACCGCTAGTATCTACACAATGAATGCAAAAGGCATGCTCATAATTTGTCTATGAAGTTGCAGTTTTAACACAGCCTTTGCCGTTTGTATATCATAGTCATCAGATAATGGTAACAGTTAAACCTGCATCTACAGGGGCTGAGCAGAGCTTTAGTTGTCCTTTAAATGCAACAATATTTGTTCTTATAGCATAGCTATTAATTTAGTACATAGTATACCCATAAGGGACAGGTATATAATACCATTATCATCCTATGTTCTGTTGGTAAACTCTTCCAAATTGAAAATGACTGAGAATAAAACATTGCAATTTTAAAGAAAAGGAAAACATTTGAAGAAAACGAGCATATTGCATAATTGAGCAATTTTTCCTTTTCAAAAAGTCTTCAAATAATGTCTGAATCCAACAAGAATCATTGAATTTTAGACCAGACCTACATTTATTAACATTTTTTGCTCCCTCTAATCCAATCTGCATTATTGTTCTTGCGCTGCAGCAGTGTTTTTAGACAAATTTTACGAATGCACATGGTAGTGAATCAACCAAAAAATTACAACTACCATTCTGGATGGGTTTTTCCCCAAGATGGTGTATCATTTATCAAAACAAATAATTCATGTCATGTGAATTTCAATTGACTATCTGACACTCTTTTAATTATTAAATATACATAACTACAGTAATACATGGCATTTTACCTATCACCAATATAATGCTTTACTCTGTATAACTAACTGCGATGAAAAGTCTGCACCTTGAATTACTAAATGGTTCTCTCCATGATTGACTCATCAAATCATTTTGTTGACACTTTTCTCTCAATGTTTATGATAAAAAAAATGTATGACACAATACCTGTACAAGAGTAGACGATACAAAACAATGTAGCATAAGTTTCGATTCCTCTTGTAAGCACTTAGATTTTAGAACTCCTCATTCTTTTATAAAAATTAAAAACAAATGTTTATCTAGCACTTGTTAAATCAAACTGTCTTTGGTGGTTGAGTATATTCAAGAAAAGTGTAAACAAAAGTTTGTTTTTTGTAAGTCGAAATATGTGACAATCTATCACATTGACATATTCAATTAAATAAGCTAAATCACAGGAAAACCTGCCTGAAGGCAATTAGATATTATCAGTCAGTGAACATCCTGATCAGACTGTGCATGATCACAACCTGATCAAGGTTCTTCATAGGTTGTGAGCACCCAAAGGGAGGTTTTCCTGGCCTCAACTCAATTAAGCTGCATAATGGGAGTCCCTGAAACCAACTTGATGAAGTTTCTACTCAATCAGCTTCTTTGCTTTAAAGTATCGTCTAAGATATAAAACCTGCCAGGTGGCGAGTCCAAGTAAACACAGCATGCTAAATACACTGAAGTACATCACTCTTGAATGGGTGGATTCTGAAAGTAAATAATTAAACTATTCATTGAACCCTCCCCTTTCTGACATACAACGACATGTCAAAAACATTTTGGGGTTACGTAAGATTAAGGTCCGGAATCGTGCAATCGGCGACTGTTTATTTTGGTCACTGTACTAATTCTAACAGGCCCAACTTCGATTATGACAAGTCATATCGGCCAGCATCCGGTTCTTTCTGAGAACGCTACATTTAAATATCGGATATTCCGATCCCAATTCCCGATTTGTAAACTGCACCGGCTTAATTTTTATCACACATATCCTGGGTCAGACGGTTATTCGGAAAGACTTTGGAAGCAAGGCTCCAAAAATACAGGTGAAAACAGATGGACCCAATGCTCACACTGAAAATACTGATCCAAAATGATCAACCATTCCTCTATGCTCAGTCTTTCAGGTCCAGTAGCTCATTGATCAAAAAGAAATCTTATCTTGAATTTGACCAATCAGAAGACAGAGAATGCATCACAAGACTATATTAGTTTTTTGGTATCTATTGATATAAACTTCCGGAAAATAAAATTCTTTGAAATGATCCTTATCCTACTATATGCAATTATCAGCAACATTTATGTTTTCTGTACTGCATGACTTTTAAACATAATTGTCGGACCATTGTTGAATCATTGTTGAACCATGTAGCCCAAGATCAGATTGCATAATTATGCAGTTTAATCTTAGTCTACATAGTTTGTTATTCATGTATAAATAAATATGAATAAAATACTCTAATCAATGAGTATGAACTCAACACTATTCAATGGTGATAATAGGATTTGCATCGATTCAGCAGAATCATAAGGGTTAACCTTCATATAGACGCTTTCTGACGCCTCTGCAGCGGACAGCTTTTTGGAAACAAATTGACAAAAGAAGAAATTGCTCATTATCCATTTAATTATAGAGATTTACTATTTTTTGACAAAATAAATTCAAAGTTGTCTGCTGCAGAATTGTCGTATCAGAGATAGGGTTAACATAATGAGCATCTTCTCCTTTGGTCACGATGTTTAACCCTTTCGTTCATATAGACGCTTTCTGACGCCTCTGCGGCAGACGGCTTTTTGAAAACATAGTGACAAAAGAAGAAAACAAGCAATTTCTCCTTTTGCCACAATGTTTTTCACTTTTAGTCATAGGTTATCCATTCAATTTCAAAGATTTTCTATGTTTTGACAAAATATGTTCAAAGTCGTCTGCTACAGAATTGTCGTATGAGATATAGGGTTAACATAATGAGCATCTTCCCCTTTGGTCACGATGTTTAATAAACACTATTTAGTATTATATTTTCATTTGCATCGATGTTTCAAAATGGTCTGCGCCAGATGTGTTGTATGTTGGAAAGGTTTAACTCTTTACCTCATACGACAATTCTGCAGCAGACGACTTTGAACATATTTTGTCAAATAATGGAAAATCTCTATAATTGAATGGATAACCTATGACTAAAAGTGGAAAACATTGTGACAAAAGGAGAAATTTGCATGTTTTGTGCAATTTTTTCTTTTGTCACTATGTTTTCAAAAAGCTGTCTGCTGCAGAGGCATCAGAAATCGTCTATATGAGGGAAAGTTTCAATGACTTACCATTAGTGTCCCTCATTTCTTCCTCCCTTGCTCGCATATAGGAAAAATCATCGACAATCGACTTGGAGAGATCCTCTAGACGTCGAAGTTCTACTTCAAGGGGCTTTAACTTCTCTGCTTTTGCCAACTAAATAGAATATAAGAGCAACCATACTACAGATCATAAACCAATGTATAAATTAATTACAGAAGTCTTTCAGGCTTTCCACGGATCACATTTTAATGCCTCAAATGGTCGATTTTAAATTAAATCCGTTCATAAAGACAGAAGAACGCACGTACATATTAAATGTTTATATCACCAAGATGGAACAGTGTCTAAAAAAGTATTGCTGATACAAATCACTTTAAATCACTCCTTCTTATGATTCACACTTCTAAAAATTCTCACGACATGTAAGATCTTAAGAAATTGTCAGATTCTCAAGCTACACAGGCTACGGTCGCACGGATGCTGAAAATCATTCTGCAAGACGGTTTACGCCAAATCAAATCTGTATCTATAGATAAAGGGCGATAATAAATTTGTATTAACTTTCGATGTAATGAATAACAAGAGGGCCATGATGGCCCTGGATCGCTCACCTTAATTATACAATGTACTGCAATGCAAAACACATCAAGACAATTATTCTGAATGCAAACTCCACAGTGTTAACAATATTTTCCTTCATTTGGCCTAGTGATCTATATTTGTTTACCTGATATGACCCATATTCCAACATATCTATATCAAGACAACATTCTGACAAAGTTTTAACTTCCTCAAAGTAAAAATGCGGCCTCTGGAGTTTGAACAATATATTCCTTTATTGACCTAGTTTCTGATCCAATGTGACCCATATTCGAACTTGACCTAGAAGACAAACATTCTGACAAAATTTCAAACTGCTGAAGCAAAAATTGCGACCTCTGGAGTGTTAACAAGATTTTCCCAACACACCCGACGTGACCCATGTTCGAACTTGACCTACATACCATCAAGACAAACATTCTGATAAAGTTTCAACATGCTCAAGTTGAAAATGTGGCCTCCAGAGTGTTAACAAGTTTTCCCTTCAATTTGACCTAGTGTCCTAGTTTTTGACCTCATATGGCCCAGTTTCGAACTTGTCCAAGATTTTATGGAGATAAACATTCTGATAGACTTTCATGAAGATTGGATGCAAAATGTAGCCCGTAGAGTGTTAACAAGCTCAAATGTTGACGACGCACGCCGGACAAAATGTGATCACAATAGCTCACCTTGCACTTCGTGCATAGGTGAGCTAAAAATAGGTCATGTCTAAGTTTATATAATATTAAGAATGTAAATGTGTTATATCAACCATTGTTTACTTTTCATTTCATTGTTTTGATTCTATTTTGGTATATATTTAATAACTGGGACTTGACTATAAATAACAAGAGGGCCAAGATGGCCCTAAATCGATCACCTAATTGATAGTAAATTAGAAGCAAATATTTAACTGCAAATATCTGGGAAAATTTTATCAGGGAGTGCAAATGAAACTGCAAAGGAGTGGACACTTCTCAAGAAACAGCTTATCAGTAAAGGCCATTTATATCTTGAAATCTAACAAGAACTTTAATAAGAATGGAATTATAAAGTTTTTGTCATTTTACACCTTTCCTGATGCTGCCTTGCTGCCCTGTTTTTCAACGAAATTAATATGGCTTCAACAGTTTATTTAGAGGGTCACTTAAGGAACATTTCTACCAAATTATCTTGCAATCGCACAAGTAGATTATGGAGGAAAAGGATTTTAAAATTTGGGTATTTTTCTCACTTTCTGATGCCGCAGCAACCAAAGTTATCAATGGAATTTAAATCTTTGAACAATTTTGAAAGAGGACCACCAAAGGAACATTCTTGTGATGTTTTGTGGAAATTGGTCTATTGAAATGGTAGGAGTTGGTTGTCATTTGTAGCTAAAAGTTCAATTTACCCTTTTTGTGATGACGCCTGGTTGATATGATTGTGTAACCAATCAAAACGGCTTAAACAAATTAAATAGAGGATCATTACAGTAAGATTCGTATTATATTTTCTTAAAATCAGACAAACACTTTCATAAAAATGGAATTTTCATATTTTGTCATTTTGCCCCTTTTCTGATGCCGCCTAACTGCCATGTTTTTCGACCAATCAGTATGGCTTGAACAATTTTTATAGAGGGTCACCCAAGGAACATTTCTACCAAATTATATTTGAATCTGACAGGCAGATTCGGAGGAGAAGATTTTTAAAGTTTGGACATTATGTCTCCTTTCTGATGCCGCAGCAACCAAAGTTATCAATGGAATTTAAATCTTTGAACAATTTTGAAAGAGGACCACCAAAGGAACATTCTTGTGATGTTTTGTGGAAATTGGTCTATTGGAATGGTAGGAGTTTGGATCTCATTTGTAGCTAAAAGTTCAATTTACCCCTTTTGTGATGACGCCTGGTTGCTATGATTGTGTAACCAATCAAAACGGCTTAATCAAATTAAATAGAGGATCATTACAGTAAGATTCATATTATATTTTCTTAAAATCAGACAAGCATTTTCAAATTTTGTCATTTTGCCCCTTTTTTGATGCCGCCTGACTGCCATGTTTTTCGCCCAATCAGTATGGCTTGAACAATTTTTATAGAGGGTCACCCAAGGAACATTTCTACCAAATAATATTTGAATCTGACAGGCAGATTCGGAGGAGAAGATTTTTAAAGTTTGGACATTTTGTCCCCTTTCTGATGCCGCAGCAACCAAAGTTCTCATTGGAATTTTAATCTTTGAACAATTTTGAAAGAGGACCACCAAAGGAACATTCCTGTGATGTTTTGTGGAAATTGGTCTATTGGAATGGTAGGAGTTGGTTGTCATTTGTAGCTAAAAGTTCAATTTACCCCTTTTGTGATGACGCCTGGTTGCTATGATTGTGTAACCAATCAAAACGGCTTAAACAAATTAAATAGAGGATCATTACAGTAAGATTCGTATTATATTTTCTTAAAATCAGACAAGCACTTTCATAAAAATGGAATTTTCAAATTTTGTCATTTTGCCCCTTTTTTGATGCCGCCTGACTGCCATGTTTTTCGCCCAATCAGTATGGCTTGAACAATTTTTATAGAGGGTCACCCAAATATTATATTTCTACCAAATTATATTTGAATCTGACAGGCAGATTCGGAGGAGAAGATTTTTAAAGTTTGGACATTTTGTCCCCTTTCTGATGCCGCAGCAACCAAAGTTCTCAATGGAATTTAAATCTTTGAACAATTTTGAAAGAGGCCAACCAGAGGAACAGTCCTGTGATGTTTCACGGAAATTGTCCTTGGAGTTTGGGAGGAGATGATGTTTAAAGCTAAAAGTTAACACCGGGAGGACGACGGACGACGGACAAAAAGTGATCAGAATAGCTCACCTTGAGCCTTTGGCTCAGGTGATCTAAAAATAGCGTTCGAGTCGGAATCGTAAATCTGCTTTCACTCGATTCACAGACATGTACATTTTTCATTTTCAGTTCTGTAATTCATATATTTATTTTAACAGCAAATTTCTTTGAAGTTTTTTCTATTGCGTCAGAGATGTCATATCAAATCCATTTTCCAGTTGATAATTTTGTTAATTTAGTGACGGATTATTTGGCGGTATGATACTGTAGACATGGATACTCTGGAACCAGTACATTCAATTTTTTAGCAAATACTCAACAGATGCAGGTGCTTTCATTGACATTATATACCTTCTACAAATAGCAAGACATCTCTCTGAACCCGAAATGGTGTTCAGTAACGGAGAGCTACTGTACAGAGAGATATTTGGAGTAATTCATTGCCGATATTGTAATAAGCTTTAAACAATAGGGACTGATTCCAGCCTAGATTTCGATGCGTGTCTCCGGAATTTGCCTACTATGGCTCTAATGAGCCCCTTGCTAAAAACAAAGTGTTTGAAGAATTATCCCCATGTTTCACCCTGCCTTTAAGTCAGGCAACATAACAATCAAACTATCCATCAGAAACACCCAGATAACCTGTATTTGATACAGGCATTAATATGACTGCATTGCAGTGGACAAAGTTAAGTTTTTATAAACATATGACTGTAAAACCAAGTATCAGGTACAGTCATTACAAAACTAGAAATATCACTGAAGGTGATGAATACCCCCAGCTGGTGCCTGACAATATACATATGTATGAGAAATTCAAGGGGCCATAACTCATTTAAAAATAATTCCAGTGCAACACGCCGACAATATTCACAACTAGGCTTGGTATCAATCATTCTGGTGAAGTTATATTGAATTCTGACCAAGGGTTGTTGAGAAATAGTGTTCACAAGAAATGTCTACAGACCAACTATGTATGAGAAATTCAAGGGGCCATAACTCATTTAAAAATAATTCCAGTGCAACACGCCGACAATATGCACAACTAGGCTTGGTATCAATCATTCTTGTGAAGTTATATTGAATTCTGACCAAGGGTTGCTGAGATATAGTGTTCACAAGAAATGTCTACAGACCAACTATGTATGAGAAATTCAAGGGGCCATAACTCATTTAAAAATAATTCCAGTGCAACACGCCGACAATATTCACAACTAGGCTTGGTATCAATCATTGTTGTTAAGTTATATTGAATTCTGACCAAGGGTTAGTGAGATATAATGTTCACAAGAAATGTCTAGACCAACGGACCGACCGACCGTCAAGCGTGACTCCTATATAGCCCCCATATACTACGTATCTGGGGGTATAATAACTTGGTTAAAAACTTTTTACGTGAAAAAGCTGTTTGGCTCTTCAGATCATTGTTCATGGGAAAATGTACTGAAAGTTGGATTTGTGAACAGTGTGCACATCTTCTCTGTCCTTGTTAGAAGTTTCTGTCAACTTGTGTATATTCTGTTGACCGCGCTGATCTGAACTTTCACTGTTCAGAAATACTAACTTGTACCTTATCCCATGGAAAGGCTCATATGTCATACATGTACTTACATCTTCATAACTTTTGGCTTCTACTCCATGTTTCATATTCAGAGATACTTCTCTATCTTCAGCTTGTCCTCCTGAAAAAAGAAAACATTTTTAGTTTGAAAATATGGAGTTTCAGTGATATATTATGGCAGCAAGTACACATAATATAATTATAAACCATGTTGTATTCAAGACCCCCAACCATGTTGTGTTCAAGACACTTTGTCAGTACACCTAACCATGTTGTATTCAAGACACTTTGTCAGTACACCTAACCATGTTGTATTCAAGACACTTTGTCAGTACACCAACATGTCATAGTCAAGACACTTTGTCAGTACACCTAACCATGTTGTGTTCAAGACACTTTGTCAGTACACCTAACCATGTTGTGTTTAAGACACTTTGTCAGTACACCAACATGTAATATTCAAGACACTTCGTCAGTACACCTAACCATGTTGTGTTCAAGACTCTTTGCTAGTATACCTAACTATGTTGTGTTCAAGACTCTTACCCAGTACACCTAACTATGTTGTGTTCAAGACTATTTGTCAGTACATCTAACTATGCTGTTTTCAAGACTTTTTGCCTCTACATCTAACTATGCTGTTTTCAGGACTTTTTGACTCGTCTGAACCAGTACTTCACATAACATTATTTCCAGGCATCTTGCTACCTTCTAACATAGACTTAAGCCAATCACCGAAAGAATTGGAACAATATGGAGAAAAAAATAAAATATAGTCATGGAATTAAGTTTACAACAATCAGAATAACATAGGTGCCTCCGTGGTCTTATCAATCGTTTCCCACATATAGGCGCTTACACAATCAAAACAAAAGAACTAGAGAGGATTCCTTTGTCAAACACAAAATTGAGACTTCAGTTTGATAGTGCCTCCGTTTCCAAACATCAAACATCAAACAGATCAGCTGTGTGCCAATGTATAAATAAATCATTTCAATACGTGTCATTTAGAATAACACTTGCACAGACAATTGTTTTTTAATAGCAAGATAATCTTGCAGCTAATTTCTTTTTTCAAATTTATGTAAATTTATAAATCAATGGTACAATTGACTTAACATATAATTAGTGTTGGGAATAAGAAAGAAAATCCCTATTCGATTGTTTTAGGTGGGCATTTCCAATCAGCTTTTTATTACAACCGACCATCGGGACAACACTGCATACAATATATGAGCCATAATTTGGTGTCCTGGATTTTTTGTTACATCACAAATTTGTTGGTTTAATTACTTGTATTTGAAATGTGTTAAATAATTTAAAAATATGACAAAAACTGTATTAATTGATATATATGACATGAACTGTCATTGACTGTTAATTAATTTATTTTTAAAAATTCCACATTTCTAGTGCATTTTGCAAGTGTCCTCGCCAACATTTTAATTAGTGGGTGTTTTAAAAACCAAATCAAAATTTATTTATTTTAATGCAAACCTTAGAAACTTATTAGTGGGAAATAATGACTCACACATTATTTTGTACATGTATGTCATTCTAAAATGTAATAGGGGAGTTTAAATACGATTTTGTTTCAAAATAAATTATTGGAATGTGATTTACGAAATGTGTCCTCCGAGTAACGGCATGTTTAACAAGAGCGCCAAATGTCACAAAATACGCGCGTCCTGTTTTTTTGATACCAATTAAGTATAGTGATAATTGGTTGTACATCTGGCAAATTTAGAGAGCAGACACTGTTAGTACAGTTTTGGCCATTTCGAGGGACATAAGTTTGTAGTGACTAAGATAACGTGGTAAGTTATCGAACTTGTCCAAGATATTAAGCCAATACACATTCTGACTAAATTTGGTGATGATTGGACAAAGGCTTCTAAAGTTATTGAGCTGACAAGACCAATTTTAGGTAATTTCTATAATTAAAGGGTGATAACTCTCGATTGACAAAAGCAATATGGCTAGTTATCAAACTTGTATGAGATATAATGCCAATACACATTCTGAATAAATTTGGTGAAGATTGGACAAAGGCTTCTAAAGTTATTGAGCTGACAATCCCAATTTTAGGTAATTTCTTTAATAAAAGGGCAATAACTCTTGATTGACTAAAGCGATATGGCTAGTTATCAAACTTGTACGAGATATTATGCCAATACACATTCTGACCAAATTGGGTGATGATTGGACAAAGGCTTCTAAAGTTATTGAGCTGACAAGACTAATTTTAGGTAATTTCTATAATTAAAGGGCAATAAATCTTGATTGACTAAAGCGATATGGCTAGTTATCGAACCTGTCCGAGATATTATGCCAATACATTTTCTGACTAAATTTGGTGATGATTGGACAAAGGCTTCTAAAGTTATTGAGCTGACAAGACCAACTTTGGGTAATTTCTATAATTAAAGGGCGATAACTCTCGATTGACTAAAGCGATATGGCTAGTTATCAAATAAATTGACTATCGGACCGATTTTTGACAGTTTGAACCGTTTTACGACAGAGTATGTCTTTATTGCGGGTCGAGAATGGTTAATTGCTGTGAGACTGTGAAAACATTGTTACGTCGACAACACCGATTAAATTAATCAGTGGTTGCTCAGAATGTTTCGCAATGATGTTAGCTTTTTATTTCTTGCTTTAAATTGTCCGAAAATGTTTGCAAACCTATTAAATTCACTACAAAGATTTTTTTGTTCAAATTTGATTGCAGAAAATGACGATTCGTGTCTTGTGTTACGTCGCGAGTAATGGACAGAAAATTCTACCTCCATAGCCACTCTGTGTAATAAAATCATGTTTGTATAATGTATGTTATTTTATATTCATTTCAATGGAGCATAGTTTATACTGTCAGAACAGATTTATGCTATTATGTAATTTGTTCAGTGTTTGGTGCCTTCTATTACACACTTGGTGCAGTCTTTAGTGTCTTGATACACACTTGGTGTCATGTTACACACTTGGTGCAGTATTTGGTGTCTTGTTAAACACTTGGTGTCATGTTACATCACACCAACAGAGGACACCGCCGTGTTTTTGATGTAACACAAAATCCTAGCTACACCATATTATGGCTCATATACATGTATTATTTATACAATGTCACTTGTTAATCAACTGGAACATATGCCATGCTAGAATAAAATTCAGATGAGTTTGAATGAACAAATAAATCTGTCTGTGTCGCCTGTAAAAATAATTCATTGAAGTATACAGTACTATTGACATACCTCCTACCATCTTTGATTCAAAACAAACTTCAAACATGTCATATTCTTCTGTGGTAAAAGCAAATTTTCCCTTTTTTGCATCTTCTTTACTGTATAATGTATGTCCTTTAGTATCTGTTACCTGCAGAAAAATATATAAAATGAGCATATATATATATATATACATGTTTATATATAGTATACATTTGTAATAAGGCATTAAATCGAAAAACTTTGAAGTTTGGTTCATGAGTCATAATATGGTGTCTGGGATTTATGGTTAGTTTAAACTTATTTATTTTAGATTGATTGTGAATCGAGCCTTCGGTTTAGATTAATCACGCTCGATGTCTGCTTCCTGGAGACTTAACCAGTACTCATGGAAAAATCCCAAAGTCAGGGCCCGCTCATCACGGGATTCGAACCAGGGACCATTGATAGGAGAGGCCGACGCTCTGCACCACTATCTTCCACTTGTTGGATTTCTGGTTGCATCACAAACACTGGTGACCTCTTTTGTAATATTAGACTCAAGAGGATTGTGACTGTCAAATTAAATGCTGCATAAAGTAAGAACAGTTATATTTTAAATGACTGGGTTCAAAATAAGCAGTAGCAAGTAGCAAATTTGCTACTTAAAATGGGATCTTGCTACCTGCCCAAAAATTCAATAGCAAAAACTTGCTATGTGGAAAAAAATGCAGTTTCTTTTATGCTCAATGTTTCTGTTCCTATCTGTGCAAAATCATGTTTAATTACACACTCTTTTATCAATTTTTTCAAATAAACAAATTGATAAGGTGATTGGTTTACACAAAACATTACTACACCAGACTGTTCTCCCCAGGCCCTTATGGCGTATCGGGCCCGCTACAGCTTAAAAAAAATAACCATTTAGCGCTACGCCTTGAAATTGCCGCTACAGCTTAATTCCCAAAGCGATACACCTTAAAAATACTGTGATATTGGGTAAAATCAAAAAATGAATTTAAGGGATAAGGGTTTAATTTCACACCGCTGACTGTTGGCAGAGATAAAGGGTTGTTGAATCCGTCCCAGTCCAGTACACAAGTATTATCAAACCACCATCGCTGCAGGCAATTCCCCTCCATCTTTAGATAAGAGTAGGTCACGTGCCATCAGATTGACCCACTTCGATATTTAGGCCAATCACTATCGAGAATGCGTAGTATACCCCACCCACTCCCAGAATTGACAGTCGATCATGCCTTCATGCAAATAAATACTATTTTTCATTTCTTGCAGCTTAGGGAAAAATAATTTATACAAACAACTTGACAACAAACTATGATATGATTAAAGAATGTCCCTATATTAATTTAAATGTTCAAAGATTGTGTTTTTGTTTACACGAATCCATAGGAAATTATTTTTTGATTGCCGATTTTTTGCCATAAAGATCTATCAAATTCACAGTCAGCTGTCAAAAAAGTCTTACCTATAAAACTAAATACTTTTTTTGTCCATTTTAGTTCATTTATTTTACCGAAGATAAAAAAATAATGAAGACTGAAGGAGAAAATACATATTGTAATGGGTTTTCGTGCATTTTCTTCTTTCTGAAAATCGGAAATGTCATTCAAGAAAGTATTACCTACACTCATTCTAATTTGTTTGAAAATTGTCATTGTGAAAGTTTAGTGCACTAAATGTGTCTTGATAATACAATACAATATACTACATAATATTTTATTTACTGGTGTTTAAAATGAAAGCACTGACACACAATATCAGAAATTATTCCTGCACCCACAATGCATGTGGTTTGAGAACATGATATATGGGAATGTAATGAATCATGACCAAGTCAATCTTTTTGATAAATTTGTTTATGCTAGATAGATTATGACACATGACTAAAGCAGATAGCATAATATATCTTATAAAATACCTACTGGTTTCAAAGTGTAATGGTAGAAAATGAAACAATTATGAACATTATTGAGAAAGGAGCTTTTTGTGACAATTTGCTTCTTTTCCAATATTTTTTTTGAAACTCTATTTCATCAATTTCTCACAATGTTTTGAAATAAGCAATAGTCCAATTGATCTTGAGGGGTCGTTCTTTCTTGTGAAATTCAGATAGAAATGTGTGTGTATTGTCAGTTTCCACCTTATCCACTCTTGAAGATTAGAATTTCCTTTCACCATTCCATCATTCAAAAAAATGATTACTCTTATATTTTATATTCATACACTGATTTGCTCAAGACTGCATTGGATTCCAAGTTAATTTCATTCTTTTATTTGCTCAGGAAATTGAATTTAGGGCTTTCCATTTCAAGTAAACCCAGGAGCTTCCGGGGGCTTTGCCCCCTGGTCCCCCACAAGGGCCCTGCTCTTGACCTGTAGCCCCCCTCAACCCCCGGCAAAACCCACTACAGCTTCAAAATTGTCTGGGGAGAACCCTGCCAGTCAATAAGAACTCCACCAACCGTTTCAGTCATCTCAGGGCTGTACAAAAAAAAAATCAGCCACTTGTCCAGGACAAGTGACTTTCAGAATGCCACTTGTCCTGCTAAGATTCTCACTTGTCCCACTTTTCTGCACACCAAGTTTAACATGCGACAAATTTAAGAATTGTGTGGTAGCCCAGATTGCGCTTTCTTGAGTGTTTTAATTGTTTTTTAGTGGGTTTTTTTCTAGTTCTGTATAAAGATAACATTAAGAGCATACAATGTACATGATTTAAGGGTAGTGACCAATTCAAATAACATTATTGCAAAAGACCTGTAGTGCAGCATTCAGTTAAAAAAAATGACTCGATCTGACAGGTGGGTAACTCCGCCTACTGTTATTGATTTGTTATGGTCACGCGCGAGTGGTTTTTCGCATGTAACATACAGTCAAATTTATACATGACAGACATGTGTGTTAGTAATTAAGCCGGGCTACCAGACACAGGAATTTACATTCACTGTTACGTAAATGGGTTGATATAATGGGACGTGGATTTTTGGAAAATGCCACTTGTCCGGGACTGAGATGTTGCAATTAGCGACTTGCCCGATGCGATTTATGACTTGTCCCGGACGTCGGGCTATGGGATTTGTACAGCCCTGCATCTGATAAACAAAATTAAAGCTAAAAGCTTGCTTATGTTATTAGTTATCTTGCTACTGCTACCTGAAAGAGGAACTTGCTTCCAACTATCAAAGCAGGAAGCAGGTACTTAGTTAATTTCGAACACTAAATGATAAAATATTTCTACTTTCTAGCTTTAGATAAAAAGTTGGTTGTAAGTTGTATTGTTAAGCGCTTGCATTAATGGACATATTGGGCGTTTTTATGCAGGAAAAGTGTTATAATACCCTCAAAATTGACAAGGGTGACGTCAAAGTATGTCCAGGAATTAAGGGCATATGCCGGCAGTCAAAACATATGTTGTATACTGTAACTCCATTAATGTGAGCACTGCAATATATCAGCAAATAGTTAGGCAGTTGGAAAACAATTTTACAGTTCCAAATCGGCTGCCAGGACAAAGTTCATAATCACCAAGTTAAGAATGCTCTACGATATATAAAACACTAATACTTGTAATAGGCCTACATCATTGATGTAAATACAGATATTCATGTGTCTTCTTATGAACATAGTTTCATAAATCTTGTCAATTGTGGGTTGATGTCAAGATGTATCGTAATGAATGAACCCCACTTCAACTTCAAGTTCAACCATATTTTGGATGAATGGAACAATAATATAGCCTGAAAACACCATTTTCAGAACCTTTTAACAAATATCAGGGCTCATGGGAATATTTAAATATTCGGTGTCACTAAACAGAGTCTGGTAGTAAAATATCCCATTATATCACTGTTTTGTTGTGTTTTTGTATTGAAATGAATGAAATAACATGTTATTGTATCATATAAATAAAATAGAAAATTTATTTGCCTATTTTAGTTCATTTTCAAGAAAATATATATAGAAACATTAGAAAGTGGTTAAACTGTGAAAATATATTGAAATATTGCAAAAGACCTCTACAATTTGCATTCAGTTCAGTGTGCACTTAACAGCAATTTTGATATGTTACGCATTAGCTGGTCCAAAACTGACATGTATAATACAGGATGATGCATTAACATCATTTTCTCCAGATGATCTCCATCTTGATTCTTCACAAAATCGTTTTCAAAATATTAAAGTAAGAATAGATAAACAAAGTCATACCAGTTTTACCGATTTTTATTGTGAAGATACATTTAATAATTGTCTTTAATTGCAGATCACGTTTTTGGATAAACTGTGCATCTGTAAAATATCGCCGGAGGTAATTTTACGACTGCATGATTTCAGAGAAAAACAACATCGATTTTCAAATGAAATTTGTTGAATTTTCTAAATATATCAGGTACCGTATATACTCGGTTATAAGACGCATTTTTTTACCTTCAAAATCGAAAGTAAAGTTGGGGGAGCGACTTATAAGCGGGTCAAGCAAAATTTCAGGAAAAAAAATACCCACCGAGCTACCTATCTTCAAAAGCTGTCATTTATATAAAGAGCCGATTTAACAGAATAATTCAAGTTTGATTGAAATAATAATAACATATTGAATTGATTTGTTTAGAAACCGAACAGAAGAAAAAATATAATTATGAATTTACACTCTTTTGTCTTTATTGTTTAGATTTATTCATGATCGGAAGCCATTTTGATTTTTGTGAAAATATAAATTGCGGCGCCGAAGTCGAGATTAAATAATTGTCTAAAATGCTAATCTCTCCTAAGGCTATTTAACACGCGACAAACAGTTTTAGGGCTAATGCAAGTCGGTTGTAACTACAGCCTATTCCAGGAGAAATTACAACCGTTTGCATATAACCATCGAGTTGGAGGTACCTCATTGTAAATTGTGTAGACAGTAGTCACTACCACATAATTGTAATTTTAAATGCAGATGTAGCAGACAGTGTTGGAAAACGTTGTGAGAAAAAGAGATACTGCTTTTTATCAGCGATGTATCCTTTCCTTACATTTTTTTATCTAGTTTCAAAGCTGTTAAACAAAGGAAAAATAAATACCATGCCCTTTTAAATCCTTTTCAATTCAAAGTTAATTTGTCCAATTTAAAGAAAATGTAGTAATTTCTCCTCGGAGCGCTATCAAAAGAAGTCTGCTGCAGATGTGTATAAATGCATGTTAAAATTGGTAAGAGTGAAATCTTTATTTCCGCAAACCATTTCCCCCCGACAAATGAGCTACGTCATAAAAAAGAGTATGTGCAGTTTATTCACAAGTATTACCAAGCTAATAGGATCGTAAATTTAACATTAATTTATATATATGGGTGTTTTTCATTTGTCGCGGCTGAATCAGCTGGTAAATTAGTGACGTCATTTATTGAGCCTTGTGTTTTTCACGCGACAAACATTTATAGGGCTAATGCAAATCTGTTGTAACTACAGCATGTTCCTGCAGAAATTACAACCGTTTGCATATACATAGAGTCCAGCCTTCTTTCCACAGACCTTTAAAACCCTTGTCTTCACCTATCTGTGAATTACACACACTTTTGATAAACTTCGTCAATGCAATAACTTTTGACGCATTTGCAGCAGACAGCTTTTGAAAATATTGTCAGAAAAGGAGAAACATGTATTGTCCTATGTAATTCATGCATCATACGCATAATTGTATTAATGCTATCAAACTCCTGTGTTTGTTTTTCTTTTAACTCATTATTTTTTGAAAACATTGAAAGGATTAATTTTCATGTGTGAAATCGGACAAATGGGGCTTAAGGGTTGAATGCATGGTAAGAGACACCGACATCAACAAAACCCTTTGTTCATGTTTCGCGCTTTTATTTTTATATATTGAAACAAATATTAAGAAATTTGGACTAGTTAGTTTGGCTTATTTGGATTTATAAAATCAGGTTTGTGCATTATTATCTTCATGTATCATTATCCAGTTTTAGATCGAGAATCATGTTTTATTGAAGTATTTATCGTATTTGTTTGACATGAATCTTTTTCGAAATTTTATTTTTTCGGGGGGGGTGGGGTTGAAAAAACTCAGAAATCTGACTGCGTCTTATTAGAGAGAACAGCATAAAATCCTAGATTTTAGACCTCAAAGTAGGGGGTGCGTCTTATAGTCGAGGGCGACTTATAACTGAGTATATACGGTATATGTATTTGTAAACATTGTTTCTATGCAGATTTTCTAAAAAACAATGTTCTGATCTGGAACTACCAGTGATCCGGAACTCACATACTAATGTAACGGGAACGGGGTATAGGTTTAAATATAACTTCTACAACCTTGTCGTAGAAGCCGGCTTTTATAGCGACGTTGGTAGAGTGGTTGACCTATTCGTAAAGTTAAGCAACGCTCATTTCGGTTAGTGCCTGGATGGGTGACCCGCGATGGCTTAATGGCTGTACACGTTACAAATGGTGGCAGCATTGGGATTTTTCGATTGATATCACCATCATCCCCGGACCCCGATGGTTCCCAGTCATGTTACATAGACTCTGCTCTGGTATAGTGCTTGTGTTCAGTTATGTGACTTTGGGTCGAAGTCTAGAGAAAGAGCGAGAAATGTAACGGGAACAGGGCAACACTTAATTTTATTCATTTTAATACAAAAACACAACAAAACAGTGATATAATGGGACATTTGACCACCAGACTCTACCGGACTGGTTTCTGGAAGTTATGGCCCAAACATTTATGGCCCATATTTGGAAGTTATGGCCCATATATGAATTATATAGTGATAGCTATAATACCCTGGAGGTGGTATTAACACCTAACAGGTGACCTGTCAATAACCTTTGATTAGATTGTGTATTATATGAAATTGCACTTTATAGGATTAAAATAATTAATACATTCAACATTCAATTCAGTTGTTTTATTTGTCACTTCTTATAAAATTGAATACTATGTATTGTATTTTCATTTATGTTATTTATTGTATTTATCTTATCTATTACATTTAGTCATTTATTATGGAGCAAAGTGTTTATATAAATGATAAACAAAAACTGCAACAATCCTTTAGTTAAAGTACTTTGATCACCAAAAAAAATAGAAAATATAAAAAAATAAGTTATTCCCTTCATAAAATGCATTATTTATTTGTTCACATTTTTAAATATTTATCATCAATGAATTATTTTCACATTCTTAATTATTTATCATTAATAAAATACATAATTTAAACAGAATGTCTTATGCATGTTATCACACCTCCAGGGACGGGGTATTATAACTATCACCTGTTAAGGTGTTTATACCATCTCCAGGGTATTATAGCTACCACTATATTTTTCATATATGGGCCATAACTTCCAAATATGGGCCATAAATGTACTGGGCCATAACTGTTTGGGACATAACTTCCTGATACCACCGGACTCGACCAGACTCTTGTTTAGTTATACCCTTATAAATTAATGTTAAAAACCAACAATACTGACGAATAAATTTAACAATTTATTTTAAGTAAACAAAGCACCGGTTAACACAAAATGTAATTTATTTTAAGTAAACAAAGCACCGGTTAACACAAAATGTATCATGTAAATAGCGTTTTTGGAAATATATCAACAGTCCTAAAGGTTCGAGAATAGGTATACTTCGAAAACAGGGACCTGTACAACACCATTTTATATTAATCATAAAGACACTTTGAGACATAAATAATACTGCCTGTACCCGATTGAACTTGTAATGAAAAAGTAGGCCTTTCTAGTATTCGGCCTTTTTGGACCTGAACCTTTAGAAAAATACCTATCCAGCGTCATGAGTAGAATAAAAGAGATGCCGTATAGATGGAATATAAAGTTACTCACAGCTAGATTTGTTTTGTGTCCAGGAGCGTCAGACAGCTCGTACTCGCCGGTTACTAGGACATCCTTGTGAATTTCTTCTTTAAGGCATTTCTTTTGGTTAGGCGACAAGTGGAACATTAAAGCATCAACATTGATGAGATAAATTGTGAGTAGAAGGCCTAAAATACTTTGTAAATCCATCGTTAAACGATAAAATGTCAAAACAAAACGTAACAGACTTGTGCACGTTTGTTAACGTGGCATTCGGCTATTTCCGTAACGTGTCCGGAAAACAATAAACAGACTGATTTCACGCTTATTTCATTATTATTACATTTTTGGATGGGGAACCCGACAGTAGAGAGCAAATAGTTAATCAAAGACTGTCTTAATAAGTGTGAATAAAGTACACTGATATATTTTGAATTTCAAAGGTGTAACAATATAAATATTCCAATTCAACTATCCAAATGAAAGAAACGAAATTTTGAATCTACAATCTAATTCATATGCGCTTGTTAATGAACATATCTTCAAAATGATATCCTGAACTATGACTATACCAAAAAACATTGAAGGCGTTGGTTTATTAACACTTTTCCACGTAAATACTCGAAGGTCGAAATAACTTCATGGTTTTATAATATTGTGCTCGAGAGATATTAAAAGCATGCATTGAGGTTTTGTGTTAATTGAAGGATGGCTAAAATAAGGTATGACAAAATGTTAAAGAATGTCATTCACTGCATGAGAACAAAACAATATTTGTTTGAAAGTCATGGGTTTTCGCGAATCAGGTCTAGTTATTTTTAGAATGAATTAAAACTACAATCGTTCCCTTAACCCTTTCACACAAATCTGCAGGAGAAAACACGAAAACATCTAATATGAGTATAGGTACAACCTTTTTCGGGTAAACAAACAAATTTGAATGGTGATGACCATAGGAGCTTTACTCATGAAAAAAAAAATCCACCAATACTTTATATTGTATTGGTGGTTTTTTTTGTTCATGAGTCAAGCTCCTATGGTGATGACAGTTATAATGATCTCGTAGTTATTTTTTACAAGTTAAGCTTTCCTATACAAATATAACACACTAAAAAATCATCATCTGTTAAAGCATATATTCCACTTTAAAATATGGCCAAGATTTTAAATCAAATGAAAAAAATCCATAATTTATGGAACTACATTTGTGACGAGTTGTGCTATCCTTTCCTACCATTTGTCATTTTCCTTTTCCTTTTCGGTATTTATTCCTCATTTGTGCCGCATTCGCCATACGTTGTTAACACTGTAGAAGCAACATTTTGCATTCAATCATCATGAAAGTTTATAAGAACATACATCTCCATTAAATCTAGGCCAAGTTCGAAACTGGGTCAAGTGGGGTCACAAACTAGGTCACTTGATCAAATTAAATGAAAATCTCGTTAACACTCTGGAAGCCGCATTTTAAGCTTGGGCATATTGAAACCTTGTCAGAATGTTTGTGTTTGTGATAGCTAGGTTAACAGCAGCTTAAAATTAGGTCAGAATGTTTATCTTAATGATATCTAGGCCAAGTTCGAATATGGGTTATGCTGGGTCAATAAATAGGTCACTAGCCTCTTGGCCAAATTGAAGGAAATCTTGTTAACACTGGAGGCTGCATTTTCGCTTCAGCAACTTAAAATATTTTTAGAATGTTTGTCTGAATGATATTTAGGTCAAGTTGGAAACTGGGCCATATTGGTTCAGAAACCAGGCCTTACTTTCAACTTGAGCATGTTGAAACTTTTATCAGAATGGTTGTCTTGATGATATGTAGGTCAAGTTCGAACATGGGTCACCTGACTGATTGAGATTTCAAAATTTTCTGAGCCCTGGGTGCTTCCAATAAAATAATTCCATAATTTACAGAACTTCATTTGTGACGAGTCAAACTATCCTTTCCTATCATATCTGTCATTTTCCTTTTGGGTATTTATTCATCATTTGCGTAACCATAATTAGGGCTATAGCGATAGTTCAAACTATCGATATATTGCAATAGTGACAAGGGCAATAGTAATGCATCGATTGTAAAACTGAAGATCAATAACTATCGCAATAGTGGTTGGAACTATCGATAGTATTGGTTCATGTAGTACCGTACATTGAATCTGAATATGCAGATATGCTTTTATTTCTTAGAGAAAAGACAATGTTACTTGTCTGTGAACAAATTTTGTTGCCAGAAAAGTGATAAATGTTCTTTTTTATGTGTAAGCTGGAAAATTAAGTTATTTTTGAGAGCAAAGGGTTTCTTTTTAAGTTTTTAAATAAAAGATAAACAATAAAATGCTCTTTTTGATACTTTTATTCCTTGTAATTAGACTTCAGAATAGTTATTTTTTCAAAGTTCAATAAAAGCAATAGTATTGCAATGCATCACAATATTAGTTGTGCAATAGTTTAACTATTGCAATGGTACTTTCTGAAAATCAATACTATCGCAATAGTGATTTTTGGGCTCAATAGTCACCCCTTTAGAACCATAATACAATGACAACAAATTTTGATTTGTAACGTCCGTTTAGTCAATAAAACCTCAACAGTTTTATTTAAACTAATTTTAAAAATAGACAAGTGTCAGGGCCGTGGGCTGGCTTAAAAAATGTTTTGCCATTGTTTTCGCCACTTTTTGGCCATACCAGTCTGATTGATTGTTAGTTAATACATGTTTACCCGAAATAGGTAGCAACCAGGTCTCAGAAGATTTTGAAATCTCAATCATAGAAAAATCATCATCTGGTTATTAAGCATATACATGTACTCAACTTGAAAATATGGCCAAGATTTTAAATACAAGAAATAAAGATGACGGGTACAAAAAATAATCGACTTGCCCTTCATAAAGTACTTTCAATAAAATAGTTCCATAATTTACAGAACTTCTCTAAGTCTTGTGACCAGTCAAACTATCCTTTCCTATCATTTCTGTCATTTTCCTTTCGGGTATTTATTCATCATTTGCGTAACCATAATACAATCATGAATGACATTTAATCATTCTCCATGATCTGCAGTTAGCATCTTGCTTGCAGCACTATCAGTGCTTTGATTATTTACGAGTCCTACCATCCTAAGCAAATAAACTAAAAATCATCATCTGGTTATTAAGCATATATATATATATATATATATATATATATATAACTTTAAAATATGTCCAATATTTTAAATCCATGAAATAAAGATGACGGGTACAAAAAATAATCGACTTGCCCTTCATAAAGTACTTCCAATAAAATAATTCCATAATTGACAGAACTACATTTGTGACGAGTCAAACTATCCTTTCCTATCATTTCTGTTGTTTTCCTTTTGGGTATTTATTCATCATTTGCGTTATCATAATACATAACATCAAATTTTGATTTGTAACGTCCGTTTAGTCAATAAGACCTTAACAGTTTTATTTGAACTCATTTTAAAAACAGACAAGTGTCAGGGTGTTGCACTCACTGACTGGCTTAAAAAATGTTTGGCCATTGTTTTCGCCAAATTGTAAAAGTTTTCGCCACTTTTTGGATATGCCAGCCAAATAACTTGCCATTGAAAGCCAAATGTTTCGCAAGTTGCTACAAGTTGTTTCCTTTGTTTTTAATCAAAAATCTTATTTATTAAGTCAAGGGATAGTTTAAGTTTGACTTAAAAAGACTGAAAAGATAGAATTCTGTTATTATGTCTCCCCCTGTATACAGGGGAGATATATTGTTTTTGTCCTTGATGTCTGTCTGTCTGTCTGTCTGTTCGTCCCCAAAATCTTGTCCGATCCATATCTCCCAGACGGCTTGAAGGATTTTCATGAAACTTGGGTCACATGTTCACCTCATCAAGGCGACGTGCAGAACCCGCGTCTCGACAATATAGGGTCAAGGTCAAGGTCACGCTTGAAGGTCAAAGGTTTGAGGCTTTATTTCGTGTCCGCTCCATATCTCCCAGACGGCTTGAAGGATTTTCATGAAACTTGGGTCACATGTTCACCTCATCAAGGCGACGTGCAGAACCCGCGTCTCGACAATATAGGGTCAAGGTCAAGGTCACGCTTGAAGGTCAAAGGTTTGAGGCTTTATTTCGTGTCCGCTCCATATCTCCGAGACGGCTTGAAGGATTTTCATGAAACTTAGGTCACATGTTCACCTCATCAAGGCGACGTGCAGAACCTGCGTCTCGACAATATAGGGTCAAGGTCAAGGTCACGCTTGAAGGTCAAAGGTTTGAGGCTTTATTTCGTGTCCGCTCCATATCTCCGAGACGGCTTGAAGGATTTTCATGAAACTTGGGTCACATGTTCACCTCATCAAGGCGACGTGCAGAACCCGCGTCTCGACAATATAGGGTCAATGTCAAGGTCACGCTTGAAGGTCAAAGGTTTGAGGCTTTATTTCGTGTCCGCTCCATATCTCCCAGACGGCTTGAAGGATTTTCATGAAACTTGGGTCACATGTTCACCTCATCAAGGTGACGTGCAGAACTTGCGTCTCGACAATATAGGGTCAATGTCAAGGTCACGCTTGAAAGTCAAAGGTTTGAGGCTTTATTTTGTGTCCGCTCCATATCTCCCAGACGGCTTGAAGGATTTTAATGAAACTTTGGTCACATGTTCACCTCATCAAGGCGACGTGCAGAACCCGTGTCTCGACAATATAGGGTCAAGGTCACGCTTGAAGGTCAAAGGTTTGAGGCTTTATTTCGTGTCCGCTCCATATCTCCAAGACGGCTTGAAAGATTTTCATGAAACTTGGGTCACATGTTCACCTCATCAAGGCGACGTGCATAACCCGCGTCTCGACCATACCGGGTCAAGGTCAAGGTCACGTTTGAAGGTCAAAGGTTTGAGGCTTTATTTTGTGTCAACTCCATATCTCCAAGACGGTTTGAAGTATTTTCATGAAACTTGGGTCAGATGTTCACCTCATCAAGGCGACGTGCAGAACCCGCGTCTCGACCATACTGGGTCAAGGTCACGCTTGAAGGTCAAAGGTTTGAGGCTTTATTTTGTGTCCACTCCATATCTCCTTAAAGGATTTTCATGATACGTGGGTCACATGTTCACCTCATCAAGGCGACGTGCAGAACCCGCGTCTCGACCATACCGGTTCAAGGTCAAGGTCACGCTTGAAGGTCAAAGGTTTTAGGCTTTATTTCGTGTCCACTCAATATCTCCAAGACGGCTTGAAGGATTTTCATGAAACTTGGGTCAGATGTTCACCTCGTCAAGGCGACGTGCAGAACCCGCGTCTCGACCATACTGGGTCAAGGTCAAGGTCACGCTTGAAGGTCAAATGTTTGAGGCTTTATTTTGTGTCCGCTCCATATCTCCTTAAAGGATTTTCATGAAACTTGGGTCACATGTTCACCTCATCAAGGCGACGTGCAGAACCCGCGTCTCCACCATACCGGTTAAAGGTCAAGGTCACGCTTGAAGGTCAAAGGTTTTAGGCTTTATTTCGTGTCCAGTTAATATCTCCAAGACGGCTTGAAGGATTTTCATGAAAATTTGGTCACATGTTCACCTCATCAAGGCGACGTGCAGAACCCGCGTCTCGAACATACTGGGTCAAGGTCACGCTTGAAGGTCAAAGGTTTGAGGCTTTATTTTGTGCCGCTCCATATCTCCAAAACAGCTTAAAGAATTTTCATGAAACTTGGGTCACATGTTCACCTCATCAAGGCGACGTGCAGAACCCGCGTCTCGACCATACCGGTTCAAGGTCAAGGTCAGGCTTGAAGCTCAAAGGTTTTAGGCTTTATTTCCTGTCCACTCAATATCTCCAAGACGGCTTGCTTATGTTTAGCAACAGTTGTTAACTGTTTTGAAGAATACTTCAGTCTTGAATGTTACAGCTGCAGTAAAAATATGTGTTTCTGTAAACCATTTGAAATCATGTCCACTTTGTACCAGGTCAAGACAAAACATTAGTAATTAAAAATTGAGTACTGTCCAACTTGGTCAAATTTTTGTTTGTCTGCTTTATAGGTTGGAATGTTTTGAGAGATTTTGACAGATATTTGAGGGGGAGACATATGTTTTTGTCAAAACAATTCTAGTTAAATTGGTTATTAATTTCAAAGGTGAAAAAATGACAAAACATTTTGGTGAAGAGAAAATAACCACTTTAATTATCAGATTACCCCCCAACAAAAAGAACTGATACCTTGAGTATTTGAATTGGATACATAGACTTGTGATTTATTAAGAGCTCAGATTTCTATTTTATAAAAGTTGTTTATAGTTATCTAATGTTTGTGACTGCCCAAATGAAAAGATAGCGGGAAACCAGGCTTGCTATGTAAACAGTCATGGTCAGCAAATTTATTAAATTGATAAAAGATGGAATAATCAGAAGCAGTTCCGTGAATACAGACTAAATTGTAAGCAATTAAATATGTTTATTTAGATTGAGTATGAAATTGAATTTAGAGAGTGTGATGATAAAGGGCCTTAATTAGACGGATGTTATAATACAGGCTCACATTCTGTGTTTTTGTTTTCAGATATGCACTTGTAATGCTTGAAAGCATGGCTGCAACTGGGCATAGAATCTACCGCTTACGACCGCGAGGGGGTGATCAGATATCATTGATGTTTAAGGATCCATGGGGTAATTGTTTTAAATGTTTAAATAATCAGTGTGTAGCTCAATACTTTGAAATCATTATTACAAGAAGAGAATTTTTTTATTATTGAAATATTTAGCTCAACTTCACAAAGTGCTCATTGTGAGCTATTGTGATGGCTTAATGTCCTTCGTCACTGCGTATGACATGTCAACAACTTTTTCTTTAAGTGACATCTCCTGCTAAACAGAAAGCATTCTGTCAATATCCTCATCAAAATACCTTTATATCCATGCAGAATTCTGGTTTAGCATGGCAAGTTTGCAACCAATTTTTTTTTTTATTTACTATTCTCACAAACCGATCAATTGATTTTCAAATAATTTTGCAATTCCTTCAGTTTTTCCAAATAATTTCGCAGAAATGTTATAGGTTTAACATCTGTATCAGATTCATTCAAGTCATGTTGATTGGCCTTTAAAGTTGCCTCCAGGGTCAGGACTGTTTATCCTTATATGGCTATCCGAGTACCTTAAACAAACTTAATCATGCGGTTGTAAAATGATCTACCTCAGTCTGCAGCAGTTCAACATGATTTTTAGCTCTACCGACTGAAAGCCAGTCAAGCTTATGTCATGGCGAATTGTCCGTCCTGCGTCTGTGTGTGCGTGCATCAACTTTTTGCTTCAAACGGCTTCTCTTCCCTAACCACTTGGCCAATTGGGATGAAACTTCAAGGATGCATCTTCTCAATGTCCTCTCCTGAATTCCTCCAACTTTTTTGGATCCATGCAAAATCTTGGTTTCCATGGCAAACGAAAGAAAAAACTTTAAAATTCTTCTCCTATTATAAAACTGGTTGGCCTATTTTCAAAAAATTTATGACACTATCAGATTCCTTCAAGCCATGTTTATTTGTCGAAAAGCATGGTCGGCAGGGGACGGGGCTATTTTGCCTTATATGGCTATAGTGAAAACTTAAGAAAGATTCTGCTCCGAAATCGTCGTGTTGATTTTCAAATAATTTCGTTGATTGGGCGAGGGTTGGGCTATTTTGCCTTATATGCCTATAGTGAAAAATCTCTTCCTCCGAAAGTGTTCGGCCGTTTTTCAAATAATTTTGTAGGAATGTTCCTAGGGTGACCCTCTATCAGATTCCTTTCAAGGCTTGAAGCCATGTTGATTGCTTGAAAACTATGGCTGCCAGGGTGTGGGACTATTTTGCCTTTTATGGCTTAAGTAAAAATCTTCTCCTCCCAAAGTATATGGCCGATATTTAAATAATTTTGCAGAAATGTTCCTTGGGTTACACTCTACGAGATTCCTTCATGGTGATTGGTAAAAAAAACATGGCCACCAGTGGGAGGGGCTATTCGGAGATTTAATTTTTGCCTAATGGCAGTGAAGTGATACTGGCCCCCTTGTTTTGACTTCTACTCGCATTTTTTTTACACAGAAATGTTTGCGCAAATTGCTCAAGGTGAATTATTGTGATCATCATTATTGTGTACCTACATCTTATCTGTAACCAGCATGTCAATTGGGATGAAACTTCACAGAAAGCAATAAATCCTCTCAAATCACCAAAATTCCTTTTAATTTTTCTGATCCATGTAGAATTCTGGTTTCCATGGCAACCGAAAGCAAAAACTTTTAATTTAATTTGTAGAAATGTCCCTTTGGTGACCCTTTATCAGATTCTTCCAAGCCATGTTGATTTTATCCTCAGAAAACACCTGACCAATTCTGATAACATTTCAAAGGGGTGTTCCTTGAGTGACCCTCTTTTACATTTCTTCATCTCATCTTGATTTATCAAATAAAAACATGGCTACCAGTGAGTGGGGCATTTTGGACATAATGCAACCTTAAAAATCTTCTCCTCAGAAATCAATTGACCAATTTTGATATTATTTGATCAATTATAATATTTCTTCTCAGGATACATGTATATTGTCCCAATTCTTAGCTCGACTTTTCGAATAATAAGCAGGCTATTGTACTCAATCTGGCGTCTATATACTGATATCTTCTTTACCATCAAACATATTTACTTCAAACTCGGCATATTTGTTTCTTATGACAAAATAGACAACTGCTGCAAGTTACATAACTCTGTCAACCATATTTGTAGAGTTATGCCCTTTTTAGCTCACCTGAGCTTTGCTCAAGGTGAGTTATTGTGATCGCCTTTTGTCCGGCGTCCGTCGTCCGTCGTCCGTCGTCCGTCGTCCGTCGTCCGTCGTCCGTCGTGCGTCAACTTCTTCTCCTCAGTAACCAGTGGGTCAATTTGGATGAAACTTCACAGAAAGCATCCTCTCAATGACCTCACCAGAATTCCTTCAAATTTTTGGGATCCATGCAAAATTCTGGTTTCCATGGCAACGAAACTGAAAAAACTTCAAAATTCTTCTTCTCCCGAATTGGTTGGCAGATTTTCAAATAATTTTGTAGAAATGTTCCTTGGATGACCCTCTATCAGATTCCTTCAAGCCGTGTTGATTGGTCGAAAAACATGGCCGCCAGGGGGGGGGCGGGGTTATTTTGCCTTATATGGCTATAATGAAAACTTAAAAAATCTTCTCCTCCGAAAGTGTAAGGCCGATTTTCAAATAATTTTGTAGAAATGTTCCTTGGGTGACCCTCTATCAGATTCCTTCAAGCCATGTTGATTGGTCGAAAAACATGGCCGCCAGGGGGGGCGGGGCTATTTTGCCTTATATGGCTATAGTGCAAACTTAAAAAATCTTCTCCTCCAAAAGTGTCAGGCCGATTTTCAAATAATTTTGTAGAAATGTTCCTTGGGTGATCCTCTATCAGATTCCTTCAAGCCATGTTGATTGGTCAAAAAACATGGCCGCCAGGGGGCGGGGCTATTTTGCCTTTTATGGCTATAATGAAAACTTAAAAAATCTTCTCCTCCATAAGTGTCAGGCCGATTTTCAAATAATTTTGTAGAAATGTTCCTTGGGTGATCCTCTATCAGATTCCTTCAAGCCATGTTGATTGGTCCAAAAACATGGCCGCCAGGGGGCGGGGCTATTTTGCCTTTTATGGCTATAATGAAAACTTAAAAAATCTTCTCCTCCATAAGTGTCAGGCCGATTTTCAAATAATTTTGTAGAAATGTTCCTTGGGTGACCCTCTATCAGATTCCTTCAAGCAATGTTGATTGGTCGAAAAACATGGCCGCCAGGGGGCGGGGGCTATTTTGCCTTATATGGCCAAAGTGAAAACTTAAAAAATCTTCAACATCTTCTCCTCAGTAACCAGTGCGTCAATTGGGATGAAACTTCACAGAAAGCATCCTCTTAATGACCTCACCAGAATTCCTTCAAATTCTAGGGATCCATGCAGAATTCTGGTTTCCATGGCAACGAAACGAAAAAAACTTCCAAATTCTTCTTCTCCCAAACTGGTTGGCAGATTTTCAAATAATTTTGTAGAAATGTTCCTTGGATGACCCTCTACCAGATTCCTTCAAGCCATGTTGATTGGTCAAAAAACACGGCCGCCAGGGGGGCGGGGCTATTTTGCCTTATATGGCTATAGTGAAAACTTAAAAAATCTTCTCCTCCGAAAGTGTCAGACTGATTTTCAAATGATTTTGTAGAAATGTTCCTTGGGTGACCCTCTATCAGATTCTTTCAAGCCATGTTGATTGGTCGAAAAACATGGCCGCCAGGGGGGGGGGCGGGGCTATTTTGCCTTATATGGCTATAGTGCAAACTTAAAAAAATATTCTTCTCCAAAAGTGTCGGCCCGATTTTCAAATAGTTCCTTGGATGACCCACTTTCAGATTCCTTCAAGCCATGTTGATTGGTCAAAAAACATGGCCGCCAGTAGGCAGGGCTATTTTGCATTATATGGCTATAGTGAAAACTTAAAAAATCTTCTCCTCCAAAAGTATCTGGCCGATTTTCAAATAATTTTGTAGAAATGTTCCTAGGGTGACCCTCTATTAGATTCCTTCAAGCCAAGTTGATTGGTCGGAAACTATGGCTGCCAGGGGGCGAGGCTTATATAGCTAAAGTGAAAAAAAAATAAAAAATCAGGTGAGCGATTCAAGGGCCATCATGGCCCTCTTGTTTAGATCACCTGACTCTTTAACTTTTAGCTTTAATCATCATCTCCTCCTAAACCACAGGAACAATTTTAACCAAACATCACAGGAATATTCCTTTGGTGGTCCTCTTTCAAAATTGTTCAAAGATTTAAATTCCATGGAGAATTTTGGTTGCTGCGGCATTAGAAAGGGGGCAAAATGTCCAAACTTTAAAAATCTTCTCTTCTGAATCTGCTTGTCAGATTCCAATATAATTTGGTAGAAATGTTCCTTGTTCTCCCAAAATTGTTCAAGCCATATTGATTTCATTGAAAAACAGGGCGGCATCAGGAAAGGCACAAAATGACAAAACTTTATAATTCCATTCTTATTGAAGTTCTTGTTAGATTTCAAGATACAAATGGCCTTTACTGATAAGCTATTTCTTTAACAGTGTCCACTCCTTGCAGTTTCATTTGCACTCCTGATCAAATTTACACAGATATTTGCAGTTAAATATTTGCTACTAATTTACTATCACTCAGGTGATCGATTTAGAGCCATCTTGGCCATCTTGTTGTACTTAGTTTTTGTCACAAAAACATAACCCAAGCTAATTCGTTGCCATTTCTCAATATGTTTTCATCAAACTTTTGAATTATTTTGTTTATGACAACAGGGTTTTTGCATATTTGCGTCAAGCTCACAATTGACAAAGTTATGCCCCTTTTTGTACTTAGATTTTGTCATGAAACCTTAAAGTCAGCAATAATCAGAGCTTTAGATAAGGTGTGAATTTCAAATTCTAAAACCTTATTTGACACTCAAACCCGATGTTGTGGGTATTCAAAAGAATCATCTCAGCGAGACAATCCATTTGAGTACCCAAACCACAGGGTTTGGTTGAGTCATAAGAGAAAGAAAGATGGAAAACACCAGAATTCTCCTCCTTATCTAGTGCTCAGCTTCACAAAAATCAAATCCCTTATTAGATGTTTCAAAACTAGATGGCTAAAAATCTAGTAATGTCAGCTTGTCCTTCACCTTGCTGTATATTTTCCCTTTTCCCACATACAGCAAATCTGTGGAGATGACAATTAGCCACAAATATTAAAAAACATCTCTAAATGAACGTTTGATTATTGAATAGAGTGGAACAAAATGTTTTCAAAAGTCGGCTGCAGCAGATGCATCAAAATGCAACTACAAGTGGGAAAGTGTAAACTATAATATGTTAGATGAAGTTATTTTAACCCTTTCCCTCATACAACAATTCTGCAGCAGACAACTTTGAATATATTCTGTCAAAAAATAGAAAATTTCTATAATTGAATGGATAACCTATATCTAAAAGTGGAAAACATTGTGGCAAAAGAAGAAATTGCTTGTTTTGAGCAATTTCTTCTTTTGTCACTATGTTTTCAAAAAGGTGTCTGCTGCAGAGGCATCAAAAAGCGTCTATATGAGGGAAAGGGTTAACTTTACCTCGGTTGATCCTTTAATCAATTTCTTCAAGCCATGTTGATTGGTCCAAAACCATGTCCGCTAAATGGGTCATACTGTTTTAGTCTTTCAGCTTATTATTAAAACTTAGCAAATCGTCTCCTGAACATTTTGGTTTGATGTTCCTAGAGTCACCCTTCTAAAAAAGACATATTGAACACAGAAAATGTTTAATTTGTCTTATGGTAGTGGAGCGATATTGGGGCTCTTGTTACAAAGTATCAAATTTTAATCAATACTTAAATTTTTATATTTATAGACATTTTCTATACTTTTGTCTAGATGTTTTCAGGCATCTGCTGCAGATTTGTTACAGGTGGGATAGGGTTAAGAGCTGTACATACCCCTTAACAAGAGAAAGTTGATGCAAGGCATCAATGTCGCCGGAAAAGACTGCATTGATTTATTTATGTATTCTTGACTTTCCTTAGCCTATTCAAACATTAGGAACGTAGTAATGAAAACATTTGCTTATAAATTTTATATACATACCTATACATTAGGGTATCTATAAAAAATTAACGAAATGTGTACACATTTATCTGGCTTAAATTTAATTTTGCTGTTGTTACTTATTTAAATAATAGTATTCATTCATATAATTTCAATGTTTGTCAATCTTATTCGAATCACAAGGTAAATATCCTGGTATTGCTCTAAAGGGAGGTAATTTGAAGAAAACAAAAGTCTTCAAAAGGAGAAATATATCAGCATTACCGTCTACAGTTTAAATTGTTCTATTGTTTGTGGATTTAAAAATGTTCTTTTTTTCTTATTTCTACATGTACAACGAAATATTGCGGCTTCTCTTTGATGCTTTGCGTCAAACATTCGTCTTGTACTTGTCTAAAATAAAATAATATCACTCGCTTTTTCATATCGAAATGCGCATGCGCGAAAATCGATGTTAAAGGTCACGAAACTACACAACAGAATAGGGTCTATATTTAGCTTAGAAACAGTTCCTACTTCAGATATTCATGGATTAACATTATTAAATGAATTCTACACAAATCAAGACATCTCTTTGAACATGAAATCAACATTTAGTAAGTTAAAATTGCTATTAAAAGGAGAATCCGAAATTGACCTCAATGATGACACATAAGAGTCTGCATTAGGGGGTGTTGGTTCACGTCTTGAAGGGACCACTTTTGTCTTCGTAAATAAGACAAAAAACTTAAATGCGAGTGAAATAAAAAAAACTGCAAACATTAAAAAATCGGAATATTTATTTCATTTTAGATGTGTCATTTATTAGTGTTCGTAAACAACCACAATTGTAATATGTTCAAATCATCTAGATTTGTTTCTTTCTAATAATAAGCCGCCCTCCCATGTGATTTCCGAAAAGCTATTAAAAATAGAAGTCGCGGGCTTCTGCCCGGCGACTAATGAACTAATTCTCTGAGATTAAACTTTTCTTCTTTTGATAATTTCAGTGAATGAGACAGTTGTGTACAAAGAAAAAAACAGAATTCGAACAGTAAACTATGATAAGCTTCCAAAAGTGTTAGTTCCAAAGTAAACTATGAGAAGATACCATAAGTGCTAGTTCCGAAACAGAAAAGAAATGAATGTGATATATAAATGTGAAAAGAATTTTAGTTGTACCATTCATCATTTATCTGATATCTGGATTATTTTGTCATCTGCTTTGATAATATTGTAGGAAAACATCAGGAAAGTTAAATGTTTACTTGCGATATAATATTGATAACAATGTCTGTATAGGAGAACTTTGTGAAAAGTAAGAAAATCTAGACAAATGAGGGGATGACTGAAACGGAGTAGAAAACCATTTTAAGGGAAAAGGGGAAATTATTTGCATTTATCCTTTTCGCTCAATGCTATCAAAATTGCTGTTGCAGAGTAGTAAAGTGTGATTACATCTGTGAAAAAAGTAGGAAAATGTATTTTCTCTGCCTGTTTCGGAGTCATCCTTTCTATCTTAATTGGACTAGATCTAGTTTCTGGTTTTCATTTAGATTATTTCCATTGGTCCTTAAGCAACCTATTAATTTGTATTTTACATCTTTGTGATCATTTATAGAAATGGTCTGTTCAATGTCGGAGGTGAAACACTCTTCAAATAAAACTTGGTAGACAGCAACTTCAGAGTGAACCGAGAGATTGTGTACAGTGTAAAATATAATTTGTTTGATTGTGTTCAGTGTAAAATTGAAAAAGTAATAAGGCAATAAAAACTCGCCTATTGCATTTATATTTATTTATGTTTTCCTTCTGCCTATTTACCTCATACGATAAACACTAGTTCTATGTAAACTGCCCTTTTTGGACGGTAATACTGAGGTACTGTCTATTGTAGTGTGGCATTTTGAAAAGCATTCATCAATTGGCTCCCCGATTTCAAACAGAAATACATAGACAATTCGGAAACCACAGAACCTACTACAAAATCAAATAAACTTCATAATTCTGCCAGTGGTTACGTGTAAACGAAACAACCCGAAACGCAAAAGTTTTCTTCCGCAAATGACGTTAACGACAGCTTTGACAACTCCTCGCGGACGTAAAGGACGGTTTAGCTTGGCCACTCGCAGGCGTTCTAAGTCTATCGTTATAACTGGCATTCACACAGATAGCGATCAGGATGGACTCGCAGCTTTTCTAGAGTTTCATATGAATGTTTTCTTTACATCCGCAAAGTGATCATAACGCTGATATTTTAAATCGTATTGATAAATATTGCTCACGTGGTCACATGTGCGAGTCCGGGCTGCTTCAATGGTCGTTACATTGGAAAGAGTAGAGTCGCAATCATCTGGCACCAGAGCTTAGACAGTTGTTTTGAAACTATTCAGACTGGAAGCGATAGAATAGCAGATATTATACTTTGTCTTCAGCATATGTCGTTCATTGTGATACAGGTGTATTTACCATCTGCAAACCTCTACTCTAAAACCTTCCAATGTGTTGTCGACCAACTGTATGATCGATGCGCCATATATTCTACCAACAATTACATTGTAATTATGGGAGACTTTAATGAAGTTTACTGTAAATCTACGTCCCCGCGATGCCTATGTTCTATATATAATCTAACTCGTTACTGACACTGACTTATGCACAGGCCCACCATACACAGTTTACCCGTGTACCGGTGCAAATCCCACACGCATAGACAACATATTACTTGATGAGGCTCTCGTGCAAAAGATGGTTAGTTGCTCCGTAATATCAGATGCTCCGTTGAATGTATCGGGTCACTTACCATTGACTTTCCACTTGAAAATCGTTCAAAAGCCTAACAGCTATGTACCATCTGAAGCATTCCATAGAGTGGTGTATAAATGGAATAATGAACGTTGTGCTCACAAAACTGAGTCTGCATCAGAAAGTTGTTTGTCAACACGTGGAAATGGACCTTTTATAAAACCCTACTGGTCACCTGCCTTGAAGGAGTCTCATAAAAAAGTTAAAAAATGCGCACCTAGCCTTGTCACAGACCGGTAAGGCGAAACATACTCAAACTACAAGGATCGTAAGCGTAGACTAAGAAGATCACTGCGCGCCGTCTGCACATGATCACGAACAAACTGAACTTCAGAATATTGACGTACACTGTGAAATAGACCAAAATTCTTTTTGGAAAATAATGAACTCGAAAAGGTCGCGCAGCAAAGACAGGGTTGTGAAATAAGTCTGCCTACTTGAGTGATCTGTATGAATTTGTTACCGAGCTGTACACGCACGCGAGGATTCAACTTGGGTTGACCGAATGGACGCTTCTGCGGACTTTACTACATTCGGTTTAAGCCCATTTCGTCTCATCCCAATTCGTCTAATCCCATTTCGTCTACACTTTTTGCAATTTGTCCCATTTCGTCTACAACCAATTCACGCCCCGGTGCCATTTCGTCTACACTTGATTAATGAGACAGACAGTCTAATTCAATAAGACGGACATATTTTGTTTTAAATATGTGGGTTATACATACATTGTGGACCCATACCAGAGCATCTTTTCATTGGAAATTGTGTTATTTTATCGTTCAATTTTTGATAATTTTTATCTGATTATATTGGAATGTCACTTTAAAGCGACTGAAATCAAGATGGCACGCGAAAAAAAAAATCGAATTCTCCCTAAATGTTATTCTTTATGTTATCCAAGTAAAACCAGGGTAGAACATGTATCGTTTTTTATCAATAAAGTGAACTTTAGTCGTTTTCAATTGTCCCGATGAAGGGGTTTCCTATTTAAAAATACTTACCCCGTTACTTTCAGGGTAGAATTTGCGATGGAAAAAGTATCGAAAACAAGAAAATCTCACCGAGTATAGGGGTATGTAATATGTCAGTTATTATATTTTAATGCCCCAAATACAAAAATAACACTTATTTTCTTAAAATTGGATTTTTTTTTCCGACAGTTGGGTATCTGGAGTTCTGAAGCTTTAAGGGACTCATGGCATTCAGCCAGTCTTAGTCTACATTATGTACAACGTCCGAAGGCTGTAAAACAAAAGAAACACAAAGTTCATAACAAATTTTAATAATCATTTCATATTTCATGCTTAATACAAGATAATATATAATAATCTATTAATGTTGCAAAGGCTAAAGCACTTTGTAATAGCACATAATTCACAAGCACAGCGGTGTAGACAGACTTATCAAGTAACTGCAGAAGGAATTCACAGTCCTGTCAAGCGAGCCATCCTGTCCAAGTAATCGCGAAGACTGGTTGTCTCGAACTTCGTCTTCAGGCGTTCAATCCTCACGGTGAGTTTCTGCCATGTATCCCTTTTCTTCACTGGTAAGCCGCCGTTCTGGATCAGCAGTTTGTTCAAAAATAATTAATTAACATTAATTAAAAATGATTTCCATTGAGACCCCCTTAATAAAGATAAAAGCAGTAATTGCTTAAAGTTTTTACACTAAGATTTATAATTAGAAAGGCCAATGTAAGATGAAATGGCAATCTCCGTAGACATTTAGCTATGTATATTCATTTTATGGACAGAAGACGACATGGGAACAAGGGTGTAGACGAAATGGGACAAAAAACTGTAGACGAAATGGGATGTTACCCTACATTCAAACAGTCCCACTGTCACTTTCGCCAGCTAAACATTTGGACAGTAGCTAAGTTACATCAGTATACATTGTCCCGCATGACATGTCTGGCTAATATATGTTGTAAGCGACCACCAAACCAACCGGAAGTCTGTCTACGTTGTCAGCATCCGCGTTTATAGCCTATTAATTGCCTTCCTGTTGATTATTCAGAAAAATCACCCTTAAACGCTTATTTGTAACCAAACAAATTTGAACCAGAATTTTTTTAATCTAAAAAGAATCGCATTAAAACGTGTGTTTGTTACCAACACATTTAAAGGAGAAATTCTTTATCAGAAAATAATCGTTTGTAATCAAGAAAAAATAAGCAATGTATGTCAACTGACACATTATCAATATAAATATCTGGAGCGCATATCCAAAATTCATATGCTTGCCAAATGGCTATATAGCCGAGTGCGAGGGTAAATAAATCCAGAGAAGGAAAGAACTAAAATTCATTCACACACATATCTTCAAAATGTCAGCTCCTTCGTGTATCTTCTGTAAGAGAAAAATCTACAAGAATGTGCGTGCTGTAACATGCGACAACGACAACAGATTGTATCGCATTAAATCGCCAGGTTCTATGGCATTAAAGCATTATATACATCTTAAATTAAATACATCTTTTAAAGTAGACAAATGATCTCGTGCTCACAACTGAAACTATTTCAGCTCGGAATACTGGTGAATGTATTGTATTTACTATTTTTCTTTGTTTCATCATGAGTTTCCACTTTTTAAAGATTTATTCAAAGATGCATCCCGATGTTTTCAAATGTGATTACTACTATAAAAGACGATTTTTGAAAAATATTTTGGGAAATCAAGCAATCACTGAAAATGTGTAATTTCTTCTTTTCAAGCAATGTTTATATAGCTGATTCAAGTTGATTATTTTGACCAATCTTCAACAGATGAGATGATACATGAGTAATTTAATATTTTTCCACAAGGTTTTGATCACTTATACTTTCATTAATACAGACTATCGATCTATTTGCCTAGACATTTTCAAACTATGATTTGCTATAGATTTGGTCTATGTGATAAAGGGTTGAGCAGACTGAACATATCACATCATGTAAACGGGTTTGCCTTCAAAGATTATGGCGATTGGTAGCCGATTACATAACCAATATCACTGAAATGTTTATAAGTGGAACGAATAAATGATCTGTAAATGAATGTTCAAATGGCAATTATGTTTTGCTCTTGGTTATATCTCAGCAACCCCTCCTGGAGTTTTTTTTCTGAAACTTTGTCAGATGTATTGTTGGGTCATGGAACATTATTCAACGTCACAATTTTCAAGGTCAATGTCATAACTTGACCTTGGTTAGGTGACTTAACCTCAAAATTAACCTTGGTTATATCTCAGCGAACTGTGCTGGAATTTTTCTGAAACAGATGTATTGTTAGGCCACGGAACATCATTCAAGGTCAAGGTCATATTTTGTAGAACTTGACCTTGGTCATATCTCAGGAACCACTCTTGGAACTTTTGGCAAAACATATTTAAATCAAAGTAAAATTATTGAAAAGAGTTAAAAATATTGTTGCAAAAGTAGAAATTGCTCACAAAGTTTTCACAAGTCAGTCTGATGCGTCTACATGTGGAAAAGGGTTAAATCAACTGAGTAATATAAAACATGGTCCTATCGTTTGAGTTAAACGAACACTATACATGTATATTTATATGTAAAATGAACCGACACATAACGAATAGGCCAGTGAACACTATACATGTATATTTATATATAAAATGAACCGACACATGACAAATAGGCCAGTGAACACTATACATGTATATTTATATGTAAAATGAACCGACACATGACAAATAGGCCAGTGAACACTATGCATGTATATTTATATGTAAAATGAACCGACACATGACAAATAGGCCAGTGAACACTATATATGTATATGTATATGTAAAATGAACCGACACATGACAAATAGGCCAGTGAACACTATATATGTATATGTATATGTAAAATGAACCGACACATGACAAATAGGCCAGTGAACACTATATATGTATATGTATATGTAAAATGAACCGACACATGACAAATAGGCCAGTGAACACTATATGTATATGTATATGTAAAATGAACCGACACATGACAAATAGGCCAGTGAACACTATACATGTATATTTATATGTAAAATGAACCGACACATGACAAATAGGCCAGTGAACACTATATGTATATTTATATGTAAAATGAACCGACACATGACAAATAGGCCAGTGAACACTATATGTATATTTATATGTAAAATGAACCGACACATGACAAATAGGCCAGTGAACACTATATGTATATTTATATGTAAAATGAACCGACACAAGACAAATAGGCCAGTGAACACTATATGTATATTTATATGTAAAATGAACCGACACATGACAAATAGGCCAGTGAACACTATATGTATATTTATATGTAAAATGAACCGACACATGACAAATAGGCCAGTGAACACTATATGTATATTTATATGTAAAATGAACCGACACATGACAAATAGGCCAGTGAACACTATATGTATATTTATATGTAAAATGAACCGACACATGACAAATAGACATGTGAACACTATACATGTATATTTATATAAAAATTCGCCTTCTTATATTCACCATGAGAGAGTTCTAAATACGGATAATACTTATAAGTATGAACGACCATTTTGTTTACTCCATCACAGGTGCATCTCTCAACCATTTACCTCATATGATGTTTTAAAATGTGTCTGCTTCAAATACATCTGAGAAGAAGGATGGTCAAAACTTATAAATATCAGAAAGATTTAGACTTAGTTGACACGATTGTGAGAAATAGACCTTTTTGAGCAATTTCTTCTTTTCACACAATATTTTAAGCAATAATTCTGCTTAAACCTTAAATGGGGTCCGTATCAGGAAGAAGGTAATTCAATTGCAATCAGAGCATGGCCTGGACAAACCTTGAAATCTGGGAAGGTGGAAAACATTTTACACATTAATAAAATTCAATATTAGGACAGGGCTTGTAGTATTTACAAGGATGTGGTATAATGTCAACGTATGGTTATTGGTTTGAATGTGTTAACCGCTTCCCACATACAACAACGTGGAAAACACTTTGCAAAGCTGTGGAACATCTCTAGTAGTGAAAGTATACTTATTGAAGAGTTGAACACATTGCGGCAAAAGGAGAAATTCCTCGTTTGGTCACAATGTTTTCCAAAATTATGCATCTGCTGCAGACACATCAAAAGCATCTGCATGTTGTAAAGGCTTACCCTTTTATTAGCTAGCTTACCTAAGCACAAAATGCTCAGGGTGAGCAATTGAGATCACTCACCGTCTATGCACAATATTTAGCTCCACTGGCATTGTGAACACTCTCCGTCTATCCACACGATTTAGCTCCACTGACACTGTGATCACTCTCCGTCTATCCACAAGATTTAGCTCCACTGACATTGTGATCACTCTCCGTCTATCCACAAGATTTAGCTCCACTGACATTGTGATCACTCTCCGTCTATCCACAAGATTTAGCTCCACTGACACTGTGATCACTCTCCGTCTATCCACAAGATTTAGCTCCACTGACATTGTGATCACTCTCCGTCTATCCACAAGATTTAGCTCCACTGACATTGTGATCACTCTCCGTCTATCCACAAGATTTAGCTCCACTGACACTGTGATCACTCTCCGTCTATCCACAAGATTTAGCTCCACTGACACTGTGATCACTCTCCGTCTATCCACAAGATTTAGCTCCACTGACATTGTGATCACTCTCCGTCTATCCACAAGATTTAGCTCCACTGACATTGTGATCACTCTCCGTCTATCCACAAGATTTAGCTCCACTGACACTGTGATCACTCTCCGTCTATCCACAAGATTTAGCTCCACTGACATTGTGATCACTCTCCGTCTATCCACAAGATTTAGCTCCACTGACACTGTGATCACTCTCCGTCTATCCACAAGATTTAGCTCCACTGACATTGTGATCACTCTCCGTCTATCCACAAGATTTAGCTCCACTGACATTGTGATCACTCTCCGTCTATCCACAAGATTTAGCTCCACTGACACTGTGATCACTCTCCGTCTATCCACAAGATTTAGCTCCACTGACATTGTGATCACTCTCCGTCTATCCACAAGATTTAGCTCCACTGACACTGTGATCACTCTCCGTCTATCCACAAGATTTAGCTCCACTGGCATTGTGATCACTCTCCGTCTATCCACAAGATTTAGCTCCACTGACACTGTGATCACTCTCCGTCTATCCACAAGATTTAGCTCCACTGACATTGTGATCACTCTCCGTCTATCCACAAGATTTAGCTCCACTGACATTGTGATCACTCTCCGTCTATCCACAAGATTTAGCTCCACTGACACTGTGATCACTCTCCGTCTATCCACAAGATTTAGCTCCACTGGCATTGTGATCACTCTCCGTCTATCCACACGATTTAGCTCCACTGACACTGTGATCACTCTCCGTCTATCCACAAGATTTAGCTCCACTGACATTGTGATCACTCTCCGTCTATCCACAAGATTTAGCTCCACTGACACTGTGATCACTCTCCGTCTATCCACAAGATTTAGCTCCACTGACACTGTGATCACTCTCCGTCTATCCACAAGATTTAGCTCCACTGGCATTGTGATCACTCTCCGTCTATCCACACGATTTAGCTCCACTGACACTGTGATCACTCTCCGTCTATCCACAAGATTTAGCTCCACTGACATTGTGATCACTCTCCGTCTATCCACAAGATTTAGCTCCACTGACACTGTGATCACTCTCCGTCTATCCACAAGATTTAGCTCCACTGACATTGTGAACACTCTCCGTCTATCCACAAGATTTAGCTCCACTGACAATGTGATCACTCTCCGTCTATCCACAAGATTTAGCTCCACTGACAATGTGATCACTCTCCGTCTATCCACACGATTTAGCTCCACTGACACTGTGATCACTCTCCGTCTATCCACACGATTTAGCTCATCTGGCATTGTGATCACTCTCCGTCTATCCACACGATTTAGCTCCACTGACATTGTGATCACTCTCCGTCTATCCACACGATTTAGCTCATCTGACACTGTGATCACTCTCCGTCTATCCACAAGATTTAGCTCCACTGACATTGTGATCACTCTCCGTCTATCCACAAGATTTAGCTCCACTGACACTGTGATCACTCTCCGTCTATCCACAAGATTTAGCTCCACTGACAATGTGATCACTCTCCGTCTATCCACACGATTTAGCTCCACTGACACTGTGATCACTCTCCGTCTATCCACAAGATTTAGCTCCACTGACATTGTGATCACTCTCCGTCTATCCACACGATTTAGCTCCACTGACACTGTGATCACTCTCCGTCTATCCACAAGATTTAGCTCCACTGACATTGTGATCACTCTCCGTCTATCCACAAGATTTAGCTCCACTGACACTGTGATCACTCTCCGTCTATCCACAAGATTTAGCTCCACTGACAATGTGATCACTCTCCGTCTATCCACACGATTTAGCTCCACTGACATTGTGATCCCTCTTCGTCTATCCACACGATTTAGCTCCACTGACACTGTGATCACTCTCCGTCTATCCACAAGATTTAGCTCCACTGACAATGTGATCACTCTCCGTCTATCCACACGATTTAGCTCCACTGACATTGTGATCCCTCTTCGTCTATCCACACGATTTAGCTCCACTGACACTGTGAACACTCTCCGTCTATCCACAAGATTTAGCTCCACTGACAATGTGATCACTCTCCGTCTATCCACAAGATTTAGCTCCACTGACACTGTGATCACTCTCCGTCTATCCACAAGATTTAGCTCCACTGACATTGTGATCACTCTCCGTCTATCCACAAGATTTAGCTCCACTGACATTGTGATCACTCTCCGTCTATCCACAAGATTTAGCTCCACTGACACTGTGATCACTCTCCGTCTATCCACACGATTTAGCTCATCTGACACTGTGATCACTGGAAGACAGTGGTGCAGAGGTAGAGCGTCGGCCTCTCACATCAAAGGTCCCTGGTTCGAGTCCCGTGATGAGCGGGTCCTGACTTTGGGATTTTTCCACACAATCGGCGCGAGTACTGGTTAAGTATCCAGGAAGCAGACATCGAGCGTGATTAATATAAGCTTAAAGCTTGTTTCGCAATCGATTTAAAATAAATAAGTTTAAACTATCCACACGATTTAGCTCATCTGACATTGTGATCACTCTCCGTATATCCACAAGATTTAGCTCCACTGGCATTGTGATCACTGGAAGACAGTGGTGCAGAGGTAGAGCGTCGGCCTCTCACATCAAAGGTCCCTGGTTCGAGTCCCGTGATGAGCGGGTCCTGACTTTGGGATTTTTCCATACAATCGGCGCGAGTACTGGTTAAGTATCCAGGAAGCAGACATCGAGCGTGATTAATATAAGCTTAAAGCTTGTTTCGCAATCGATTTAAAATAAATAAGTTTAAACTATCCACACGATTTAGCTCATCTGACATTGTGATCACTCTCCGTCTATCCACAAGATTTAGCTCCACTGACATTGTGATCACTCTCCATCTATTCACAAGATTTAGCTCCACTGACATTGTGATCCCTCTTCGTCTATCCACACGATTTAGCTCATCTGACATTGTGATCACTCTCCGTCTATCCACAAGATTTAGCTCCACTGGCAATCTCATTAAAACCATACCAATTTTGTTCGCTGTAAGAGCTAGCGAGGTTTAGGTCTGGATTTAATGAGATTGCTCCACTGGCTGTACGAGCTAGCGAGGTTTAGGTCTGGTTTTAAAGAGATTGCTCCAATGGCTGTACGAGCTAGTGAGGTTTAGGTCTGGTTTTAATGCGATTGCTCCACTGGCTGTACGAGCTGGCGAGATTAAGGTCTGGTTTTAAAGAGATTGCCCCACTGGCTGTACGAGCTAGCGAGGTTTAGATCTGGTTTTAATGAGATTTATCCAATGGCTGTACGAGCTAGCGAAGTTTAAGTCTAGTTTTAATAAGATTGCCCTACTGGCTGTACGAGCTAGCGAGGTTTAGGTTTAGTTTTAAAGAGATTGCTCCACTGGCTGTACGAGCTAGCGAGATTTAGGTCTAGCTTTAATGCGATTACCCCAATGGCTGTACGAGGTAGCGAGATTTGGGTATGGTTTTATTGAGATTGCTCCAATGGTTGTAAGAGGTTTATGTCTGGTTTTAAAGAGATTGCTCCAATGGCTGTACGAGCTAGTGAGGTTTATGTCTGGTTTTAATGTGATTGCTCCACTGGCTGTACGAGCTGGCGAGATTTAGGTCTGGTTTTAATGAGATTGCTCCAATGGCTGTACGAGCTAGCGAGGTTTAGGTCTAGTTTTAATGAGATTGCTCCACTGGCTGTATGAGCTAGCAAGGTTTAGGTCTGGTTTTAATAAGATTGCTCCACTGGCTGTACAAGCTAGCGAGATTTAGGTCTAGTTTTAATAAGATAACCCCACTGGCTGTACGAGCTAGCGAGATTTAGGTCTTGTTTTAATAAGATTTCTCCACTGGCTGTATGAGCTAGCAATGTTAAGGTCTGGATTTAATAAGATTGCCCCACTGGCTGTACGAGCTAGCACGGTTTAGGTCTGGTTTTAATAAGAATGCCCCACTGGTTGTACGAGCTAGCAAGGTTTAGGTCTGGTTTTAATAAGATTGCCCCACTGACTGTACGAGCTAGCGAGGTTTAGGTCTAGTTTTAATAAGATTGCCCCACTGGCTGTACGAGCTAGCAAGGTTTATGTCTGGTTTTAATAACATTGCTCCACTGGCTGTACGAGCTAGCAAGGTTTATGTCTAGTTTTAATAACATTGCTCCACTGGCTGTACGCACTAGCGAGGTTAAGGTCTGGTTTAAATAAGATTGCCCCACTGGCTGTACGAGCTAGCGAGATTTAGGTCTAGTTTTAATAAGATTGCTCCACTGGCTGATAGCTAGTCAAGCTTACGTCATGGCCAATTGTCCGTCGTGCGTCAACTCCGAAAAATGGATGTGGCATATTTTTAAATAATTTTGTAGATATAATCCTGGGGCGATCCTCTATGAGATTCCCTCAAGCCATGTAGTTTGGTCTTAAAACAAGGCTGCCAGGGGGCAGGGCTGTTTTGCCTTATATTGAGTTAGTGATAAATTCTCCTCTGAATCTGTTCGGCCAATTTTCAAATTATTTCGTAGAAATCTTCTATTGGTGAACTTGTACCAGATTCAGTCATGTTAATTGGTTGAAAAACATGGCAGCCTCGGGGAGGTTGTCATGCATTTTATGGCTAAAGAGACAACTTCGAACAAGAGGGCTATGATAGCCCTCGATCGCTCAACTGAAATATTAATACCTTTAATGTTGTGAGAGAATGAATGAGTTGGGTTTTACGCCACTGCAACACAAATATGTCAATTAGGACCGGAGTGAGCAAAAATGACAATAATGAAGATGATGAGAACCGGAAAGGCATAATATATTCTTGCATCCTTCTCAAGTCTAAACCACACTAATGAGTTTTTAGATTTTCTTTGGGGACTCCTGATGGGGGTGTACAGATTGCCATGTTTATGCTCCACCAAGAAAGCCCATTTTGTTCAGGATATTTCTGACAAGAAGATTTTCAAAGTTTTTCTCTATATATCTATGTAAAACAGGTTGGGGCACAACTTTAAACCCAGACTCATCATTTGAGCACTCTTGGTAGAGGACCACTTGACAATGTTACAAACCAAATATCTAAACTAAAGGCCTTCCTGTTTAAGAAAAGAAAGCTTTCAAAGTGTTCTCGTATATATCCTATATATGTAAAACAGGTGACCCCAAGGGCGGGCCAATTTTGAATACTAGACCATTGTACTCACCAAATATCTAAGCTTCGGTTTCAGACAAGAAATTCTTCAAAGTTTTTCCCTATATATCTCTATGTAAAACAGGTGACACCGGGAACGGGGCCACTTTTGACTCCAGGGCCATAATTTGAACAACGTTTGTCGAGGACCACTAGACAATGCTATACACCAAATATCTAAGCTCTATAGACCTTTCTGTTTCAGGCAAGAAGACATTCAATGTTTTACCCTATCCATTTCCCTCATATAGACGCTTTCTGACGCCTCTGCAGCAGACGGCTTTTTGAAAACATATTGACAAAAGAAGAAATTGCTCAAAACGAGCAATTTCTCCTTTTGCCACTATGTTTTCCACTTTAAGTCATAGGTTATCCATTCAATTATAGAGATTTTCTATATTTTGACAAAATATGTTCAAAGTCGTCTGCTGCAGAATTGTCATATGAGGGAAAGGGCTATACATGTATATCTATTCGTAAAACAGGGGACCCACTTGGGGCGTGGCATTATTTGAACAATCTTTTTCGAGGCCCCTTAGACAATATGACAAATGTCTAAGCCTTTCGGTTTCAGACGAGAAGATTCTCAAAGTGTTTCCCTTCCGTTGATTGTTGAGTGTATGGAGGAAAGAGTGTAGGACTCACTTGACCTTTGTGCATTGCAATCCTTACAAGTATTAATACAAAAAACAGACATTTGTAATGAAAGGTAAATTGTGAACAGAAAATAGAACCCCTTCCTCCGAAATATATTTTAAAATTAAAAAAATATTATAAAATGAACCATTTCTATATCTTTTGCAAATGTACGCCTTTTGTTACTTGTGGATTATATCATTAATGTATTTGAATGACTGTAGAGAAGAGTATTCACAAGATCCCCACATCCTGTTACTGTATACATGTTGTAATCTGAACAATTTCGTACAAAAAGCAACCTTCATAAATTCAAATGAATTAATTGTTATTTTACTCATATTGCTTACATGAGTAGTCGGTTTTCAGTCATAACAATTTGTTTAACACTTGCATGTGCACTCAGCTTATGCATAGGGAAGAATCTGATCGGACTGGCAAGAGACACAGACTGATCTGTATCTTCAATGAGGATAAAGTCCCAAAGGTCACTTGTTCAGTGAATGTGGCTAACACTTGAGAGTTGGAAAACAATTGCAATACACAGAATATGAAGTTGATGGACGTGGACATTATGTAATACTTTGTTTTAGCATTAGCTATAGTTTCATAGCAAAGTTAAATATTAGAAATACTCGGTTAAATATAGGATGTCATAAATTGCTATTGTCTGATGCAGTGTGAACGGATGAGCTAAATTAAAACAACCTGGACTCTTATTGTGTGGTAAGTATCAGTGTCTTTTCTTTAATCCGACATTCAGATGCCCCTACAGCAAACGACTTTTGAAGGTATTTTTGCCACAATGTTTTCAACTGTATAAGCTCACCTGAGATCACTCATCGTCCAGTGTCAGTCTGCCCACTAATTTTAAACATCTCTAAAACCACCGGGCCAGTGCACTATAACCATAACTCTGGCCTTTATTGTTTAATAATAACCCTTTTCCAGTCTTGCCATTTCCTCTCTTATATTCCAAGGTATCAACTTTGATACATAGTAAATTTACCAATGAACTGTTTGTTGATAGGGGAATTATATCCACAGTGATATTGACGCACATGATATAAACCAGTGTACGGGAAACATTACGGGGGATAAAAATTGTCGTATTAAACGTCCAAATTATATACAAGAGAAAGTTGGTGTATGGCATCAATGACGTCGGACAAGTCATCCTAAATTAATACATAGAACTTTAATTATCCAGGTTGATGAAACAGTGAACAACAGTGAAGCATATTAGAACATCACTGGCCGGGGTGAGGTAAAACAAACAAGAGGTCCATTATCGCTCCACTGCATTAGGCAAACAATAAATCACTATGGTCATAGGCAAAACAGCCTCGCCCCCTGATGGCCATGTTTTTCAACCAATCAACATGGCTTGAAGGAATCTAGAAACATTTCTATAAAATTATTTGAAAATCGGCCAGCTACTTTTAGAGAAGAAGACTTTTAAAGTTTTCACTACAGCCATATAAGGCAAAATAGCCTGGTTCTTTTAACATGGCTTAAAGGAATCTGATAGAGGGTCACCCAAGGAACTTTTCTTCAAAATTATTTGGAAATTGGACAGACACTTTTGGAGGAGAAGATTTTTAAAGTTCTCACTATAGCCGTATACTGCAAAATTGCTCCATCCCCTGTTTGTTTTTAACATGGCTTAACGGAATCTGATAGAGGGTCACCCTAGAAACGCTTCTACAAACTTATCTGAAAATCGGCAAACAGGTTTGGTAGGAGAAATCAAATTAAGATTGTTTTCTTTTAGTTGGCATGGAAACCAGAATTATACATGGATAAATAACAAGAGGCCAAAGAGGAACAGTTATCACTCAACTGCAATTTGGAAAAAATAAAATCTCCAAACAGCCCGCCCCCTGGTGGCCATTTTTTTTTTTACTTATCACCATGGCTTGAAGGAATCTCGTTGTGTCACCCAAGGAACATTTCTACAACATTATTTGAAAATCGGCCAAATAGTTTAGTTTGGGAGGAGAGGATTTTTTAAGTTTTTACTAAAGCCAATGTAAGACTAACAGCCCGTCCCCTGGCAGCCATATTTTAAGATCAATAAACATGGCTTGGTGGAATCTGATAGTCCCCAAAAGAACATTTCTACAAAATTATTCGAATTTTGGAGGAAAAGAGTTTTTATGTTTTCACTTTAGCCATATAAGGTAAAATAGCCCCACCCCCTGGTGGCAATGTTTTTGGACCAAAACATGGCTTGAAGGAATCTGATAGAGGGTCACCCAAGGAACATTACTACACAATTATTTGAAAATCGGCCCGACACTTTCGAAGATTTTTCAAGTTTTCACAATAGCCATATAAGGCAAAATAGTCCCACCCTCTGGCGGCCATGTTTTTCTACCAATCAACATGGCTTGAAAGAATCTGATAGAGGTTCTTCTCCCAAAGAACATTTCTACAAAATTATTTGAAAATGGGCCTGACACATAGTAGAAGATTTTTTACTATAGCCATATAAGGCAAGATAGGCCCGCCCCTGGCGGCCATGTTTTAAGAGCAATCAACATGGCTTGCAGGAATCTGAGAGGGTCATCCAAGGAACATTTCTACAAACTTATTTGAAAATCGGCCAAACAGTTTTTGAGGAGAATATTTTAAAGTGTTTTCTTTCTGTTGCCATGGAAACCAGAATTATGCATGGATCCAACACATTTGAAGGAATTTAGGAGAAGACATTGAGAGGATGCTTCCTATGAAGTTTCATCCAATGGCCAAGTGGTTAGGGAGGAGAAATCGTTTGAAGCAAAAAATTGACGCACGCATGCACGACGCACAATTCGCCATGACATAAGTTCGACTGGCTTTCAGCCAGTGGAGCTAAAAATTGAAGGAATTCTGATGAGGACATTTTCTGTGAGGTTTCATCCCAAATGACCCACTGGTTACAGAGGAGAAGATGTTGACGGATAATTCGACATGATTTAAGCTTGACTGGCTTTCAAAATCTTCTTGTCCAAAAATTACTTTGCACAAATTTTGCGAGGTGACCCTTTATCAAGATTGTTAAAACTTTTCAATCCATTAAGAACTTGGTCCCTATGGGCAGAGCTTGTTTTTCCTTATATGTGTATAATGAACATTTTAAAAACATAAGTGTCCAAAACTACTCGATGTGGAAATTATTTGGCGCAAAGTTTCCTTGGGTGACTCTCAGCTAAGATTGTTGAAATTTCTCAAATCCGTTGTTAAACATGGCCACCATGTGATGTTGCTTGTTTTCCTTGTATGAAAAAGAAAACTGAGAACTATTTAGTTCTATTAAATGAGGTGAGCAATATAGGACCACCATGGCCCTCTGGTCTTGGGTACATGCATATAGCAAGTGACCTGCAGAAAAGTAGATTCATGCCATTTGCAATGTTATAACCTGGCAACCAGTACTCTACACAATCTTTCCAGGCAACTGGTTACCTTCCTGCTGAAACTATTAAGCCCAGTGGTGGAAGACATGTAATGCTAATCACAAGGACATTACATTTTCTCAATCAACTGAAACAATGAATGGCAGAGCCTGGGTTTGAACTCACAACCCCTGGAGTGGTAGCCCTCTTTGTTTCCATCATTAATTGTACCTTTCTCTTACTTATATGCCCATTTGTCATGTTTTCTTGATAACTTTGAATTTATTTCAGGTATTTTATGTGTCTCCAGATTGTATAATAACAGAAAGGAAACCAGACAGACATTCCAAAGATGGCAAACTGTGGATGGCTATGGAGCATATGCTGGCTACTACTACTACTCATAATTGGACTTCCATTGGGATTCATCTGTGCGATATTCTATGTGATATTCAGCCCTTTCGCTGCATGTTGCCTTGGATGTGTGACATTTGTGGATCTTCTTGAAAAAGGACTTAAGTTACCTTTTAACTTTGCCAAGAATTTAGTGAGCGGGAAACCTCTTTGCTAAAATATTTAAATCCTTTATGACTTGTGAACTAACTTTTACACTTCCTTCTTGAAAAGGTGAAAACATATTTGTTGTTGAAAGTATCCTTACAAATTCAATGATTCTTTTTATCCCCCGCTTTTTCGAAGAAAAAAAGGGGGGTTATTAATTTCGGTTTGTCCGTCTGTCTGTCACACTTCGTTTCCGTGCAATAACTGCCACAAATGTGAACCGTTTTTTTTCAAACTTGGTAACAAGGTTTAATGCCTTAAGGGCTAGGCCAAGTTCGATCGTCACTTTCGGCGGACTTTATTTAGTGGAGTTATGGCCCCTTATTTAACACAAAACGTCGTTTCATGCTGTTTCCGTGCAATAACTGCCACAAATGTGAATTTTTTTTTCTCAAACTTGGTAACAAGGTTAAATGCCTTAAGGGCTAGGCCAAGTTTGATCGTCACTTTCGGCGGACTATATTTGGTGGAGTTATGGCCCCTTATTTAACAAAAAATGTCGTTTCTTGCTGTTTCCATGCAATAACTGCCACAAATGTAAACCGTTTTCTTTCAAACTTAGTAACAAGTTTGATCGTCACTTTCGGCGGACTTTATTTAGTGGAGTTATGGCCCTTTATTTAACAAAAAAGTCGTTTCTTGCTGTTTCCGTGCAATAACTGCCACAAATATGAACCGTTTTTTTTCAAACTTGGTAACAAGGTTAAATGCCTTAAGGGCTAGGCCAAGTTCGATTGTCACTTTCGGCGGACTTTATTTAGTGGAGTTATGGCCCCTTATTTAACACAAAATGTTGTTTGTTGCCGTTTCCGTGCAATAACAAATGTGATTTTTTTTTCTTTCAAACTTGGTAACAAGGTTAAATGCCTTAAGGGCTAGGCCAAGTTTGATCGTCACTTTCGGGGGACTTTATTCTGTGGAGTTATGGACCCTTATTCAACAAAAAATGTTGTTTCTTGCTCTTTCCGTGCAATTACTGCCACAAATGTGATTTTTTTTTTTTCAAACTTGGTAACAAGGTTAAATGCCTTAAGGGCTAGGCCAAGTTCGATCGTCACTTTCAGCGGACTTTATTCGGTGGAGTTATGGTCCCTCATTTAACAAAAAATGTTGTTTCTTGCCGTTTCCGTGCAATAACGGCCACAAATGTGAACCGTTTTTTATTTCAAAATTGGTTACAAGGTTAAATGCCTTAAGGGCTAGGCCAAGTTCGATCGTCACTTTCGGTGGACTTTATTCAGTGGAGTTATGGCCCCTTATTTAACAAAAAATGTCGTTTCTTGCTGTTTGTGGCAATAACTGCCACAAATGTGAACCGTTTTTTTTTTCAAACTTGGTAACAAGGTTAAATCCCTTAAAGGCTAGGCCAAGTTCGATCGTCACTTTCGGTGGACTTTATTCAGTGGAGTTATGGCCCTTTATTTAACAAATTCTTGTTGTTTCTGCGCAATAACTGCCATAAATGTGAACCGTTTTTTTTCAAACTTGGTAACACGGTTAAATGCCTTAAGGGCTAGGCCTAGTTCGATTGTCACTTTCGGTTTGCTGTTTCCGTGCAATAACTGCCACAAACTTGGTAACAACCTAGGCCAAGTTCGTTTAATTTACCCTGTAATACATGTTCAATAAAAAGACTACTGACATGTTTAAACCTAACCTCAACATTTTCCTACAATATTTCCTGCAAGCGGGGGATATAAATTTCATGAATTTGCTTGTTATCAAACGTTTCTTGTTTTCAAAAGAAATTATTCTAATATAAGCCTTTAAGCATGAAAAAAAGCCATTGGACTGAAATAAACCACTGTAGCCCCAGATCAGCCTGTGTGTATATCAGTTTGATCAGGATCTGCTGTTTGCCATCCACTCAAAGAACTATTGCAGACTCCTTAAGTCTGAATCAGACAGGAGAAATGTGTCAGAGATCTTTATCTACAATCGTTGAATATGTCCAATGAATTCAAGGCTCAAATATGAATGAAACAAATAAATGCACAACAACTGTATGATTATTGTCCTTATGTTTGAACATGAGATAGTCAGAAATGTAATTAGAAGCCTTAGGGATCTCTTCCTTTAACGTTTAACAAACATACACAATGAAAACAAAAAAGAAACTCTACAGTTACTTTGAATATATTTTGATGATATTAATCTATAAAATGATGAATGAACATTGAGAAATTTATACAAAATACAGAAAATGATGAAATGAAGATAACCAATTTCTTAAGCTATTTTATAAACAAGAGGGCCATGAGGCCCTGGATCGCTCACCTGAGAATGGGCTTTTTTAGACTTAACTCTTTCAGTGCCAATGGCAATATGAGGTTTTTGCCTGGCGGCAATGTTTGTTGACTGGAAGCATTTTCTGACAAAGCTAATTGATTTTTAACGGTTTGTTACAAAGAAGTGTTAATACCGGTACTTCTCAACACAGCTTTAAATGAAATTATGTGCGTGTTCTATACTAATTTATTTGGACTAGAGTTAAAGCCTAGTTTTTATGTTGGCAAGATATGTTCAAGACAAACAATCTGACAAATATTCATCATAATCAAGTAAATGACATGATTTTTCTTAAATTTTATCAAATGACCTAGTTTTTGACCTGACATTTACCATATTCAACTTGGCCTAGATATCATCAAGACAAACTTTCTGACAGTTTCAAGCTGCTCATGTCAAAAATGTGGACTATATAGTTTTAACAAGATTTTCTACAATATGGACTAGTGACCTAGTTTATAACCGGACATGACCCATATTCAAATTTAGCCTAGATATCATCAAGACAAACATTCTGACAAAGTTTCAACATGCTCAAGCCCAAAATGCACCTTCCAGGAGTGTTAACAAGATTTTCCTTAAATTTGGCTTAGTGACCTAGTTTTTGACCTAACATGACCTTTATTCGAACTTGGCCTAGATATCACGAAGACAAACATTCTGACAAAGTTTCAACATGCTCAAGTTTAAAATGCAGCTTCAAGAGTGTTAACAGGATTTTCACTTAATTTGATTTAGTGACCTAGTTTGTGACCCCACATGACCCAGTTTCGATTTCCAATTTGATGGAGATGTATGTTCTGATAAACTTTCATGAAGATTGGATGCAAAATGTTGACTCTAGAGTGTTAACAAGCAAACGTTGATGAGGAACGACAGACAAAAGGCGATCACAAAAACTCACCTTGAGCACTTTGTGCTCTGGTTAGCTAAAACTCAGAAGACATCAGAATGGTAAAATGAATGTGATTAATCAGATTATAACAGGTGAACATTGACCAGTAAAAGTTTAATTTGGATACAGAATCGACAATATCATGAGAAAAGAATGATGTAAACGCTGCTTTTGCAATCAGGGTGGTTTTTTAGTTGTCTATGAAAAATATTTAATAATTTGTTAAGTGTGAAAATTGAATTTGTTACAGATGTTATGCCCATAAACAGGTTGACCCAGTTTGGTGAAGATTTGATCCAGATTATTCCAGTGAGAGAACAGACAACCTTTCCTCCATACTATGGCAAGTCTGAAGATGGGCATTTATAAGGATATAGTGCCCAAGTTATGCAATTTCTCCTTTTCCCTACATTGCTATAATTTGTGTACTAAATAGATATTTAAACTTTCCTTTTGTACATCCCCAACATCTGCAGCAGACATGTTTACAAAAACGTTGTGGCAAAACGAAATTGTTCTCAGCTCTGTTTAATAATCAAACTGTTATTTAATTAAAGAGATATTGATTCCATAGTATTATTTTAGATGTTTTCAAAGTGATTTGCTGCAGAATTGTTGTATTTGGGAAAGGGTGTAAGAAGCAAAATACAAATGTCATAGAAAGCATACAATCTTAAATGAACTTAGATTAGAGGGAAAAGCCATTTCCTTTTTGAGTAAATACATACCTTAACCCATATAGTCGCTTTCTGTCGCCACTGCATTAGGCGGCTTTTTGAAAACATAGTGACAAAAGAAGAAATTGCTCAAAACAAGCTATTTCTTCTTTGTTCACTATGTTTTCCACTTTAAGTCATAGATTATCCATTCAATTATAGAGATTTTCTATTTTTTTGACAAAATATGTTCTAAGTCGTCTGCTGCAGAATTTTCGTATGAGGGAAAGGGTTAATATCCCATGTGGAAAGCAAATTACAATGAGCCATTTTACTTGCTACAGATGTAAAACAGGTGCAAATTAAGGAAAGTTCGATAAATCAGTGAAGATGAAATGAAAACAAATAAAACAAACATGTCTGAATATGTCAATCTCTATACAAGAAATATTAGCCCTTTCCCACCAAGACAAATCTGTAGCAGGCAACTTTGAATACAGCAATATTAAAATATGGAAAGACTCTATAAATTCAAGAATAATTAGTGAATAGACTTGAAAACATTGTGGCAAAAGGTGAGCAATTTCTCCTTTTGCCACAATGTTTTCAAAAGTTGTCTGCTGCAGAGGCGTCAGAAAGCGTCTGTATGTGGAAAAGGGTTAGGTTCTTTTATAAAGTAAAGTTAACCCTAATCAAGTGCAAGCACATCTGAATCAGATTACTTTTAAAAAGTATTAATTCTTAATTTTTGATACTGCCACAATTCTTTTCAAGAATTGTTTCATTTATGATTTTGCATAATTGTTTGTAATACCATTCAGGGAAGATTCTTTTAAATTAAAACAAGAGGGCCATGATTGCCCTGGATCGCTCTACTAAAGTATGCAATGTGATTGGGATGCCTACCACAATAACTTATTTTTACCAACCAGCATACCTAGAAGAAATCTTGAAGAGGGTCACAAAAGGCACATTTCAGCAAAATTATGTTTAAAGTTTATAATATGACCATATAAGTCAAAACTGCCCCAAGCCCTCTGCCAACCAATTTGTTCGACCAATCAACACGGCTTGAAGGAATCTGAGAGAGGCCAACCAGTTTGGGAGAAGAAGAATTTTAAAGTTTTTTTTTATTTGGTTGCCATGGAAGCCAGAATTCTGCATGGATCCCAAAAAATTTAAGAAATTCTTGTGAGGTCATTGAGAGGATGCTTTCTGTTAAGTTCATCCCAATTGGCTAACTGGATACTGAGGAGAAGATGTTGACGGACGGACGACGGACATCACAATAACTCACCTTGAGCTAAAACACCCTCATAAATAATGTTCTACAATGATACTTTAGCTCTTAATAGAATCAAAGAGATTGAATAGTATAACAAGAGTTGTCGGAGGACAAAATAGCTCGCCTATCAGGGCCATCGTCTATCAGGGCCTACTTCAGAACAGTTATAGCAAAAGTTATGGTAAAAGTTCAAAATCCAAAAGTGGAATAATTCAGTTGAAATTGAATTTACAAAAGAAAGAAAACCGTTTAATAGCAACAGCATATATTATATAGTTTCTGAGAAAAGGCCTTGAATGCCTATTATAAACTATAACCCAAAATTCCCGGTCTTGCACACAAAGGTTTGACCAAAAAGGGGCACAATTCAGTCATCTAATGACATTGAATAAGTGTGTGAAGTTTCAAAGCAACGGCATGCACAGTGTCTGAGAAAAGGCCTTGCACGCAAAGGTTTGACCAAAATTCTAAGTCCAAAAAAGGGCACAATTCAGTAAATATCCATTCCAGAGTTATGGGACTTGACATACAAGGTCATATAATGACCATGAATAAGTGTGTGAAGTTTCAAAGCAACAGCATACACAGTGTCTGAGAAAAGGCCTTGCACGCAAAGGTTTGACCAAAATTGTAAGTCCAAAAAGGGGCACAACTCCAGAGTTATGGGACTTAACATACAAGGTCATCTAATGACCCTAAATAAGATTGTGAAGTTTCAAAGCAACAGCATACACAGTGTCTGAGAAAAGGCCATGCACGCAAAGGAAAGGCCGGGTTGATTACATAAGCTCCCCTATTTCTTCGAATAGGCGAGCTTGAAAAGATAAACATGAAATAATTCAATAGGTTTAAAGCCTTTCTCTGATATGCTTTAATTATGGTTTGATTTGAAAACATATGAGGAAAATTGTATATCAATTTTTTATAAAAACTTAGAACATTATGGTAAAGGGAGTGAGAAATTGTTCTGTTTTAGTAATTTGTTCCTTTCCCACAGTATTTTCAAATGTCATCAAGTTCACAGGGCTCTTATATCATCTGTATGAGGGAAAGGGACAACAACTTTATCAAAATTAAAATGAATGTGGGCAAGTTCAAATCTTATTCAAATCTTATTGATAATCATATAATATATGTATAAAATAACACTAAATTTTCAAGCTTTCGGCTTCTTCAGGAACTTTAAATTTTATTACTTCAAAAGCATGTATGGATTCTAGTTCAATACTAGATAAATTGAGTGTTATTTTATACATATATTTAGTTTTAGACCCCTAGTGGTCATATCATAATAATAAATCATATAATAGTAAGATATGAGTCCTTAACCTGTTTCATGACAAAAATCATTTGATATTTCTGCAGCAGAATATTCGAAACATGGGAAAAAAGGATTACCATTTATTTTATCTCACTATGTTTATCTGCTGTAAGCTTGTCAAAAAGTGTTTGATCAGGAAGCAGGTTAACTCAGTGACGTACATAAGATATCAAGTTAAAAGCAATACACAGATATAAATACAGCAGTAAAACTATTTTTTTGCTACTTCAGAGCTATTAAAGAGGAAAGAAAGTGAAGTGATAAGAAGTGAAAGAGAAATACAACAATATCAAACACAACATAAAGGAGACGCAACGTGGGAAAATAGACCTTCAGACATTTGAAAACAGTGTAGAACCAGATCAGATTATATTCCTGCACCAAGGCTCACAGATTATTTCACTCCTTTCTCTCATCATGCATACTTCTCACATAAGTCATAGCTGAACCTGACATGTCATGTCTTTCTTTTATAGTGCACACTTCTCACATAAATCATCCTAGCTGAACCTGACATTTCACGTCTCTCTCTCATCGTGCACAATCTAAGGAAAATCTGATACAAATGATTCTGCAATAAGCAAAGACTTTTAGACATCTTACAAATTGTATCTCTATTATCCCTTTCCCAACTGCAGACACTTTCAAATCATTGTGAAAGAAGAAAAAGCGCAATTTCTCCTTTTGCTACAATGGCTTCAACTGGATTCAATAATTTTACTTTCATAGAGATTTTCGATATTTTCACCTTAATGCTGTCTGCTGCAGATATATTATATACATGTGGGAAAGGGTTAAACATTGAGCCTTGACATTCAATTCAAATTCTAATTGTTTATTCAACAAGGCGGCCAATGTGAGTCTATGCTTTAGTAGTCATTACTGTCCGACACAATGAGTTGGCACCAATGATTGTTCCTTTGATGATACAGAATACATCCAGAACGTTGATTGATGGAAACTCCCCACAAAAACATTCATCTAAATTGATTACACTGTCTTCTTTTACATGTTGATTCCACGCCTCGACATCATTGAGTTGGCCTTTCTGTCAGCTCTTCTCTGTGCAATAGACTTCTTAATGATTTGTCTGATTAAAAAACAAAAGTTTTAGAGTTCTTTCAGTCAGCAATATTAAGTTACATCCATAGACTATCAAAGAAATTAAGTGCATATGTTTGCACTATATCAACATGTTAATGCAAGAACTAGCAAGGAACACTATCTGTCACAGCTTATTTATAGCAAGTCAACTTTTAAAACTGTCATTAAAAACAGAAAAAAAAAAATCATACTTTCATAACATTCAAATCATTTTAAATCCAACGAGATTTTCATATTTTTCTTTGCCTAATTCATATTTTACCCCTTCGCTCATTGACACCTCCACAGCAGATTTCATTTGTTCGACACTTCTCCTTTGGCCACAATTTTTTCAATTATTAAACTTTCCCTTTTATAGAACTTTTCTATAATTTTGCCTAGATGGTTTCAAAGTTGTTTGCTGCTGAATGATTGTATGTGGGAAAAGGGTTTATTTCCATAGTATATAATTAACTCAGCCTCCCACACAAAGCTGAATGTCAATGAAGAATATAACTGAATAGTCCTTATATCTACAGTATGAGCTTCATTCTGTAAAGAAGCATGGATTGATTCTGATCTTTAATGGTTATAAAATTATTTTTATTTGTGTTTCTTAACCCTTTCCCTTATACGACAATTCTGCAGCAGACGACTTTGAACGTATTTTGTCAAAACATAGAAAATCTCCATAATTGAATGGATAACCTATGACAAAAAGTGGAAAACATTGTGGCAAAAGGAGAAATTGCATGTTTTGTGCAATTTCTTCTTTTGTCACTATGTTTTCAAAAAGCCGTCTGCTGCAGAGGCATCAGAAAGCGTCTATATGAGGGAAAGGGTTAAAAAAGACTTGTGAATAGACATTGTATAAACATCTTTTATGAGTCACTTCCTGCATTATTCAACTTTGAGAAGTTTTGAAGTAAATGGCAAGTATGATGAAACAGTGTAGACTCAGTTTTTTGGCCATTATCTTTCTTTAGAGACTTTTAAGACTAATTACTACATCATATGGCTAATAGGAAAGATTCTGATCAGGCAACTCATCTGGATATATCAGCTTTGCTGCTGGCAAAATCTAGGTTATTTTTCATGTGAAAAAGCCCATATATTAAAGAAAGTGGGGCTTGTTTTCATCAACCATTCAAAATTTAGTTTAAGGTAAATTACAGTCACAAAATAAGAATGGGTTGTATTTAGAAGTGTTAACGAATATAGAGAACCGGTTATTCATTCTTACCTATTTTGTGTCGGTTTTGCTGCAGACGTCGAGTGTGTTGGTGCCGCATTTTCAAACGGTTTCAGTTTACCTTTGTGAGGTTTATATCCAAGGGGTTTGGATAAGCTGTCCTTTATATTATAAGTTTTCCTTGTTGATGTGACAGTGGTGTCCAGTGTATTTCCGCCCGAAAACTTGAAGGGTGTAGCTGTGTGTGAAATATTATTATTTCATTTATTTACACAGCTTTAAACTATAGTTCAGTTATATATGATTACTGGGTAATCAACCAGCTCAGGGTTTGTGTCTTGCCCAAGGGCACTCAACAATGACTTCAAAGGGGAGGATCAAACCCTTGATACACTGTCAAATCACACATGCTACAATTAATCCATTGAGGATACCTATGAATGCAACATTATACATTCTGACAGAGATTGCTAGTATGCTTATATATATCTCACTAGGAACCTTGACAACTCTTAACCCTTTCCCTTATACGACAATTCTGCAGCAGACGACTTTGAACATATTTTGTAAAGAATCTCCATAATTGAGTGGATAACCTATGACAAAAAGTGGAAAACATTGTGGCAAAAGGAGAAATTGCACGTTTTGTGCAACTTCTTCTTTTGTCACTATGTTTTCAAAATTCCGCCTGCTGCAGAGGCGTCAGAAAGCTTCTATATGAGGGAAAGGGTTAAGGTTCTTTATAAACTATATTCCTCCTATATACATTCCTTTCTTATTTGTACACAAGTTATCTATACATGTTTTCTGAATTTTAATTATGAAAAGTCATGCAAGTTCTTTCAAGTAGCTTATATTTGTACAGAATCTTTTAGTTAAAAATAACTGAAGTAAAGAAATATTCAATGTCAAACTTACCTGTTGATTTCCTATGTATGACAGAACAAGTTGACTTCCGGACAGTTGTATTATTTTCCTTTCTTTCCTTTGCAAGAAGTGTCTTTGGAGATTTTCTGGGCAGTGTTTTAGGAGATTTCTTGGCATTAAAATCAAAGTTCATGTTTTTTGTAGTAAAAACACTAGGTTTAAATGGAGTAGTCTTGTTGGTGTTTGACAGTCTGGGCTTTTTAAACTAAAATATTCCAAAAACATGCAATGTATGAAACATAAAACTGAAAAAGGGCAACACATCCAGACATTCAAATTGACCTGACATCACAAATGTTGCCATAAAATTAATCTAGTCCTAAGCCTTGTGAATTGTAACAAATTGAGAAGTTGTGTATCAATATATAGCGTGGACAAGCTGGGAAGGATTGACAGACACAGCTATACTACATGCCATTGTGAACACGTCTTGTAGTTTAAACTAGGAAAATATTATTTCTCTCATCCCCATACACTTCTAAGTCTTCTATAAATATGTGTGGTACATGTATGTGATAAATAAAGATAACATGTTGTTGAAAGGCCCATGTTCTGTAGGGAATGACAGTAACCTGGTCTTGTTTCCTTTGACAGACACAAGTTAAACTCTGTACAAAGGGCATAGACGTGGAAAATTGAAGGATTGACTTTAACATGCAAAATCTCTATAATTAAATGGATAACCTATGAATAAAAGTGGAAAACATTGTGTCAAAAGAAGAAATTGCTTGTTTTGAGCAATTTCTTCTTTTGTCATTATGTTTTCAAAAAGCTGTCTGCTGCAGAGACATCAGAAAGCGTCTATATGAGAGAAAGGGTTAATCAGATGAGTCTGTGCATTCCAATATAGTCCTAGATGTAACTGTTGACAAGTCTGTAAGTGTAACATATTGCCCCGTCCTAGATGTAACTGTTGACAAGTCTGTAAGTGTAACATATTGTCCCGTCCTAGATGTAACTGTTGACAAGTCTGTAAGTGTAACATATTGCCCCGTCCTAGATGTAACTGTTGACAAGTCTGTAAGTGTAACATATTGCCCCGTCCTAGATGTAACTGTTGACAAGTCTGTAAGTGTAACATATTGTCCCGTCCTAGATGTAACTGTTGACAAGTCTGTAAGTGTAACATATTGTCCCGTCCTAGATGTAACTGTTGACAAGTCTGTAAGTGTAACATATTGCCCCGTCCTAGATGTAACTGTTGACAAGTCTGTAAGTGTAACATATTGCCCCGTCCTAGATGTAACTGTTGACAAGTCTGTAAGTGAAACATATTGCCCCGTCCTATATGTAACTGTTGACAAGTCTGTAAGTGTAACATATTGCCCCGTCCTATATGTAACTGTTGACAAGTCTGTAAGTGTAACATAATTACATATTGCCCCGTCCTAGATGTAACTGTTGACAAGTCTGTAAGTGAAACATATTGCCCCGTCCTAGATGTAACTGTAATGAATGTATATTGTTTTATGGCGCATCGACAGCTAAGGTCATTTAGCGCGCAATTAAATTTAATTATTCATGATCCCTGGGTAAACAAACCAGTACTAGGCTAGAAAATGTGCCTTGCCCAAGGACACTCCACCATGACCGTAGTGCCGCGAACGGGTAGATGTAACTGTTGACAAGTCTGTAAGTGTAACATATTGCCCCGTCCTAGATGTAACTGTTGACAAGTCTGTAAGTGAAACATATTGCCCCGTCCTAGATGTAACTGTTGACAAGTCTGTAAGTGTAACATATTGCCCCGTCCTAGATGTAACTGTTGACAAGTCTGTAAGTGAAACATATTGCCCCGTCCTAGATGTAACTGTTGACAAGTCTGTAAGTGTAACATATTGTCCCGTCCTAGATGTAACTGTTGACAAGTCTGTAAGTGAAACATATTGCCCCGTCCTAGATGTAACTGTTGACAAGTCTGTAAGTGTAACATATTATCCCGTCCTAGATGTAACTGTTGACAAGTCTGTAAGTGTAATATATTGCCCCCATGCACTTGTAAGTTATGAAATGTCGGAGTGACAATAACACCCCAAAAGGACTGTATGTGTACCTTGTTTACAACTGCTTCTGGTGCTTTGTGGGATTTTAACTTTTTCATCGCTGATGTCAATTCCTGATAATTCATTTTTGCCTTTTTAGCGGATGATGTTATTTCCTCAGCTCTCTTTCTTTTCTTCTGCAGGTACATATCTAAAGAATCAAACTTCTCAAAATTCTTTTTGTGTATTTTACTCCAATCTTTATTTCCTAAAAGAAAAAGGAAATTCATTTTAACTCTAGGCAGCTTTTGATGTCTCTGTGGTTCTAATGAAACATGGATTGAAAAAGAGGATACACATAATAAACAATTTCTCCTTTTTTTAAAAACAGTCATTCTCATATGAAACGTTCCAAGATATTCCATAAAATGTTCAACTAAAATTATAAGTATCAAATCATTGTTCGCATTTATTTCAGGTTAACACTTCCATTACCTGCATAGTATATCAGTTTAACCCTTTCCCTCATATAGACGCTTTCCGGCGCCTCTGCAGCAGACAGCGTTTTGAAAACAATGACAAAAGTAGACATTGCTCAAAACAAGCAATTTCTCCTTGTTATCCGATCAATTATAGGGATTTTCCATTTTTTGACAAAATATGTTCAAAGTGGTCTGCTGCAGAATTGTCGTATGAGGGAAAGGGTTAAGTCTTGACAAATGGATATACATAAATGATTTTGTGAGTCAAAACCATTTCCCAAAATGTTTTCAATTTCTTTAAATAAACAAGAGGAACAATATGGCCCTGAATCGATCACCCGAGTGATTAGGATTAAATATTTAACTGCAAATATCTGGGAAAATTTGATCAGAAGTGAAAATGAAACTGCAAGGAGTGGACACTGTTAAAGAAATAGCTTATCATTTATAAGGCCACTTGTATCTTGAAATCTAAGAACTTTAATAAGAATGGAATTATAAATATTTGTCATTTTGCGCCTTTCCTGATGCCGCCTTTCTGCCCTAATTTTCATCATAAGCAATATGGCTTGAACAGTTTTTGTAGAGGTTCACTCAAGAAACATTTCTACCAAATTATCTTGCAATCGGACAAGCAGATTATGTTCAATTTACTCCTTTTGTGATGACGCCTGGTTGCTATGATTTTGAAACCAATCAATTTGGCTTGAACAAATTAAGTAGAGGATCACTGAAGTAAGATTCCTATTAAATTTTCTTAAAATCCGAAAAGCACTTTCATAAACAAATTGTAATTTTGCCTCTTTTCTGATGCCATGTTTTTTGAACAATCAGTATAGTATGGCTTGAACAATTTTTTTAGACGGTCACCCATGGACTATTTCTACCAAATAATATTGGAATCTGACAAGCAGATTTGGAGGAGAAGATTTTTAAAGTTTGGACATTTTGCCGCCTTTCTGATGCCACAGCAACCATAGTTCTCAATGGAATTTTTAAAAAATCTTTGAATTTTGAAAGAGGACCACCAAAGGAACATTCCTGTGATGTTTTGTGGTAATTGTTCCTGTGGTCTAGGAGGTGATACTGTTTAAAGCTTAGATAAGTTAACGACAAACGACAGACAGAGAGTGATCAGAATAGATCACATTGAGCCTTTGGCTCAGGTGAACTAAAAACAAGAGGGCCTGGATCGCTCTCCTGAGTTATGTAAGTGATTTGTCATACCAACCACAATAGCTCATTTTACAGTCAGGTAACTTAATACAAGAGGCCCAGTATAGCTCCACTGCCACAGAGCTAAAAACCCACACCCTATGTTGTCTGTCTTTTGTCAAGTTAATATGCCTTAGAAGGTCACCAAAGAAATGTTTATGAACCAGTAAGTATTTAACAAGAAGATTTTTGTAGCTTTTCCCATATATCTCTTATTTTTCTTTATATAAAACAGGTGACTCCCACAGCTGGGCCAATTTTGACTCCAGGGTTTTAGACAAGAAGATCTTTTAACAAGAGGGCCAAGATGGCCCTAAATCGATCACCTAATTGATAGTAAATTAGTAGCAAATATTTAACTGCAAATATCTGGAAAATTTTATCAGGGAGTGCAAATGAAACTGAAAGGAGTTTAGTTTTAACTTATTTATTTTACATCGATTGTGAAACAAGCCTTGGGCTTAGATTAATCACGCTCGATGTCTGCTTCCTGGAGACTTCACCAGTACTCGCGCCGTTTGTGTGGAAAAATCCCAAAGTCAGGACACGCTCATCACGGGACTCGAACCAGGGACCTTTGATACGAGAGGCCGACGCTCTACCTCTGCACCACTGTCTTCCACTGAAAGGAGTGGACACTTCTCAAGAAACAGCTTATCAGTAAAGGCCATTTATATCTTGAAATCTAACAAGAACTTTAATAAGAATGGAATTATAAAGTTTTTGTCATTTTGCACCTTTCCTGATGCCGCCTTGCTGCGCTGTTTTTCAACCAAATCAATATGGCTTCAACAGTTTATTTAGAGGGTCACTTAAGAAACATTTCTACCAAATTATCTTGCAATCGCACAAGTAGATTATGGAGGAAAAGGATTTTAAAATTTGGGTATTTTTTCTCACTCTCTGATGCCGCAGCATCCAAAGTTTTCAATGGAATTTAAATCTTTGAACAATTTTGAAAGAGGACCACCAAAGGAACATTCTTGTGATGTTTTGTGGAAATTGGTCTATTGGAATGGTAGGAGTTGGATGTCACTTGTAGCTAAAAGTTCAATTTACCCTTTTTGTGATGACACCTGGTTGATATGATTGCGTAACCAATCAAAACGGCTTAAACAAATTAAATAGAGGATCATTACAGTAAGATTCGTATTATATTTTCTTAAAATAAGACAAACACTTTCATAAAAATGGAATTTTCAAATTTTGTCATTTTGCCCCTTTTCTGATGCCGCCCGACTGCCATGTTTTTCGACCAATCAGTATGGCTTGAACAATTTTTATAGAGGGTCACCCAAGGAACATTTCTACCAAATTATATTTGAATCTGACAGGCAGATTCGGAGGAGAAGATTTTTAAAGTTTGGACATTTTGTCACCTTTCTGATGCCGCAGCAACCAAAGTTCTCATTTGAATTTTAATCTTTGAACAATTTTGAAAGAGGACCACAAAAGGATCATTCCTGTGATGTTTTGTAGTAATTGGTCTATTGGAATGGCAGGTGTTGGTTGTCATTTGTAGCTAAAAGTTCAATTTACCCCTTTTGTGATGACGCCTGGTTGCTATGATTGTGTAACCAATCAAAATGGCTTTAACAAATTAAATAGAGGATCATTAAAGTAAAATTAGTTTTATATTTTCTTAAAATCAGACAAACACTTTCATAAAAATGGAATTTTCAAATTTTGTCATTTTGCCCCTTTTCTGATGCCGCCTGACTGCCATGTTTTTCGACCAATCAGTATGGCTTGAACAATTTTCATAGAGGGTCACCCAAGGAACATTTCTACCAAATTATATTTGAATCTGACAGGCAGATTCGGAGGAGAAGATTTTTAAAGTTTGGACATTTTGTCCCCTTTCTGATGCCGCAGCAACCAAAGTTCTCAATGGAATTTTATTCTTTGAACAAATTTGAAAGAGGACCACCGAAGGAACATTCCTGTGATGTTTTGTGGAAATTGGTCTATTGGAATGGTAGGAGTTGGTTGTCATTTGTAGCTAAAAGTTCAATTTACCCCTTTTGTGATGACGCCTGGTTGCTATGATTGTGTTACCCATCAAAACGGCTTAAACAAATTAAATAGAGGATCATTTAAGTAAGATTCGTATTATATTTTCTTAAAATCAGACAAGCACTTTCATAAAAATGGAATTTTGTCATTTTGTCATTTTGCCCCTTTTCTGATGCCGCCTGACTGCCATGTTTTTTGACCAATCAGTATGGCTTGAACAATTTTTATAGAGGGTCACCCAAGGAACATTTCTACCAAATTATATTTGAATCTGACAGGCAGATTCGGAGGAGAAGATTTTTAAAGTTTGGACATTTTGCCCGCCTTTTTGATGCCGCAGCAACCAAAGTTCTCAATGGAATTTAAATCTTTGAACAACTTTGAAAGAGGCCAACCAGAGGAACAGTCCTGTGATGTTTCACGGAAATTGTCCTTGGAGTTTGGGAGGAGATGATGTTTAAAGCTAAAAGTTAACGCCGGACGGACGACGGACAAAAAGTGATCAGAATAGCTCACCTTGAGCCTTCGGCTCTAGGTGATCTAAAAAAGCTTTTACCTATATATCTTTATGTAAAACAGGTAACCCACTGGGTGGGGTCAATTTTTAACGTAGAGGCTTAATTTGAACAATCAGGGTAGAGAACCACAAGAAAATTCTATATATATACCAAATATATATTTTTTTAACTTTTGGCGTTCAGTTACCATGGCAACCGGAGTTCTGGATGGAATTAAATTCCTTAAACAACTTTAAACAAGATGTGTTTGTGAAACACTGATGCCCCCAAATGGCAACATCTAGGTCAAAGGTCAAGGTCACCAGGTCAAAAATGTTGGTACTGACAGAAAGGTCATGTCACAAGGAATACACATGGTGAAATATGGTAGCCGTACCTGTTATGGTTCAAAAGTAGTGGTCAAGGTTATGTTTTTTTTTCGAGAATGGCAACATCTAGGTCAAAGGTCAAGGTCGCGAGGTGAACAATTTTGGTAGTGACAGAAGGGTCATGTCACAAGGTATACACATGTGAAATATGGTAGCCGTACCTGTTATGGTTCAAAAGTAGTGGTCAAGGTTAAAGTTTTTATCGAGAATGGCAACATCTAGGTCAAAGGTCAAGGTCGCAATAAAATTTTGGTACTAACAGAAAGGTCATGTCACAAGGTATACACATGTGAAATATGGTAGCCTTACCTGTTATGGTTCAAAAGTAGTGGTCAAGGTTAAAGTTTTTTTTGAGAATGGCAACATCTAGGTCAAAGGTCAAGGTCAAAAATGTTGGTACTGACAGAAAGGTCATGTCACAAGGAATACACATGTGAAATATGGTAGCCGTACCTGTTATGGTTCAAAAGGAATGGCCAAGGTTAAAGTTTTTTTCGAGAATGGCAACATCTAGGTCAAAGGTCAAGGTCGCAAGGTCAAACATTTTGGTACTGACAGAAAGGTCATGTCACAAGGTATACACATGTGAAATATGATAGCCGTACCTGTTATGGTTCAAAAGTAGTGGTCAAGGTTAAAGTTTTTTTCGTGCAGACAGACGTGCAGACAGGCCAAAAACTAGATGCCCACTGAATCGGTGATTCCGGGGGCATAAAAAGGATCCCACAACGATCACCCCTACCTAAAGTACCAAGTTTAGTCAAAATCCAAATAGCCGTTTAGGAGATGTCTCTCAAAAAATGTGTTGATGACGGACATCAGAATAGCTCACCATTACATTGTGCATTTCAGACTTTTGCCCTTCGGTTTCCATTGCAACCAGAGTTCTGTATGAAATTCATTTCTTTGAACAGCTTTAAAAGAAGATCACCCAAGGATCATTCTTCCCAAGTTTAGTCAAAATCCATAGAGTGAATTAGGAGGAGGGGTCATTTAAATAAATGGTTGACGACGGACATCAGGCCATCACAATAGATCACCAACACTTCGTGCTCAGGTGAGCTAATAACCTCAAAATAGTGTATCTATTAGAGTAAACAAACCACTTATATTACCTGGGGTTATAGGTTTTGAATCTTGTCTTTTCTTCAGAAATGCTGCAAATCGGGGGATGTTGCTAGATGTGCTTGCTGTTTCACTAGTTTTACCTAACATGAGAAGATGTAAAAAAGGTTAATTACAATCTCATTAAAATCATCTCCTATTAACGCTACGCATAGGATCTGAGACGACCTTTCCGTCAGCCAATCAGAACCTTGCTTTCACAGTTATGAAAGTGAAAGTAAAAGTCTATATTAACCAAAAAAAAAATCTGTTTTTAGCATGGGGTCCCAATTTTCGCAGTGATTTACACGCGTGTATAGTTTTTATGACGACCGCATCATGGCTACAAATGCGGCAAAACACCGATACAGTCTTTCTCTGACCATACAGCATCGAAAAGTGTTCTTTGGTCTGGTTTTAAATGGTCTATTTTAAATTTGCTCAACTTGTCAATTGTTCAAATAAAAATAGCTTGGTTGATCTAAAAATAGCGATATTGGAAATCCGATAAAACAAGAAGATGAATTTGAATTTGAATGGATCGCCATCAGATCTTACATTTGGTCAGATCGTGTACTTTAGCCAGATTTGGTTAATTCTAGACCATAGCTCTAAATAAGGTGCACAATATTTCAATTCTTATACACCTCCGAAACCCTATGGTGTTGGTACTCTTCAGAATGGTGTCAGTAATTATCCGTTACAGTGGTTGGTTAAGTTGTAAGAGAAACCTTGTAAGAATAAACATCCAATTGATTATGCCTCTGAGGATCAACTCAAATCTAGATTTATCAAAGCAAAGAAATCATACAAAAGCAACCAAAGTTCTAAGTAGGTTCTATATCTTTGAACAATTTTAAAAAAGGACCCCCAAAGGAACAATAATATTAAATTTGGTTGAAATTGACCCAGTGGATAATGAGATGTCATTTGAGGCTAAACATTAATTCTACTCCTTTTCCGATGCCACATGTGTGCTATGTCTTTCATTATATATATAGATTATAGAGTCAGAGGAATGACAAGCTTTTTTTATTTGGTGGGTGGGTGGTATTTCTTATTTAACAAGAGCTGTCGGAGGACAGCGCGCTCGACTATTCAACCGCTTATTTAAGTTACTGAGATAATGGACTCTAATGTAGTTGCATGCAAATCATTAACCACAATTTCTTAGTGGGTGATAATTTGCATTATATGCAGGATAGTGTTATTTAACATGATTATTTTCATAGGTGTGATGGTTAGAAAGGGTTGTATAACCTTTCAATGGAATGCATCAAGTAGTTACTAAGATATGGACTCTTAATGTATGTTTCACGCGAACCTTTAACCATAATTTCTAAGTAAAACAAGATGTGTCTGTGAAACACTGATGCCCCCAAATGGCAACATTTAGGTCGAAGGTAATGGTCAAGGTCAAAACTATTGGTACTGAATGAAAGGTCTTGTCACAAGGAATACACATGTGAAATATGGAAGCTGTACCTATTAATATTCAAAAGTAGTGGTCACGGTTAAAGTTTTCAAAATGTAGGTCAAAGGTCAAGGTGAAGGTTGCAAGGTCAAACAATTTGGTACTGACAGAAAGGTCATGTCACAAGAAATACACATGTGAAATATGGAAGCCGTACCTGTTACGGTTCAAAAGTAGTGATCAAGGTTAAAGTTTTCAAAATGTAGGTCAAATGTCAAGGTCGCAAGGTAAAAAATGTTGGTACTGACAGAAAGGTCATGTCACACGGAATACACATGTGAAATATGGTAGCCATACATGTTACGGTTCAAAAGTAGTGGTCAAGGTTAAAGTTTTTTTCGACAGACAGACAAAGAGACGTAGGTCAAAGGTCAAGGTCGCAAGGTCAAAGATTTTGGTACTGACAGAAAGGTCATGTCACAAGGAATACACATGTGAAATATGGTAGCCGTGCCTGTTACGGTTCAAAAGAAGTGGTCAAGGTTAAAGGTTTTTTTCGACAAAGAGACGGAGGTCGTAGGTCAAATGTCAAGGTCGCAAGGTAAAAAATGTTGGTACTGACAGAAAGGTCATGTCACAGGGAATACACATGTGAAATATGGTAGCCATACCTGTTACGGTTCAAAAGTAGTGGTCAAGGTTAAAGTTTTTTTCGACAGACAGACAAAGAGACGTAGGTCAAAGGTCAAGGTCGCAAGGTCAAAGATTTTGGTACTGACAGAAAGGTCATGTCACAAGGAATACACATGTGAAATATGGTAGCCGTGCCTGTTACGGTTCAAAAGAAGTGGTCAAGGTTAAAGTTTTTTTTCGACAAAGAGACGGAGGTCAAAGGTCAAAAGGTCAAAAAATTTGGTACTGACAGAAAGGTCATGTCACAAGGAATACACATGTGAAATATGGTAGCCGTACCTGTTACGGTTCAAAAGTAGTTGTGAAGGTTAAAGTTTTTTTCGACAAAGAGACGTAGGTCAAAGGTCAAGGTCACAAGGTCAAAAAATTTGGTACTGACAGAAAGGTCATGTCACAAGGAATACACATGTGAAATATGGTAGCCGTACCTGTTATGGTTCAAAAGTAGTGGTCAAGTTTAAAGTGGTTTTTTGCCACAGACAAAGAGACCAACAGACCAACAGACGGACAGGCCGAAAACTATATGCCGACCGAATCGAAGATTCCGGGGGCATAAAAAGGGCAACAATTTGCACCATATACAGGATAGAGTTATCTTAATTGGTTGTGTTTATAGTTGTGCAATTGGGAAAGGTTGTATAAAGTTTCAATACAATTTTTCAAGTTGTAACTGAGATTACACTCTAAATGTAGTTGCAAAACTTTAACCAGAATTTATAAGTCCAAAAAGGTCCATAACCTGCATAAAATGCTGGATAGAGTAATCATACTTGATTGTTTACATAGATGTGATGGTTGGTAAGGGCTGTATAAAGTTTCAATGCAATGCATCAAGTAGTTACTAAGAGATGGTCTCTTTATGTAGTTGCATGCAAAACTTTAACCAGAATTTATAAGTCCAGAAAGCCCATAACTTGCATAAAATGCAGGATATAGTTATCATACTTGATAATCTACACAGGTGTGATAGTTGGGTAGGGTTGTAGAAAGTTTCAATGCAATGCATCAAGTAAATACCGAGATATAGACTCTTAATTTAGTTGCACGCAAAACTTTAACCAGAATTTCTAAGTAAAAAAAGTGCCATAACTTGCATAAAATGCAGGATAGAGTTATCTAACTTGATAATCTACATAGGTGTGATAGTTGGGTAGGGTTGTATAAAGGTTCAATGCAATGCATCAAGTATATACTGAGATATGGACTCTTAATTTAGTTGCACGCAAAACTTTAACCAGAATTTCTAAGTAAATAAAGGGCAATAACTTGCATAAAATGCAGGATAGAGTTATCTTAATTGATAATCTACACAGGTGTGATAGTTGGGTAGGGTTGTAAAAAGTTTCAATGCAATGCATCAAGTAAATACTGAGGTATGGACTCTTAATTTAGTTGCACGCAAAACTTTAACCAGAATTTCTAAGTAAAAAAAGGGCCATAACTTGCATAAAATGCAGGATAGAGTTATCTTACTTAATAATCTACACAGGTGGGATAGTTGGGTAGGGTTGTAGAAAGTTTCAATGCAATGCATCAAGTAAATACTGAGATATGGACTCTTACTTTAGTTGCACGTAAAACTTTAACCAGAATTTCTAAGTAAAAAAGGGCCATAACTTGCATAAAATGCAGGACAGAGTTATCTAACTTGATAATCTACATTGGTGTGATAGTTTGGTAGGTTTGTAGAAAGTTTCAATGCAATACATGTAGTATTCAAGAACTTGCATGCAAAACCTTAACCAAAGTGTGACGTGGACGCCGACGCCAGGGTGAGTAGTATAGCTCTCATATTCTTTGAATAATCGAGCTAAAAATTGAAATTGGTGCCCAAAAAATAATTAAAATTTCAATAGGTTGTACCCTTGAAATTGCTAGTCGTTACTCCCCCGACATTTTTTCCTGGAACAGCCCTTGGCAAACAAGGATTTATAGACTGTGGGCTATTTTCAACTGATTCAAGGGCTATAACACCTTATGTAATGATGTATTGGGGAAAAACAACAAACAAATCCACCGCTGCACAATTTCCCAAAAGCGGTGATACAGTTTTAGAGACATGCAGAGCCTCGGATTTTGCGACGGACAAGGGCTATTCTATATGCAGGGTTGTCAAAATGTTTTGTTATAACAGATCAAATAAGAAAAGTAACCGATCAGGCTTGGGGGCAGATCAAGGGCAAATCCCTGGAAGGGGGCCCAGGGGAGCAAAAAAATAATCAAAAATTGATTCTAACATATGATTTTGATCGGCAATCGGTTAATTTTGAAAACCCTGTATATGTCCCCAATTTCAAAATGGGGGCATGAAAATCATACTATATGCACAAGACAAAATGTATAAAAGCTAGAATTTAACAATTCGCATTACATTTTCCTTGAACCTTTTTGTCAATAATTGACATGAGGCTCTCTTTCATTTCCTGGTCGTTCATATCTGATTTCATGGCCCCTAGCATCTCTTTGACCCCTGGACTTCCATTTGAGCCTCCCCTACTAGATCGTCTCTTCTCTGAGGGTGTACCATCAACCTCTGGGGGTTTCAGGTTTGGTGTTGTTGCTTTCTCAAAGGTACTTCTGCGTTTTTTTGGTTGAAGCTCTGGAGTTGATACCTACAATTTCATAGAAAAGTTACCAGTGAGTCAATTGAATCCTTTCCTGTGTGCGTATGTTGGTGTATCTTCAGCAGACAACACAGGAAATAATTGTATCAAAAGTAGAAGATGCCCGTGAGTAATTTCTCCCTTTACTTCAATATTTTCTTCTCTATTCACAAACCCATCTCTTATACTTTTCAACTTTAGAGACAGTTTATGCTTGATTGTTGATGTTTGATCATGATGTGTGACTACGACTATCAAGCAAAAACAAAACCTTGTGCTGAGGGCGTCTCGCCCTTCTTGGAAAAACGCATATTAAATGACCAGTATCAATATGCAACAACAAAACTAAAGTCAATGAAACATAAAAGTAGGTGAAGACCATTGCATTGTTGTCAACATGTCATGATAAATGATGGAGACAAATATTCTGATTAATTTTAATTATAATAGGTCTAAAAAAGTTTAACTAGCCAACTGAGCTTCATAAAAATGATTTATTATGTGGTGTCCTGTGTTACTAACAATACAACTTAAAACCCACACTACTATTTATTTCAAGCTAAAAATTATTTTGTCATTTAAAATATAACAGCTATATATATATTGTTCTAACCCTATACAGTATTCAATTTGACATGAGTCAAATATTTCAAAAGAGGACACCGCAGTGTTTGTGATGTAACACAAAATCCCGGACACCATATTATGACTCATATCCAAACCATGTTCTGTTCATACCTTGCATAAATGTTATTACCCCATTTGCACTTACCTGCCTGACATTGATCACTCTAAAATCACCTTCCACGGTCCAATTCCACCAACTTTACTTAGCGCTAAATAATACTTAAATACTTAAAGGCATATTTTAAAACCAAAATCATGAAATATATGCTTTTAAGTATTAAAGCCCTTTAGAAGTAAGGTTGGTGGAATTCAACCCTGCAGTAATTTCAGTACTTTGATTTATTTATAAAATGTTTGTGCAAAATTTAAAATTGTTCTAACAAAAAAAAGAAGAAAATATACACATGTCCAATTCTCAAAATCAACTAAAAATCACCAAAATTCATGTTTTTTGCCCCAAAATAAGGTCACACTTAGCATCTTCAGCATACAAGGTGAAGAATTGTATTAGATGCAACTATGATCCAAGTTTGAAAGCCTTAGAACTTTTTGAGAACAAGCTAAAAAAAAAAAAAAAACCTTGAGCTAAACACAAATGTTTGATGCAGCCACCAGTAAAGCAACACCGTAGTCTTGTTTTCACTACTTTGTTTTGGGCTTATCAAAAACTGATAATTTACCAGGAGAATGCAGCAAAATAATTGGAATACTGTTGATTGAAAGTGGCGTAAAACACTTTAATTATTGATTGTAGCTTTATAACGCCGTAATATCCTAGCGGCTAGTTTAACCTTTGTTTTTTCCTGGCTTTCTGGCACCAGTTTGACACGCAATGTTCTTCCCAGGCAACTGGTTTCTTTCCTACATGTAGACTATTAAGATCATGCCATCAAGAAAAGACGAGTCACAAAGACTTTTGTCCATCATTAGAAATAATAAATTGCCAAACATTGGTTTTAACCTTCTAAGATCATCCTCTTAACTTAATTAGCTTTCACACCTCAAACGACTCAATCATTGGTTTGTATGGGGTTTAGTTATATAACAGTGTGTCCTGGGTAATTTACAAGTATTATATTATTAATTACTGGTCAATTTATCCTAACACCTGCGAGTCAGTTGAAATGCTGACCCAACAACCCTGAACACCAAGGAGGAAAAGCCATTATAGTTTATTAAAGACTTTCGTATGACCTGGCTGGGGATCAAACCTGCCACCTCCCCAACCTGAAGAGAACACTTTACCACTACACTACCGAGTCTTTTTTCAATAAACAAGAGATGTCCAATTTGTCCATAAGACATCGCGTTCGACTATTCCACCGCTTATTAGTTACTGAGATATGGACTCTTAATGTAGTTGCATGCAAAACATTAACCAGAATTTCTTCAAGAGTGATAATTTGCATTATATCATATGCAGGATATGGTTACCTAATTATTACATAGATATGATGGTTGGGAAGGCTTGTATAAAGTTTCATCGCAAGCATCAAGTAGTTACTAAGATATGGACTCAAATTGAAGTTGCAAGCAAAACTTAAACCAGAATTTCTAAGTTAAAAAAAAGGCAATATTTTGCATTATATGCAGAATATAGAGTTATCAAAATTGATTATTTTTAAAAGGTGTGGTAGTATGGGAAGCATTGTAGAAAGTTACCCAGCTATGGTGAAATAAATGTACTTGCATGCAAAACCGTAACAAGGTGTGACAAGGAAGCCAACTTCAGGGTGAGCAGAATAACTCTCATATTCTCTGAATAGTCAAGCTAAAAACAAGAATAAAAGGTATGGGATAAATAAAACCTATAAGATCTACTTACAGAGTCAGTGGACTTCCTTTTCGCAGAATTCTTGTTTGAAGTGGGCGTGTTTGTGGTAGTATGGGTAGCATTTGGTGAGCTGTTTTTTGAGGATGTTGGTGTAAAAGTTTTTTTCGTCCATCTTGACTGTATATGGTTGGGTGTGCCTGCTTGAGGGCTTCTTGAACGGGTCTTTTTATTTTCCACAGGTAAAGTCGAGGTTGTTGATTTGGGCCTGACAGCATTCTTAATTACTGGGGATGATGCAGACTTTCCAGGGCTTTTTTTGGAGAGGTTAATTGTTTGTTTTACCTCTTTTGCCTTTTCCTGTCTCTCATAGTATTTGGTCAGTTCTGCCACTAGCACCTCATGCTGAAACATACAAGTTGGTAGTTTTTTGTCACAAAAACATATCTGCTTGTCAATGATCGTAATACTGAAACATTGACTTTGAACCAAGGTGTTTGTATGTAGGCTCTGCACATCATCTCAGTATGGTTAATATTTGTGGCGAGTAATTTCAAAATCCTTCGAACGATTCAAAAGTTATTGAAAGGACACAAAATATAGCCGTATGACCGTTGAACTCTAACTACAAGCTTGACATTGAACCAAAGTGGTTGTAACATGCACTTTGCACATCGTCTCAGTATGCTGAACATTTGTGGCGATTTATTTCAAAATCCTTTAAGCTGTTTAAAAATTATGGAGCAGATACGAAATAGTAATACGACTTTTTACCTATAATTTCGAACTTGAACCAAAGTGGCTGTAACATGCGTTCTGCACATTGTATCAGTATGGTGTTTAACATTTAAAAATATTAAACATCAACTTATATCAGTTCATATTTTCCAAAATTCTAATACACATTTTATAAATTAAGCAAAATCTTTTAGACATTCACTCTACTTTCTGTTTTAAAATAGATACTTTTACATACATGTAGTAAGTGTTTAAGTTTCACTCACAAATAAAATATATAATCACACAAATATGTGTTGTTTACTTTATACATTTTAACTTTACTTTCAGAAGATTTCAATAAACGAATAGAACAAGATGGTCACCCAAAGAACCTTTTTGACAAATAATTTTTAAAATCTGGCAAGTACTTTTGGACAAGAAGATTTTAAAAGTTTACATATATATATATATGGAAATCAAGCCACAGCCAATGACTGCCATGTCTTTCAATTTACGGGTTTTGGCGACAAGGTCACTAAAGCGACGTCATTTTCCTAGTATTAGGCTTGTATCCGATGTAATATACCCATTACGTATTTCTTTATATATAACGTGTGTAATATAACATGACCTAATACTAGGAAAATGGGGTCATGTCAGCGTTTTGACGTCATACGTTAGTGACCTTGGCGCCAAAACCCGTAAATTTCATCTAGAAATATTGTAAACGTTAAAGTACATTTTTATCGAGATACGCCTCATAAGTCACTTTATGTGATAGATATAATATCTAATGAGTGTTTTTTTTTTTATTACTTTTAATAAACTAAGCTAAATATGACCTCGGCATAATTATTTGTGGCATTGTTATATGGTTTACTGACGAAATTAAAATAGCTTTGGAAAACCCGATTTTCTTTGTGTGTTTCATCATGTGATAAAAAGAATCTGACATTCGTTGTCATTTCATAAACAGTTTCATTAAACTCATCCAAGATATTTGTTATTAAGCTCGCCACAGACTCGCATAATAACAAAAAATCTTGGAACTTGTTTAATAAAACTTTATATGAAATGACAAATCATGTCAGATCCTATATTTATCTTGAGTATAAGCATCGTGAACGTCAAAACGCCTTTTCCTCAGTTTGTGACCGATTTTCATATTGCCAATATATAAAGCCTGTTAAATGGAATCCGCTGTGGAATCGCAGCACTACGGTCATGGTGGAGTGCCCTTGGTCAAGGCACATTTTCTAGCCTAGAACTGGTTTGTTTACCCAGGGATCATGAAAAAGTGAACTGTCGCCGTGATATAACTGAAATAATGTTGAAAGCGGCGTAAAACCCCAATAAATAAATAAGTAACCGGAAATTACATGTAAACTTAGAAAGCTATTCCATGACATTGATGAGTTATGCAGACAAAAAATGTCGCTCTAAATATTGATTTCTTATACGTCACGAAAAAAAGGGCCGAATGTAGGAGAAAGAAGGATTTATAAATCATTTGGTAAATTATATAAAATTCTTATGCGGCCACACCTTGAGTATGGAAACATAATCTGGAGTCCATGATTTAAGAAGGACATCGAAGCCATTGAAAAGGTTCAAAGAAGGGCCACAAAACTAGTGTATAATATAAAAAATATGAGTTATTGTGATAGGATGAAAGTTTTAAAACTTCCTTCATTGTCATATCGAAGATTCAGGAGTATAAACTACTCCATAGAAGCCGTCGATTATAGTCACTTCTTTGTTTTAAATGAAAACCCTACTTGTGTGCATACATTGAAAAACTTGTGTAAGAATGCAATATTATTTCGTCCTTGACAATTTTAAATGTGTCATTTAATTCCCTAAAGGCATATTGCTTCCGATCTGCATATTGTTATGCATCATTTACACAAGGGCGCTCATCATAATATAATTTTAAAACATGAGTAGTTTGTTATTTTCATTATAAAAAATTAAGGAAAGAATTAAAATAAATTAACATGTTGCAGGGCTCAGTTTATGTTCGAAATTAAGTTTAAATTTAATTATACAACAATTTCAATGAGATTTAACTGTTTAGTTGATATTATATTTCGAAGGTGGTCTAATTTATAAATATTGGACTACATTTCAACATTTGTTAAAGTATGATATAATTAGGATGCCAAGCTAACATCATTTTGAGAAAAAGAGAAAACTCATGTCTTCAGCGATTTAACCCTTATCTCATTGGTAAATTGGTAAGTAAATTGCTGCAAAGGTGTCCACTGTTGACTTTAATAGAGGAAAGGTAAAATGACGTGCTATTGCATGCAAATCCCAAATTGTCTGTTTTATTGAAAAATAATAAAATTCAAATATTCTGACAAACATCTTGAAAAGTGTATGTGGAATTCACAAATCTCTTATAATTACAGTGTGTTCTCCAGACCAAAATATTTGGGGGTCATATATGACCCCCTAGTTGAAAATTTGGGGGTCATTTGAAAATGTTGGGGGTCATTAAAAAAATTGGGGTCACACGCTGTCACATGTTGTCATTAATTTAAGAAACCATAAACAATGAAAACTGGTGTAATTAACTTTTAATCAAATTTTTTAATTTTAAGTCAAGTGATTAATTTGCATACAATTTTCTTTTCTTAGCTTCTTTCCATTTAAACAAAGCTGCTTTAAAATCAAACTTTTCAATTTCTGGACCGAGGGAAATATTCATAAGAGTGTCAAGTCTCTCACTTGACAGCCTGTTTCTTGATGATACTTTAATATTATTTTGAACACTGAACCCTCGCTCCACTGTTGCTGTTTGAAGAGGAACTAAGACAGCTACCATACTGAGCTTAGTCAAATTGGGAAAAGAGTCTGGGTGATTGGATGCCAGTAGCTTCCATGTGGATGCTACTGTATGACATGTGTACTGCTGTTGAACAACCAAGGCTTTACACTGGTCCCACTCAATAAGTGTTTGCTCTTCATGAATTAGGGCCGGCTTGCCATTAGATTCGTGACCAAAATGTTCAACTAGAGTCTGAATCTGTGCTACACCATAGCTTTTCCTGTCATCTTCAGATAAAAGTGATAGACCCCTCAGACTAAGCACTGACATGTTTGATACAATATCTGTTGAAACAGCTGGAAATCTTCGCTCAATTTCATGGATCAGATTGCCAAGGAATGACTGTTTTGTCTTTTCAAACTGCCGACGAAGCACTGGGGTATCAACAACCTTAACACCCTTAAACTATGTGAGCTTTTCACCTGCAGCCTGTTTAAACTTGGACACATGATCACCGTCATTGGATTTTAACCATTCAAGCTGCTGAACAACACTGTCAACACTTGGTCTAAGCATGGCAAGATCAATGTTTTCTTTTTGAAAGAATAAACTAAGCTGAGTTATTTTTGGAATTATATCCATTAGTAGATGAGTTGTGGCAATGAAGGCAAAAGAAGTGATCTTCTTAAAGAACCCCTTGGCTACACTGTCATTTGAAGATTCCATTTCAGTTTCCATGTATGTTGCCAGTGATGCCCAAGTTCTGTAAACTGTTTGTAGAGCTGAGTACATGGAAAACCACCTGAATGTATATAAATAAACGCATGATTAGTTAAATCAAAATATAGTTTGATAAGAAGTGGTTACTCCCTTTCCCACTTGCAGCAGACGGCTTTTTGAAAACATAGTGGCAAAAGAAGAAATTGCACAAAACGTGCAATTTCTCCTTTTGCCACAATGTTTTCCACTTATTTTCATAGGTTATCCATTCAATTACTGATGTTTTCTATGTTTTGACAAAATATATTCAAAGTTGTCTGCTGCAGAAATTTTGTATGGGGGAAAGGGTTATGTATGCTAATGTAGAGCATCTTTCTGTTATGGCTGGTTTGATAGACTTTTACTATTTAATATCACTTATAGATAGCATGACTGTTTAGTATGAGTGTGTACTGACAAATAAACTCTGGGGTTTATCCTATGTTTAAATTTGTATTTTCAATTCCTTTCTATCATGATCATGAATATTAAATGTGATAGTGTTGTCAATTAAATTTAATGTTTTATAACTAATTTGTTATAATATATATGTGTATACATAATAAATTTTTATTTTATTAATAACTGTTCTGTATTTTATGCATGTATAGTGTAGTTAATATAATAAATTAAGTATATACCTCACACTGTGCAGCTCCTTGTACATAAGTTTTGGGTCATGCAATATATCCTGGATTTCTTTCACCTTTTCACGTCGCAGGGCAGATCGCTTGAAATGGTAAAATATATCAGACAATATTTGCTGGTAGGCTTTCAAGTATGGAATTTTCTCAGCTGCTTGGCTTGAGCAAAGTGCTAGTCTGTGAGCTATGCAGTGCACTCCAAGAACAAATGGGGAGTCGTCTCTTCTAACTAGTGCCACAAAACCATTTTTGGAACCAGTCATAACTGAAGCTCCATCTGAGCCAACCACAATCACTTTATCCAGAGAAATTCCACGCAAGGACAGGGTTTCTTTTACAGCTGCATGTATTGTCTTAGCAGTTCCATTCTTTATGTGCATATTGCTAATGAAAAGAGTTTCCGGATCAAAGCCAGGCGATACTGTTCTAGCATACAATAAAAGTTTCTTAGTCACTGATATGTCACAACTTTCGTCAAGAAGAATGGCTATGAAAGGGCTTGATGTTAATTTCTCGTTCGTAGTCTCAAGAAGTACGGAAACTATGGCATCCTGCATTTCTTCAGCTGATGTATGTGAGGTGTATGAAGATGCTCCTACCTGCAGCTCATCTGGAAATGTGCAGCCTTGCAACTTTTGCAAATTGAGAAGTGATTTGTGTTTAGAAGTTGGCAGCTGTTCTTTCCCTAGCCAGTACACTGACCTGAGCCCCCCAATTGCAGCATCATTTTTCGCCATTATCAGTGATACGGTTTGCTTTTGCATGGTGCATCTCAGGGACTGGGCTTCCAAGGCTGATCTATGCTGCACAGAGGAGATATGTCTCGTCAAAGTGGAGTGTCGAAAGTTTGTACAGCCATGTGTAAATGGATTATCTTTACCTTCGGCAATACATGTTGTACAGGTCATTTTTCCGTACTCGTATTTAAGCCACGGGTTTTTCGAAAGCCATTCGTCGCAAAATTCTCGTTTTACAGCCTTTTTGCTTGTTTTTTTTTCTGACGATACCTTTTCAGACGAAGAAGAGGGCATTTCACATTCATGTTGGGGCTGGGGCTCGCTTTCTTTACTTTTCGACGAGAAAAATGATGTTAACCGCCGCTGCTTTGCAGCCGATGGATCCGACATTTTTACCTGGATATTTACGTCAGAGACAGAATCGGCACATATCGGCACTTTCGCTACCTTACATTTAACCAAAATCTGCCGAGATGTGTCGAATGTTTAAATACTCGGTCATATGATAATGAGCGCTTTACATAAGTAGATACATTAAATATTTTTTATTTATATAAAGTGATGAATACTGCGTATGAAGGAAAACAGAGTAACTAATGTAAACAATCTGTAGAACAATGTTTTCAATATGTTAGTTACCCGACTGTGTAGTGAATCAGTAGCCAATCACATTAAAATAGTAACACATATGTAAACATGCTCTGATATGCGGACTGTATGACACGTGGTTTAAATCGCTCTCTCTGATTGGCTGACTGATAATCAAGCCCTTCTTGGATTAATGTGAGACCCACAAAAGTTAACATATTTGCATAGACGGGAACTCTTAAATACGTTACGATACTGGTGTACTAGTTTAAAAAAGACCGATTTTAACAATAGAGGGGAACCTAGTCTACGGTTCTCGATATCAATGAAAAACCGAGCGTCTAAATTTATCATATGACTCTCGCAATGAAATCTATCGAGTTTAAGCTGATTTGTCCCCAAGATCGACTGAATTTGTTCTCATTTGTGTTGCGTCATAAAAGACCCAGCTTTTCAATTGATATGCGTCAATGTCAATTAAATTGCGTCAAAGACGCGCAAAACGCGCTCTAGAGAAAACACTGTAATTATTCTTTGATGAAAGCACTGTATACATACTAAGACTAATGATTGGCAAGATTACTCATTTTCATTACTGTTTATGATCAATAATTAGTTGGTTGTGTAACGTGCAGGGCTAAAGATGCAGAAGATCCCTTCAGCGAAAAGTATACTCAACCCTGAAGGGGTCTACTTCTCTTTTATATATAGCCCTAAACTCCACCACTTAAAAACGGTGATGTAAATTTGCATATCAAATGCAACGTATACAGAACGTTTTCGTTACACTACTTCCCTCTCCGAGAAGACTCGTCCCGAGTCTTGGCCTGGGAAACCTGTGGGTAAGGCAACTCCGGTATGGCAGTTGACATCATCCCACCGCTGCCACCAAATGTAACGTGCCGGGCTAAAGATGCAGAAGATCCCTTCAGCGAAAAGTATACTCGACCCTGAAGGGGTCCACTTCTTTTTATATATAGCCCTAAACTCCATCACTTCGAAACGGTGATGTAAATTTGCATATCAAATGCAACGTATACCGAACGTTTTCGTTACAGTTGTGTGTATGGTCAACCTACTTTGGAATGGAGATTGATCATAAACAATGAAAGGCTTCAATTATCATTCACTTCGTTGACAAAACAATGCAAGTTATGATACATTTTCACTTGACCCTATCCCTAATGTTCCAATATGCCCCTCAATATTTATATATACCTTTTGATTAGCCTTTATGCTTGCACCTTTGGCTAGCCTACGCAGCTCTGCGTATTTCAAATTGCCTAATTGTACCATGATGTTCCCCTGAAATTATGGAAATAAAATAAAGAACGATAGTCTTCACGAATTTACCAAGAAACCGCCATCAAAAGTCAACTTCCGGATGTTTTTAAAATTGGCACTTCTTCAATTGGAGATTTATGATTGGTCCATTTTACGAGCACGAGAGTTGCTTCCCATTTCAAAACACTGAGCTGTCAGGTTAACGGAGCTGTCAGACTGTAATCGGGCCAGTGAAAACTTGAAAAGAACATTTAAATATGATTTACACAGGTTTATATCGGATAAAAATGTGTAAAAAATAAGGAATAATTCCAGTGGATTATAAAAATGTTGTTTTAAACAGTTGTCATTAAGACTGTCTTTATTTTTACCCCTCAAAAATGACTTGATATTGTGTTATTGGCTTTTAAATTGGAAAGAGTCATTAGTCGCTTCATTGTGTATTGAAGTCAGTTGTAATGGAGAGATTATTGGATATAGACATGTAGAAAACTAAATTTTGTGTGGTGATCCATTTGTGGCAGAACAGGTAGACAAATATGATTTGATCGGAAAACGAAATAATTTCATTGAAAATGGCTGTTAAAGACTCGAATTCACAACCTCCAAAGACACTAGTTGCTCATATGCTTGGACTCTATTTCATTATAGCTTTCATGCTTTGCTTGTCATGGATACTTGGAACATTTTCTTTTTCCTTTCTATGGGTTTTCACAATTATATTTGGATTATTCATGTTTTGGATTTCTTATCTTCAAAATACTTTCAACAAAATCATAGACAGTCATAAAACTTTTTTTTTGAGGAAAAAGGCATTACGTCAAGAAGAAACTGCTGAGTGGCTGAACTTTATCATCAACAGATGGTGAGTTGATTATAACATTACTTGGTTGTTCTTAAAACGTAAGGGTTGTAACTTAATTATAACATTCAAACATTGTAGCTAGGCTACACAATTTTCCCTTTGTCTGATCGATTCGTGCATTCCCATTCTAATTGTGCACTTTTTTTAGCATTCTAAATCTGCTCGCGCATTGCTAATACCAATATTTCACAAGCAGGATTTCCTATCATTAATTTTTAAGCGATAATTGGCAAGTAATCTTTTTTTTTATCATCAAAATAAGGAAAAAAACAGGTAAAATATATATGCTTTCATGAAGATGCTTTGCAAAAACAAATTCTTGGCGTCAAGGTCACACTCACATTTGACAAAGAAATGCAGCTTTTCTACTTGGATTTTGTCATGATAACTTGAAGTCATTTGCTATTTTTGGATATTTCTTCATCAAACTTACAAATTATATTGCTTATGACAACATTTTCATCATGTACACCCTCTACCTATAATTTGTGGACACTTGAGAGGCCGCATTTTTGCTTTAGAGAATGCTGAAACTTTAACGATATCTAGAATAAGTTCAAATATGGTTCATATCAGTTGAAGAACTAGGTCATTAGGCCAATTATTAAAATTCATGTGAACACTCTATAGGCCACATCTTTTCCTTGGGCATGTTGAAACTTTGTCCATATGTTTGTCTTGTAGATATATGCAGGCTCAGTTTTGATATGGTTCATATCGGGTCAAATTCTAGGTCACTTGTCCAAATCTAAGGGAAACTGGTGGATACCAGTTTTGTAAAGGCTCCAATATTTACTTGAGCAGTGTGAAGCTTTGTTGATCTATTGCTTTTAAAGTTAAAAATTGGGTCATGTCCAGTCTAGGCCAAATTTTGATAAAATCTTGTGGCCAATCTAGAAGACGCATTTTTACATTAACTTAAGCATGTTGAAACTTTTTAGGAATGTTTTTCTTAATGATATCTAGACCAAGTTCAAATATTTTTTAAATCAGATAAAAATTAGGTCACTAGGCCAACGTTAAGAAAAGTATTGTGTTCTATGTATTGGTCGCATTATTAACTCACCCAAGCACAAAGGGCGGGTGAGTTTTTCAGATCACTCACCGTCCAGCATCTGTTGTCGTCTGTCTGTGTACATTTTCCTACAAACAGCTTCTCCTCCTAAACCAATTGACCAATTTTGATGAAACTTCATGGGGATGCCCCTTGGTTCAAAATTGATTTATAGGCTAACTTTGAAAACCTTCTTGTCTGAAACTAAGATGCCTATAGCTTATGCTAGGGTTACATTATGTTGCCGGCAGCTATGGCAATCATGTTTCAGGCCACCATGGACAAAACGGGATGGACATAAGACAACGCGGGGGGACGGAATGGGCAAAGGTCAGACGGCTGTGATTGCCGCGGATGTGTTGCCAGATTTTTAAACTGCCAAAAAATTTGCAATGGCAGTCACGGTGCGGATGAGAAACCTAGTGGGCCGTAGAAATAAGGGGTGAACGCAACAAAACGTGACAGTATGTAATAGGCTGTAACACAACTTGGAGGCGGTCCATAGTGGGACAGGAAGCATTGTGTATTCCATCGGCATCTCACAGTCCTTTCAAGTTTTGTCACGTTCAATCACAGCGCGTACCTGCATGTGACAGTTTACGGGCCCGGCGCGTTGTTCTACTATGGTCTGACACGTTCAATCACAGCGCGTCCCAGCATGTGACGGTTTATGGGCAGAGCGCGTTGCGTTCTAATACGAACTGACACGGAGTGTGCAGTCTGGGAGGGAGTATATAAAAGCCGGGCCAGGCAGGGGAGCTTCATTTGAGCAATCAACGACACATAACTGCATCTACACTACAAAGAGAGATAACCAAGCTTTTAAGAAAGATGGCCAAGCTATGCCACCGAAGAAGCCAAGACGAAGTAAGGCCCCCCGTCCCGCACTACAACCACCAGTAGAGGAGCAGGAGCAGCCTGAAAATCCTCTCCATTTACCGCCGCCAGATGACGAGGAGCGTGCCACTGACCCGGTCCCTGAACCTGAGGCTAAGGAGGCTGAAGAAGTCACACCTGATAGGAGGAGGGCAGCCCCCAGGGTCATTACCAACTTATTGGAGGATGAGAAGGAGCTCTTTATTGACTTCCTCCAGCGGAATCACACTGTACTTCAAGAGGCTGGCTGGTTACAAAGTCGCGGCGGCGAAAGACAGACTGTGGACGGAGCGAACACTTCATCCTTGTAGGATTCCACAATAGCCTTGCACACTTTTGGCACCATATGGCAGATGGCTGCTTTACTGCAACGGAATGCATAGGAGAGTGATGAGTTATTGTCCCCAGTGGCCAGATGTAGGGCAGCATTCATGATGTTGTCTAGTTGAAATCTCAGGATACAATTATTGCTATTGCTTGGGAGGCCTTCTTATTATACCGTTGGCACAAATGTGCTGCAAAGCTGCTTGGCGACCACGTCTCATCAGTAGAAAGCCTTGACAGAACATGAAAAAACGTGTTAGACCTTAATCAGAACATAAAAAACCGTGAGGGATCCAATCAGAACGTGATGGACCGGGAGGGAATGTACTGGCATCCGTGGTAGACCGCGGGCCGAACCGTAGTGTGCCTTAGAGACTCCAGAACTTAACCCCCCCCCCCCCTGGCCAGTCAAGGATCTACCATAGAGCATGAGAAAACTTGGCAAGACCTAGCACAACTTGAATACAGAAAAAAATACCCAAAATCCCACTGTGCATGTTTGGGCAAACGGGGCTCCCGTGGCCGCTGGGAACATAATGTAAACCTAGCATTAGCATTAGATAATTGGTGTGTAGCATTCAGTCTAGTGATCCTCTACCAAGATTGTTCAATATATGCTCATGGCAGTCACCTATTTTACATAGAGAGCTATAGGTAATTTAATGCTGAAAATCTTCTTATCTGAAACAGACCTATCAGTTTCCTCATGTCCTATTAATTTGACAAAAGACGGACAACATTGGCTGGGCTATTTTGCCTTGTTACAGTGGAGCTATACTTCACATTTGGCCCCTTGTATTAGCTTACCTGACCGCATAACAAATCATATTGCATATCTCAGGTGAGCGATCCAGGGCCATCATGGCCCTCTTGTTTAATTGAGCATGTTGAAACTTTGTCAGAATGTTTTTCTATGAACTACTTAATTGCAATAGCTTGGTTGTATTGTTGAATACACTTAAATCTTAGTAATCCAAAATTTGGGCTAAATATATATATATATAGATTTGGATTCACCCAAAAATGTGATTTAGATTTTGATGTGAATGCATGACCCTAAGTGTTTAGTTAAACATATGAATAATCGCAATTAAGCCCAAATCAGAGTAATTTGGACACCAACAATCATTAAACAAGTTAAAATAAATGTTACTAGTACCTTCAGTACTTTGATTAGTATAGTTTTGTTTGTTTGGAGTTTAATGCCGCTTTCAACAGCTTTGGTCATATCACGGCGGTCAGTGCACCTACCCATGTTTTCCTGGCTTTCCCACACCAGTACTTACACAACATTCTTTCGAAGCCACTAACTACTTTCTCACATAGATCAGAGGTGAGAGGCAATGGAAAACATCGCCCGAAAGAATGTCGCCGCAACCGGGTATCGAACCCGTGACCTCCAGATCACGAGTCAGATACGCTACCAATTGAGCTACCCGGCCGGGTCCTTGATTAGTATAGACTCGGGCCCCAAAATATTATGAGTGATGCACCTGCATGCATATTAACTTATAATTGGGCCAATAATTAGTGGTCCCAGCTTATAAACAGTAACCTAGCGCGAACATTTTTCTGCTCATGGGTCTGGGTCCAATTCCACCAACTTTACTTAGTGCTAAGTATTACTTAAATACTTAAATGCATATTTCACGATTTTTGTTTCCCTATTATTGAGTAATACATGAACTGTGAAATATTTAAGTTTTATGACTAAGTTGACATTTATAGTTACCTTGCTGACAAACAATTCTTTTTAAGAAAAGAACTCGTTATGCATTTTTATTAGGGCAACAAAAATGAAGAAATATGCGTTTAAGTATTTAAGTATTACTTAACGCTAAGTAATGTGGGTGGAATTGGACCCTGATGAACTTTGTTTCCCTTAAATGTTGTTAATTGTTTTAATTATATTCTATACATGTACTTATGTTTCTATATATGGATATTTTTTCTCAATAGTCCGTTTCAAACATGGCAAACTTTGACTGATAAATCAATGACCTAGTAAAACATTTCATTCTGCACTGAGTATTATATACTAGTATGTTAGTGTATTTTAAATTATAGCTGTTTTTCACTAAAAATGATGACATTATTTCTTTATTGACCATAGTGTATTACAAGGTGTATGTATATATCTAATAAACTCTGTGTATGGATATGTTAACCCTTATAGAAAGGACAAGCTATTTCTCCTTTTCTCTTATACAGAGACTTCAGATGCCTCGATCTGCAGACAAGTTTTGAATATTTCCATATTCCTAAATGTTAAATTTTTCTTTTTAACCCTTTCCCTCATATAGACACTTTTTGACGCCTCTGCAGCAGACAGCTTTTTGAAAACATAGTGACAAATGAAGAAATTGCTCAAAACGAGCAATTTCTCCTTTTGCCACAATGTTTTCTACTTTTAGTCATAGGTTATCCATTCAATTATAGAGATTTTCTATTTTTTGACAAAATATGTTCAAAGTCGTCTGCTGCAGAATTGTTGTATGAGGGAAAAGGTTAATGCTTTTCAAGTTTTTCCAACAGTCAGCCCTAAACACTCATTATGAAAGAACTCTGGAGGTTGATTATACCAGTTCATATTTCTCATTTGGTTTTACATTTATAAAGTTAGATTTTTGACACAAATTTATCTAACCATGACTGTTGACACATTTAATTCATATAGTTGAATTTCACAGGAAACACAGTTAAATTTAATATGGATATGGTTTTCTATGAATAATTTATGTCAATTTTTGAATTGTATATATATGCTTTTTAGCTACACAATTTATATTTCTGAAAATTTCCAAATAATGTAAAGTAAATATAGCTACAAACAATTATTATGAATTAAAGAAATTAACCCTTTCCCACATGTAGACACATTTGATGCCTCTGCAGCAGATGACTTTTGAAAACATTGTGGAAAATGAAGAAATTGATCATTATATATAGAGAATTAATTTCCATAATTTTACCTAGATATTTCCAAGTTGTCTGCTGCTGATTGTTCTATGTAGGAAAGGGTTAAAAAGCCAAACATATATCAACCATTTCCCACATACAATAAACCTGAAGTAGACTACGTACTATCTATACTGAAAGTTTTAAATTATTGAATAGAGGTTAGTTATGGCAAAAGAAATTGCCCATTATGAGTAATTTCTCCTTTTGCCACAATTTTTTTATTAGCCGTCTTACATAATAACTTTGCGCCTTTAGCTAGGGGACACTCAATAAGAATGGCAGCCACAGTCTGACCTTTGTTTGAACTGTAAGAGTCGGCTAAATGGGTCTGAACAGTTGGAGTCAATGCAACTCTTGAGCTCCAGCAGGTGGGATGGTATTGGTTTCATACCTTTCATAAAATACTTACCAGTCATTTAATACCTGATATATAATCCCAATACTGATTAATTCCATCCAGAAAGAATCGTGTAGCTAAGGACCCACAATGTGTGTAACATGCGGTCGTCGGCAAGTGCGAGACGCCCATACACACACGTCACTTTTAATTTCTGGACACACCGGCTAACAGGCTAAATATTTCTTATTTCTGAATTTGAGTTTTTGGTCTTTATTAGAAGGCACTCGCCCTTTCGCTAGCTATATTTTTTCCGTTCTTAAACCTACACCAACTAGTCTTGAGTCTTGAGTAATTTACCCTACGACCTGAAGTCAACAGTTATAAAAACCTCAACGGTCCCTTGTATTACTGTTTCTTTGAAACTGAATTGTTTATATAAATAAATAAAATGTCAAGGTCTCTTAAGGATGATCAGGTGCGTGGCTCATGCGGTCTTTTAAGGGCCCCATGTGAAACACATCTGACCTGCATTTCGTGCACAATGTGCATGTAGGATACACCTTGCAAGTTCTGCATCTCTTGGACTTCTTCCACATTGAAGAAATGCTTGAAACGTAGGACATTTCATTTTAAGCAGACAGAGGCGGGCGATCGCGAGAGAGCTTGTCTTGACCTCTGAAATTAGTGGCTCAGAGTTTGAGTTTTTGTTTTACTCAAACTCAGTGAGCTTGAAGTGCAAGAGTGATAGAGATGTTCACTCTCCGCCCTCACAGCTGCCCCGCTTTCAGCTTTGGCTGATCCGGCCCTACGTTTAGCGGGACAGTTGACTGTTAGTAGCCCTGCTATTCACCAGTCACCGGTGGTTTCAGGTTTACCTTGCTCTCCTGGTATTCATCGGTCTTCGGACTGGCCACCGGGTGGAGATAGGGGTGGTTTGGGGAGAGAGTACATCCCTAGGGACTACAATCCTCCCCAGTACCTTCCTTCATACGAATTATTGGTGCGCGATCATACAAGAGGAAAGATTCCTTTTATTTTAGGAATCAATCCCCTATACCTGCCTACTGGGATCAGACCCCAGCTTATGGGGAGCATCTTTTTCCGGAAGGATACCTCTCTAGGAGACAGTCCTTTGATAGGCAGTCCCTGGATCAGGTTCACTATGTGAACTCGGCCCTCGTCTTTTGATCCCCTGCGATCTTTTTCAATTGTTAATCATTGCTCCTCTCAGGACTCCATGTTTGACTCGGATATTGACCTGCCAGTTCGGCAACCGGCTGAGGTCAAAACCTCGCGTAGGGCAAAACCGTTGGTCAATGGAGGAAAGTTGTTTACACATTTACAAACAACTTAGAGTTGAGGGCAATACTTCTAGCTCTCACTCAATTCTCTGCCTCCGTTGCCAACAAAACTGTTTTGTTGTCAACTGACAACACCTCGGTTGCATCTTACATACGCAGGCAAGGAGGAACACGCCTATGAAATTACTCCTATGGTGGCGGGTGATGTCGTTAATCCTCTTAGTAAAACACGTCCCCTGAAGATTCTGGCGGACAAACTGTCCCGCCAGAACAGGATCTTGCCTGCGGAATGGACTCTGAACCAGAGTGTAGTGAACTTCATCTTCATGCCTGAACGTTATCAAGCGTTTAATCCCAGAGAGAAACTTTTCTTGGAAGTGTACAGTTTTCTCGGATTGGTGTACTGCAAGGTCTGTCAGTCCAGAGTCTCTCTGACTAGTCTAGCCGACTTCTTTCTTTTTCTTTTCGAAGAAAAAGACCTTGCAGTCAGTACTATTACAGAGTAACTTAACTTTAAAGACAGTCTTTATACCCCCAGATACATAGTATATGGGGGCTATATATAGGAGTCACGCTTGACTGTCGGTTGGTCTGTGGACATTTCTTGTGAACACTATTTCTCAGCAACCCTTGGTCAGAATTCAATATAACTTCACAAGAACGATTGATGCCAAGCCTAGTTGTGCATATTGTCAGCGTGTTGCACTGGAATTATTTTTAAATGAGTTATGGCCACTTGAATTTCTCATACATATGTATATTGTCAGGCACCAGCTGGGGGTATTCATCACCTTCAGTGATATTTCTAGTTCTTCTAGCCTTTGCCACTGCTAACCAAAGAAGCGAGCTTCATGCCCTTTCGGTAGAGACAAGTCCTCTCAGATTTAACCAATCTGATGGTTCAGTTACCTATTCTCCCTAAATCTATCACAGTTACAAGCCTATCTGTGAACTGTGGCCCTTCAGACTCAGACAGGGTTCTAAATAATGCCCTGTCAGGGCTCTTAAGTTCTACCTTAAGAGAGTCAAAGGTACTAGGGGCCCGCAGAAAGCGGTTGTTTCTACCTCTTATAGGGGAAAAGGATATCTCAGCAGTATCTATTTCACACTGGATACCCTCTGTTATTAAGTTAGCGTATACATACAGATCTTTCTGATCAGGATCTTTCTTTCTTTCTTGCGGATTGGCCCGCCCTGTCTACTAGCTGGGCCTTTTCTAACAATGTCCCACTAGAGAACATATTTAGTGCAGCGGTATGGAAGTCCCAATCAACTTTCTCTGTCTTTTATCTGCGCACTTATCATCGGAAAATTTTTATATTTGGGCCAACTGGTGGTTTCTCAGAGAATCATAAGTAAATTCTTAAAAATACCGGCAAAGTATTATTCACAACTCTTTATGTTATTTTCGTATTGTATATATATTATCTTGAGTTTTTGTTTGACTAGAAACAATGTAGACTAGTTTATGTCAATTAAATATTGTCATTGAAATTGTCATTGTAAAAGTTTTGGATGAGATATCACATACAGTAATCAATCCCATTTACAACTATTCTGCAGCAGATGAATCTGAAAAAAATAAAAGGTAGCAAAGTATTGAAAACCTCCATAAATGTGAGTCAAAATATTGTGGGAAGAGGAGAAATTATTCATTATGAAATTATATTCTCCTTTTGCCACCCCATAAATGCAAAGGATGATATGTTTAATATAAGATGGATTTTGTCTTAATTCCCTGAAGGTCTTTTTTGTGTTACGCAGCCAAAATCAGTGAGTATGACACAAGATATACATCAAGGACAGTTTTACCTAGGATGAGTTTTTGTGTGAAGAAAGAATGTGACATCTTTTAATTCAGAGATCTTCAACATAATTTGACCCAACTTAGATCACGCCTTTAACTATTTACCTGTTACAGTATTTTAAGAGTTTTCTGTAGACAATTAGTGAGCAAGAACAGTACATTTATCATTCATGACTAATTTAGGAGTTTTGTCCCTTTCTTACTTTTTCCTCTCCATCCTTTCTGCATGGTATCAACTCCATCCTGATTTACTTTTGGAAATATATTCCTTAGTTTCTTTCTATTGCTTTATTTTGTTCTGGATTGAATTCATATTGCCAGGTTTTTGGTAAATACAATGGCAGCATTGATGGTGAATTATTTGTGCTAAATTTCTGTCAATGTCCAACATTTCAAGAGTTGAATTTTTATACACTGATTGGTAATACATGTAAGTTTTTCATTTCACAAACATGTCTTACATGATGATCAAATGCTTCCCTGCAATGCCTGTTTTGGCTTAATATGGCTAATAACAGAACGTAATATGAAGAATTTTTCGAAGGTCATGGAATCCCTAGTCTATTATTTAAATAGGCCCAATTCCACCAATGATATGTAATGCTTAAATATTAAGAATTTATTTCATCATTTTCTTTTCCTAATAAGAATGCCTAAATATTTTATTTTTGTTGGTCAGTAATTATTTTTGCCGAATATAATTGAGTTGAGTTGTAAAACATGAATGCTTGATCGTGTTCCCAGCGCTAAGTATGGTAGGTGATATCTTTGGAGTTGATCAACTTCTTTAAACCGGCCACAAAAAATGAAAAAATGAAGCAAAAAGATCATTTGATATTCATTATTTTTCACAGGATTGGAAATGGAATACAATTTCCCCTGTGCCCATGTTGCTTTCTAAACCCTTTCCCTCATACAGACGCTTTCTGACGCCTCTGCAGCAGACTGCTTTTTGAAAACATAGTGACAAAAGAAGAAATTGCTCAAAACAAGCAATTTCTCCTTTTGACACAATGTTTTCCACTTTTAGTCATAGGTTATCCATTCAATTAAAGAGATTTTCCATTTTTTGACAAAATATGTTCAAAGTCGTCTGCTGCAGAATTGTCGGATGAGGGAAAGGGTTAACCCTTTTCCACATACAGATGCTTTCTGATACCTCTGCAGCTGACAACTTTTGTAAACATTGTGGCAAAAGGAAAAATTGATCATGATGAGCAATATCTCCATTTGCCAGTGTTTTCAACTCAATCAATGATTAAACTTTCATATAAAGAGAGGTTTACCATACGTGTGCCTAGATGTTTACGAAGTCGTTTTCTGCAGATTTGTTGTATGAAGGAAAAGTATAAGTAACTTGCTTTCAAGGCATCATAAGTCTACATCAGGGAAAGGAAGATGAAGAAGGCCTCTACTTTTTGGAGTTGTGTGACAAGCATATTGTATAGATCTCCGTTGTCCATTCTGTACATTGTAATAATTCATTTAAATTTTTTGAAAATTTGGACTAATTTAACTAATTTTTGCAACATGCAGTTTCAACCTGATGCATCTTCAGTAAACTACTTTTGGTTGAGCCTGCTTGCAGTGAGCTCAATATAGCTGTCATAAATGGCTGATCTGTGTGTGTCCGTGAACCTTGTCCTGTCCGCATCTTAATCATGCATAATAGTATTTCCAAGAAACCTGGCATAAACATTCATCATGATGGGGCAGATTGGCGTACACAAGACCCAGGCCTGAACCTCAAATGTCAAGATCACACTTAGAGGTCAAAGATCAAAATGAGTATTGTTTGATAGGAACGTAACTTGTCCGGCTAACACCTCAACCATGCATCATAGGATTCCAAAGTTACTGGGCAAACCTGTTCACCATGATGAAATGAAGTGTCACGCGCAAAACGCAGGCCTTTACCTTAAAGATCAAGGTCACACTTAGAGGTCAAAGGTTAAAATGAGAAACCATGCATCATAGGATCCCAAGTTACTATGCACACAGTAATGTTCACCAATGTGAAAACAAATTTTGCAAAAAAGGAGACTGTTCTCTTTTAACCCTTTTTCACTTGTAGACCCATTTTGATGCATATATAGGCAGCTTAATAAGCATTATACGGTTTCATATGTTGTTGTCCACTACTGACAACACTTCTCTACATAATTAAAAGTCCACATTCCAAAAGTGGGGTGGAAGTACCAAAATGCAAAATATTCCATTATTCAAAAGATATTCAGTTTAATTAAGGATTTCTTACTTAATGATGATAAGTATATATGTCTTTCAATACCTGTGTTGGTGTGTAAAATTATTCCTACGTTAAATATGCCTGAACCTTTCATAAACAAAACATACTAAAAATGAGGTATACATGTTAAAATTCAGAATAATATGGTATCTCAAAAATGAATAAAAATGTTGGTTTATTGTACTTAAATTAACTGCTATTAGGTCAATTTTTTGTCAGTCTGTGTTGCAATTGCATGGAAGAGCACTTTGTCTGTGACAAAACCTTCGGAGTGGGCTTGACATGTTGCCTGTGGGCATCTAGTTATAACATTGTGTGGCACAAGGAAAAATTGCCCTTCTTTAATGAAAATTGTTTACTTTTTCCTTTTCCATAATGAAACTTTTATTTTAGAGGTTTTCCATACTTTTACCTTGAAGTTTTCAAGGTCACTTTCTGCAGCTTTATTGATTATTAGAAAGGGTTAACCCTTTCGCTAAACCCTTTCCCATTTGCAGACACATTTTGCCACATCTATAGCAGACAATTTTTGAAAACATTGTGACTCCTTGTAATGTCCAATTTCTCCTTTTGTTACAGTATTTTTCAAAGTTATTTATTAGAATATGCTTTTATTTATTGAGATTTTCCATATTTTTTCCTAGATGAAGGTAGAAAAATTATTGTATGTGGGAAAGGGTTAAATGTAAATTTGATAATAAATGATAATCCATTACCCAATAAGGTAACATTAGACTTTTATAAACTGGAATCTTTACCATTATTTAATTAAATCTGGACAAATGAAAACAGCTATTATACAACAATGATGGAGCAGACGGCAATGAAAACATACTGGCAAAACCATGGAAAATCACTGTAAATATAATAACGTTAATTGAATAGCAATTTCTCCTTTTACCACATTTTTTTCAAAAGTCAGCTGCTGCAGAGGCTTCAGAAAGTGTCTGCATGTGGTAAAGGGATAATTATGTGACCTTTGGCACAGAGTATAAATGTTTGTGAAGAGGAAACAAGCTCATAATTTTAAGGCAGAGAAAAGTATTATTTTCCCTTCACTTATTTCAAGTGTTTTAAATTTGAGTACATTGAAAATTGGATGTATTGATCCTTTCCAACATTAATCAAATCTCCAGTAGACGACTTTGAAAACATCTAGGCCCAAAATGAAAAATGAAAAACAGAAAGTATCTTAATTGTATTTAATTGAAAACAATGTACATGTATTCAAAAGTCATCTTCAGCAGATGCATCTTTAAAGGGGAAAGAGAATTTATTTGGTAAACCTGCAATAAATTGTACATTAAATAATGTATTTAACCTTTTCACTACAACAGTGGATGGCTTTGACAATATCTAGGCAAAAGTATGGAAAATCTCTATAAATATATATAACAGTAAAATTATTAAATACTGAAAAACTTAAAAATTGTGCGCAAAACTTGTTATTGTGCCTCTTTCTCATTTGCTACAATGTTTTTGTTGGACTGTTTTCGAAAATACAATCATTTATGCGCAACCAAGCTCAACATCTAGCATGAAATTGTGAATATTGCATTTGATTGGCTCGGATTCACATTACACTGATTTTGTTTGGCTGTATTTCACACGCAATATAATGCAAGTCCACACAAATCCACGTGCCTTTCCTGTGAAATCTATGATGTTCAGAAAATAATTCCATTGTGGACCAGAAAGGCGGCAATTATTTATATTGCAAATTTGATTTTATGGAAAATTATCAAACTGTAGACAGTACAATGTAACAGTCAGTTTTCACAACGTTTTATAAGATCAGTATTTATCTATGCATAGAAAGTTGACAACCACTTTGAGCTTGTAGGTTTCATAGATTTTCATGCATGAATGGTCTGTTATAGAATTGTTCAACACCAATGACATGGATTAATCTTTGAAATCGAGCATCCTCTGCCAAAGACATGAGATATTGGTTTGGCGTTGTCCATCCTGTCGTCCATCCCTTCGTATAGCCATATCTAAGGCATGGTAAGATGGATTTGATTCAAACTAAAGTCTATATGGTAATGTTAACCACCATATACTTATAGAAACATTAGAGGGAAAGTTTCACTACTATTGCCCATTGAACTTATTATACCCCCAGATACATAGTATATGGGGGCTATATAGGAGTCACGCTTGTCAGTCGGTTTGTCGGTCTGTTGGTCTGTGGACATTTCTTGTGAACACTATTTCTCAGCAACCCTTGGTCAGAATTCAATATAACTTCACAAGAACGATTGATGCCAAGCCTAGTTGTGCATATTGTCGTCGTGTTGCACTGGAATTATTTTTAAATGAGTTATGGCCCCTTGAATTTCTCATACATATGTATATTGTCAGGCACCAGCTGGGGGTATTCATCACCTTCAGTGATATTTCTAGTATTGTATTTGTACTGTATATCATGGTTTATATCACATTTACCTTGTGAACACTCTAGAACATTCAATTTTCATGAAAGCCCATCAGAAAATTTATCTCCATAAACCCAGCTAGAGATTTTCCGGGGACAGAAACTACGAAAATATAGGGAAACCATGGAACAAGGAATTTCATGTCAATATGTTCACTTAAACATACTGGGGTGTCCATGGAAAGTATCATCATCCCAAAGTATCCCTGGAAAGTTGTCCCACATAATATGATTTATACCCAAGATTATACTCTCGTGTAATACGTACACCATGACATTATTTTGACTGTTTGTGCTATGGTTAAAATAACTCTTAGTGATAAAAGATAATTAGGGAATGAGATGAATTTGTTATAGTCTGTAATTTAGGTAGCTATCTAAATGATGAAACTATTAGTATTATCTTGTCACTGTCAATTTTTTGACAGGTGGAACACTGACATTTTAATCTCTTATTTCCTTACAGGTGTAACTATCTCTTGTCACAAACTCTCTATACATCTGTTTTGAGATTTAACCATTTCCCACTTACATCAAAGCTACAGCAGATGACTTTAAAAATGTTCATATCAAACTATTAAACATTTGTATAAATGAAATTATATTTATTGAATAGAGTTAAACAAGTAATGTCAAATTCGAAAATCTCATCATGAGCAATGTCTTCTTTTGCCACAATGTTTTCAAATAGCACTAGTACTGAAGATGAGTCAAAATGTTTCAAAATGTATCTGAATGTAGGAAAGGGTTAAGCCCAGAAAATATACCTGCTGTACAAAGCAAAATAATGGCCTTTAACAATTACCTGATATAAATCACTTCTGTCAAGCTTAATGCAGTTTTGGATATATATATGTTTGAAAACATTTTGAAAAAAGAATCATTTTTTTATTACAAGGAATTTCTCTTTTTCTAGTAATGATGTAAACTCGATATCAAAAATAAATAGAAATTTCAATCTTTCCAAATATTTCATTTTCTCCTTTGATTGTTTTCGAAGCAGATGATTCTAAATATGAACGAACGTGATTTGATATTTTATGTGTTATCAGATTTGAAAGATGTGGTTGACATAATTATGTAAGAAATGATCCCCCCTTTGTTGGGTTTCCAACAGTATTTCAGTTAGATCTTGGAGACACTTACACCATGATGCAGTGAGTGCTTAAATTGACTGCTTGCAACTTTTTGAAATAGAAATTCCGGTTTAAAATTGTTCTATTTTGTTTCCATTTGTTTCACAGGAAAAGAAGCAAATCTTGACATAAAGCAGATGTTGCTCTTTTTAGATCACCTGAGCCGAAGGCTCATTGTGATCTATTCTGATCACTCTCTGTCCGTCGTCTGTCCGTCGTTAACTTTTAGCTTTAAACATCATCTCCTCCTTAACCACAGGATTAATTTCAAGCAAACTTAAAAATTTGTTCAAAGATTTAAATTCAATTGAGAACTTTGATTGTTGCGGCATCAGAAAGGGGTCAAAATATCCAAACTTTAAAAATCTTCTCCTCTGAATCTGCTTGTCAGACCCTACAAATCCATACTAATGGCGTCGGGCATCATCAGAAAAGGGGCAAAATGACAATATTTGAAAATTCCATTTTTTATTTTAAGTGTTTGTCTGATTTTTACGTATCTGTAATGCCTTACACCATGATCACTTGTTACCTTCCGATACGTATTTGCGCCAGTCGGAAAATTGTCTGTTGTAGGTAAATAAAGTACAACAAACTTCTTCCCCGCGTGCCGTGACATACGTCACATCAGAAATCCAACATGGACAGTCGAGAAAATGGATTTAATGTTGTTATTCATTATAAATATTATATGTCTGTTATGTTTGTGAAGCAAACGCATGCACTTAAACTAAGTGTGACACATGTTTATGACATGTTGATAAGACCATGAAAAATGACAGTTTGAAGGAAGGACGAAGATTAGTGGAATTTAATGTGTTGCTGTCCAGCCTTCAGTTCTGCAAGATGTGTAGACTCGACCCTGTACCCCTGATGTATCAGGTAGAACACTAAATAATTCTGAGGGTCAAAATGACATAATTTTCATGCTTTAGAACATTTTGCACCTGTATGTTTCATTGAAATAAGACGCAACATTCTGTAAGAGTAAACTAGGTTGAAATTCATGGGTTTGTTGTACAGATTTGTCAATATTCCTACATAAAGATGATTTCTGATACCTCTGCAATAGACGACTTTTGAAAACATTGTGGGTAAAGGACAAATTGCTCATTTTGAGCAGTTTCTCCTTTTGCCACAATGTTTTCAACTCTATTCCCTAATTAAACGGGTTTCTTGTATGTGGGAAAGGGTTAAACAAATAGATAAACAACTATTACAAACCCAAATAGACAGGTAAACATTTAGTATATCAACTATCTTCATGTTAATTAACTTTTCAAAATAAAGTATCAAAGTTTGATAACAAATGACGTTGCTGTTTACTTGCTGTAACTATTGATAGAATAGTTTGACACTCGAGTTTGACAAACACCTTGGTAAAAGAAAAGTTTCTAGATACTTTGATATACATTTTAAGTGGAATATATTGATGATGCGCATGCAGACAATAGTATAGGTTGTGGTTTTTTTTTGGTTTTTTTTTTATCAAGGGGCATTGTTTTAGGGTGGGTGGGGTACCATTTTATTGTTAAAGCATTCTATTTGAAATATATTTAAGCATAATCTTTATTGTTGTATGCAGTGATATTGTTTCAACAAAAATATGTGCCTAAATACAAAATTTAACAAGTGAATATTTTAAAACTACCTGTTTACTGATGATATATGATTGTTGAAAAGACAATATACGGGCAAATTTTGCTACCTTTTATTTTGTCAACTATCTTATAAAATAGCATTTTATGAGAAAACAAGACAGTAAATATTTTTATATTTAAGTATATCTATACAATGTAGTAAATAATGATATCCAACATTAATTAGGCGCCGGGCAGAAGCCCGCGACTTATATTTTTAATAGCTTTTCGGAAATGACATGGGAGGTTATTTTTAGATTTTTTTTTTTTTAAATGTCTTGAACATATTACAATTGTGTTTGTTTAAAAACACTAAGTTATGACACATCTAAAATGAAATAAATATTCCGATGTTTTAAGTATTTGCAGTTTCATTATTTTGACTCACATTTATGTTTTTTTAGCTCACCTATGCACGAAGTGCAAGGTCAGCTATTGTGATCACATTTTGTCCGGCGTCCATCCGGCGTCCGTGCGAGGTCAACATTTGAGCTTGTTAACACTCTACAGGTTACATTTTGCATCCAATCTTCATGAAAGTTTATCAGAACATTTCATCTTTATCAAATCTTGGACAAGTTCGAAATTGGGTCATATGAGGTCAAAAACTAGGTCACTAGGTCAAATTGAAGGGTAATCTTGGAAGCCACATTTATAACTTGAGCATGTTGAAACTTTATCAAAATGTTTGTCTTGATCATATGTAAGTCAAGTTCCAACATGGGTTATTTTGGGTCAGAAAGTATGTCACTAGGTCAAATTCAAGGAAAATCTTGTTAACACCCTAGAGGCCGCAGAATGTTTGTCTTACAGATATCTAGGTCAAGTTCGAATATGGGTCATATTGGGTCAGAAACTAGATCACTAGGCCAAATTGAAGGAAAATCTTGTTAACTCTGTAGATGCCGCATTTTTTGCTTCAGTAGCTTGAAATTTGGTCAGAATATTGAGCTGAATGATATCTTAGACAAGTTAGAATATGGGTCATGCCGAGTCAAAAACTAGGTCACTAGGCCAAATTGAAGGGAAATCTTGTTGACATTGTAGAAGTTACATTTTTTGCTTCAGCAACTTGAAATTTGATCAGAATGTTGAGCTGAATGATATCTAGGTCACAAGGCCAAATTGAAGGGTAATCTTGTTAACACTCTAGAGGCCATATTTTCAACTTGAGCATGTTGAATCTTTAACAGAATGTTTGTCTTGATGATATCTAGGTCAATTTCGAATATGAGTCATGCTGGGTTAAAAATTAGGTCACTAGGCCAAATTGAAGGGAAATCTTGTTAACACTCTACAGGCCGCATTTTTTGTTTCAGAAGTTTGAAATTTTGTCAGAATGTTTGTCTTAAACACTATGGAGGTTGCATTCTGAATAATTGTCTTGATGTGTTTTACATTGCAGTACATTGTATAATTAAGGTGAGCGAACTAGGGCCTCTTGTTTGTTTTATTTACTTAAGACAAAACAGTCCCTATTAGTCTTGAAGCAGACTGTTATGTGTCAATATCGAGATAAAAATCACGTCAAATTCTCCTTTTAATAGCAATTTTAACTTACTGATTTGTTATTTTCATGTTCAAAGAGATGTCTTGATTTGTGAAGAATGCATTTAATATTGTTTATCCATGTATATCTAAAATATAACTGTTTCTAAGCTAAATATGTTGATCAAGTGAAGTGGCTACTGAATACCGACTGTGTAGATAAATCTCCTTTGCAGAGAGCCATTCTTTACACTCACTTACAAATAGTTAATTATAAGTGATTGAAAATGTTTATTTGGTTCGAAACAAATGAAGAAAAGAACAAACTGTGATAAAACTGGTTTTAATATAAAAACTACTTTGAATGAACACTCTGCCTATAAAGAGAATGTAAAGAATGACAATTATGCGAGGAAGAAACGAATCAGGTCTTTCATACAAAATTATTTCGTCCTTGACAATTTTAAATGTGTCATTAGATTCCCTACAGGCATTTTGCTTGCGATCTGCATATTGTTATGGATCATTGAAACAAAGGCGCTCATAATTATATAATTTTAAAACACACTCACTGCCTATAAAGAGAGTGTAAAGTACGACAACTATGCAAAGAAGAAACAAATCGGGTCTTTTGTACAAAATTATTTCGTCCTTGTCAATTTTAAATGTGTCATTAGATTCCCTACTCACATTTTGCTTGCAATCTGCATATTGTTATGCATCATTGACACAAGGGCGCTCATCATTATATAATTTTAAAACATGAGTAGACTAATGATTGGCAAGATTACTCATTTCCTGTTTATGATCAATAATTAGTTGGTTGTGTGTTATAGTGTGTATGGTCAACCTACCTTAGAATGGAGATTGATTAATGAAAGGCTTCAATTATATTTCAATGAAGGATGCATTCACTTTGTTGACAAAAAAACGCAAGTTATGATACATTTTCACTTGACCCGACCCCTGATGTTCCAATATGCCCCTCAGTTGATAACTGTTTTTTCAACTAATGTAAGTATCATGCATAACTGCAGTATGGATTTCTGGTGACATTGATGCGTTGCATCAACTTTCTCTTGTGGTTAATTGTTATAGTAATAAAGCTAGATGACTTTTAAATTACCAAGTTGCAGAAACCTTTTTTAAAAAAAAGCAGATTTCATAAGGGGTGCAGGGTGATATTTAAGAGAATTTTTTTTTTCTTAATGTATTTTATTTTCATTGGTGTTTATTTTAATCAGCAATGTTCCTTTGATGTAAAAGTGCCCTTTATACATCCTTTTTAAGACATGCATGAAAATTAAAGCAATTTTATTGTGTTTAGTTGTTGTACATTTTTTGCCTTCTCAAGGTTTGAGGTATTGAACAACAAAAAATTAAATAATTTCCATTATAGACAGTAAAATCTTCTAAAATTTCAGAAATACATCTCTCAATGGATGATGATAGCAAGGAAAACAAATTCAGGCGACATTGTGATATTGACCATTACAGATCTAAATCCTAAAGAAAATTGAATAGGAATCTTACTTTAATGATCCTCTACTTAATTTGTTCAATCCGTATTGATTGGTAAAAAATCATAGCAACCAGGCGTCATCGCAAAAGGGGTAAATTTAACTTTTAGCTACAAATGACAACTCCTACCATTACACTAGACCAATGTCAACTAAACTTCACAGGAGTGTTCCTTTGTTGGTCCTCTTTCAAAATTGTTCTAAGACTTACATTCTGGTTAGAAAATCGCTGAAAGTGATAGATTATTATTGAATTCATATAGCCATCTAAGGCAAATAGCCCCACCCATTTTTAGCTCGCCTATTCGAAGAAATAGGGGAGCTTATGTTATCACCCCGGCGTCCGCGTTGGCGTTGGCGTTGGCGTACGCGTTGCCAGCTTGGTCAAACCTTTGCGTGCAAGGCCTTTTCTCAGACACTGTGTATGCTGTTGCTTTGAAACTTCACACACTTATTCAGGATCATTAGGGGACCTTGTATGTCAAGTCCCATAACTCTGGAATGGATTTTGACTGAATTGTGCCCCTTTTTGGACTTAGAAATTGGGTCAAACCTTTGCGTGCAAGGCCTTTTCTCAGACACTGTGTATGCTGTTGCTTTCAAACTTCACACACTTATTCAGGGTCATTAGGGGACCTTGTAAGTCAAGTCCCATAACTCTGGAATGGATTTTGACTGAATTGTGCCCCTTTTTGGACTTAGAATTTTGGTCAAACCTTTGCGTGCAAGGCCTTTTCTCAGACACTGTGTATGCTGTTGCTTTGAAACTTCACACACTTATTCAGGATCATTAGGGGACCTTGTATGTCAAGTCCCATAACTCTGGAATGGATTTTGACTGAATTGTGCCCCTTTTTGGACTTAGAAATTGGGTCAAACCTTTGCGTGCAAGGCCTTTTCTCAGACACTGTGTATGCTGTTGCTTTCAAACTTCACACACTTATTCAGGGTCATTAGGGGACCTTGTAAGTCAAGTCCCATAACTCTGGAATGGATTTTGACTGAATTGTGCCCCTTTTTGGACTTAGAAATTGGGTCAAACCTTTGCGTGCAAGGCCTTTTCTCAGACACTGTGTATGCTGTTGCTTTGAAACTTCACACACTTATTCAGGGTCATTAGGGGACCTTGTATGTCAAGTCCCATAACTCTGGAATGGATTTTGACTGAATTGTGCCCCTTTTTAGCTCGCCTATTCGAAGAAATAGGGGAGCTTATATAAATGTTATCACCCCGGCGTCCGCGTTGGCGTTGGCCTTGGCGTCCGCATTGCCAGCTTGGTCAAACCTTTGCATGCAAGGTCTTTTCTCAGACACTGTGTATGCTGTTGCTTTGAAACTTCACACACTTATTCAGGATCATTAGGGGACCTTGTATGTCAAGTCCCATAACTCTGGAATGGATTTTGACTGAATTGTGCCCCTTTTTGGACTTAGAATTTTGGTCAAACCTTTGCGTGCAAGGCCTTTTCTCAGACACTGTGTATGCTGTTGCTTTGAAACTTCACACACTTATTCAGGATCATTAGGGGGGCCTTGTATGTCAAGTCCCATAACTCTGGAATGGATTTTGACTGAATTGTGCCCCTTTTTGGACTTAGAATGTTGGTCAAACCTTTGCGTGCAAGACCTTTTCTCAGACACTGTGTATGCTGTTGCTTTCAAACTTCACACACTTATTCAGGATCATTAGGGGACCTTGTATGTCAAGTCCCATAACTCTGGAATGGATTTTGACTGAATTGTGCCCCTTTTTGGACTTAGAATTTTGGTCAAACCTTTGCGTGCAAGGCCTTTTCTCAGACACTGTGTATGCTGTTGCTTTGAAACTTCACACACTTATTCAGGATCATTAGGGGACCTTGTATGTCAAGTCCCATAACTCTGGAATGGATTTTGACTGAATTGTGCCCCTTTTTGGACTTAGAAATTGGGTCAAGCCTTTGCGTGCAAGGCCTTTTCTCAGACACTGTGTATGCTGTTGCTTTGAAACTTCACACACTTATTCAGGGTCATTAGGGGACCTTGTATGTCAAGTCCCATAACTCTGGAATGGATTTTGACTGAATTGTGCCCCTTTTTGGACTTAGAATTTTGGTCAAACCTTTGCGTGCAAGGCCTTTTCTCAGACACTGTGTATGCTGTTGCTTTGAAACTTCACACACTTATTCAGGATCATTAGGGGACCTTGTATGTCAAGTCCCATAACTCTGGAATGGATTTTGACTGAATTGTGCCCCTTTTTGGACTTAGAAATTGGGTCAAACCTTGGCGTGCAAGGCCTTTTCTCAGACACTGTGTATGCTGTTGCTTTGAAACTTCACACACTTATTCAGGGTCATTAGGGGACCTTGTATGTCAAGTCCCATAACTCTGGAATGGATTTTGACTGAATTGTGCCCCCTTTTCGACTTAGAATTTTGGTCAAACCTTTGCGTGCAAGGCCTTTTCTCAGACACTGTGTATGCTGATGCTTTGAAACTTCACACACTTATTCAGGATCATTAGGGGACCTTGTATGGCGTTGGTATCAGCGTTGCCAGGTTAAGATTTGCATGCAAGTATTGAAAATTTGCGATATCTTGCAATAAATAATAGTGTGTGGTTTTATCTGATACTGATACTGTAAGTCTTCCGTATTATGTTCACTATTGGCATACATCGTATATAAACCAATTTACAGATTTAAAAGGCCAATATGGACTTGGTTAACATTTGCATGGAAGTATTGAAAAGGTGTATTATCTTGCAATAGGTGATACTGTGTGACTTTACCTAATTAATGCTATAACTGTTCTGAAGTAGGCCCTGATAGGCGAGCTATATTGTCCTCCAACAACTCTTGTTTGACTTAGAATTTTGGTCAAACCTTTGCGTGCAAGGCCTTTTCTCAGACACTGTGTATGCTGTTGCTTTGAAACTTCACACACTTATTCAGGATCATTAGGGGGGGCCTTGTATGTCAAGTCCCATAACTCTGGAATGGATTTTGACTGAATTGTGCCCCTTTTTCGACTTAGAATTTTGGTCAAACCTTTGCGTGCAAGGCCTTTTCTCAGACACTGTGTATGCTGTTGCTTTCAAACTTCACACACTTATTCAGGGTCATTAGGGGACCTTGTATGTCAAGTCCCATAACTCTGGAATGGATTTTGACTGAATTGTGCCCCTTTTTCGACTTAGAATTTTGGTCAAACCTTTGCATGCAAGGCCTTTTCTCAGACACTGTGTATGCTGTTGCTTTGAAACTTCACACACTTATTCAGGATCATTAGGGGACCTTGTATGTCAAGTCCCATAACTCTGGAATGGATTTTGACTGAATTGTGCCCCTTTTTGGACTTAGAAATTGGGTCAAACCTTTGCGTGCAAGGCCTTTTCTCAGACACTGTGTATGCTGTTGCTTTGAAACTTCACACACTTATTCAGGGTCATTAGGGGACCGTGTATGTCAAGTCCCATAACTCTGGAATGGATTTTGACTGAATTGTGCCCCTTTTTCGACTTAGAATTTTGGTCAAACCTTTGCGTGCAAGGCTTTTTCTCAGACACTGTGTATGCTGTTGCTTTGAAACTTCACACACTTATTCAGGGTCATTAGGGGACCTTGTATGTCAAGTCCCATAACTCTGGAATGGATTTTGACTGAATTGTGCCCCTTTTTGGACTTAGAATTTTGGTCAAACCTTTGCGTGCAAGGCCTTTTCTCAGACACTGTGTATGCTGTTGCTTTGAAACTTCACACACTTATTCAGGATCATTAGGGGACCTTGTATGTCAAGTCCCATAACTCTGGAATGGATTTTGACTGAATTGTGCCCCTTTTTGGACTTAGAAATTGGGTCAAGCCTTTGCGTGCAAGGCCTTTTCTCAGACACTGTGTATGCTGTTGCTTTGAAACTTCACACACTTATTCAGAGTCATAAGGGGACCTTGTATGTCAAGTCCCATAACTCTGGAATGGATTTTGACTGAATTGTGCCCCTTTTTGGACTTAGAATTTTGGTCAAACCTTTGCGTGCAAGGCCTTTTCTCAGACACTGTGTATGCTGTTGCTTTGAAACTTCACACACTTATTCAGGATCATTAGGGGACCTTGTATGTCAAGTCCCATAACTCTGGAATGGATTTTGACTGAATTGTGCCCCTTTTTGGACTTAGAAATTGGGTCAAACCTTGGCGTGCAAGGCCTTTTCTCAGACACTGTGTATGCTGTTGCTTTGAAACTTCACACACTTATTCAGGGTCATTAGGGGACCTTGTATGTCAAGTCCCATAACTCTGGAATGGATTTTGACTGAATTGTGCCCCCTTTTCGACTTAGAATTTTGGTCAAACCTTTGCGTGCAAGGCCTTTTCTCAGACACTGTGTATGCTGTTGCTTTGAAACTTCACACACTTATTCAGGATCATTAGGGGACCTTGTATGGCGTTGGTATCAGCGTTGCCAGGTTAAGATTTGCATGCAAGTATTGAAAATTTGTGATATCTTGCAATAAATAATAGTGTGTGGTTTTATCTGATACTGATACTGTAAGTCTTCCATATTATGTTCACTATTGGCATACATCGTATATAAACCAATTTACAGATTTAAAAGGCCAATATGGACTTGGTTAACATTTGCATGGAAGTATTGAAAAGGTGTATTATCTTGCAATAGGTGATACTGTGTGACTTTACCTAATTAATGCTATAACTGTTCTGAAGTAGGCCCTGATAGACGATGGCCCTGATAGGCGAGCTATATTGTCCTCCAACAACTCTTGTTTGACTTAGAATTTTGGTCAAACCTTTGCGTGCAAGGCCTTTTCTCAGACACTGTGTATGCTGTTGCTTTGAAACTTCACACACTTATTCAGGATCATTAGGGGGGGCCTTGTATGTCAAGTCCCATAACTCTGGAATGGATTTTGACTGAATTGTGCCCCTTTTTCGACTTAGAATTTTGGTCAAACCTTTGCGTGCAAGGCCTTTTCTCAGACACTGTGTATGCTGTTGCTTTCAAACTTCACACACTTATTCAGGGTCATTAGGGGACCTTGTATGTCAAGTCCCATAACTCTGGAATGGATTTTGACTGAATTGTGCCCCTTTTTCGACTTAGAATGTTGGTCAAACCTTTGCATGCAAGGCCTTTTCTCAGACACTGTGTATGCTGTTGCTTTGAAACTTCACACACTTATTCAGGATCATTAGGGGACCTTGTATGTCAAGTCCCATAACTCTGGAATGGATTTTGACTGAATTGTGCCCCTTTTTGGACTTAGAAATTGGGTCAAACCTTTGCGTGCAAGGCCTTTTCTCAGACACTGTGTATGCTATTGCTTTCAAACTTCACACACTTATTCAGGGTCATTAGGGGACCGTGTATGTCAAGTCCCATAACTCTGGAATGGATTTTGACTGAATTGTGCCCCTTTTTCGACTTAGAATTTTGGTCAAACCTTTGCGTGCAAGGCTTTTTCTCAGACACTGTGTATGCTGTTGCTTTGAAACTTCACACACTTATTCAGGATCATTAGGGGACCTTGTATGTCAAGTCCCATAACTCTGGAATGGATTTTGACTGAATTGTGCCCCTTTTTGGACTTAGAAATTGGGTCAAACCTTTGCATGCAAGGCCTTTTCTCAGACACTGTGTATGCTGTTGCTTTGAAACTTCACACACTTATTCAGGGTCATTAGGGGACCTTGTATGTCAAGTCCCATAACTCTGGAATGGATTTTGACTGAATTGTGCCCCCTTTTCGACTTAGAATTTTGGTCAAACCTTTGCGTGCAAGGCCTTTTCTCAGACACTGTGTATGCTGTTGCTTTGAAACTTCACACACTTATTCAGGATCATTAGGGGACCTTGTATGGCGTTGGTATCAGCGTTGCCAGGTTAAGATTTGCATGCAAGTATTGAAAATTTGTGATATCTTGCAATAAATAATAGTGTGTGGTTTTATCTGATACTGATACTGTAAGTCTTCCGTATTATGTTCACTATTGGCATACATCGTATATAAACCAATTTACAGATTTAAAAGGCCAATATGGACTTGGTTAACATTTGCATGGAAGTATTGAAAAGGTGTATTATCTTGCAATAGGTGATACTGTGTGACTTTACCTAATGCTATAAATGTTCTGAAGTAGGCCCTGATAGGCGAGCTATATTGTCCTCCGACAACTCTTGATTATTTTGCGTTATATGGCTATAGTGAAAACTTAAAAAATCCTCCTTCAAAAGTGTAGGGCTGATTTTCAAATAATTTTGCAGAAATGTTCCTTAATTATTAGGTTCCTTCAAGCCATGTTGATTGGTCATAAAACATGGCCACCAAAGGGTGGGGCTATTTTGCCTTATATAACATGTCTATTGTGAAAACTTAAAAATCTTCTCCTCCTAAAGTGTCTGGCTGATTTTCAAAAAAAATGTAGAAATGTTCCTAGGGTGACCCTCTATCAGATCCCTTCAAGCCATGTTGATTGGTCGAAAACTATGGCCATCAGAGGGTGGGGCTTATATGGCTAAAGTGAAAAAAAAAAAATCAGGTGAGCGAGCCAGGGCCATCATGGCCCTCTAGTTCTTATTTGCTTTGCTTCCTTAGTTCTTGCTTTCTTCACTTATTGTTACCTTCTAGATATAGGTTTTATTGCAATAGGGAAAAAAATAATACAATTTTGTGTTTATAGGTACGCCTTTTTAACCCTTTCCCTCATACAACAATTTGGCATCACTTGACTTTGGACATATTTGTTCAAAAAATAGAAATCTCTATAATTAAATAGATAATCTATCACTAAAAGTGGAAAACATTGTGGCAAAAGGAGAAATTGCTCATTTTGAGCAATTTCTTCTATTGTCACTATGTTTTCAAAAAGCCGTCTGCTGCAGAGGCCTTCAGAAAGCATCTATATGAGGGAAAGGGTTAACACCTGACATTTAGATTTTATCCAAGGGGGCGTTTCTGCTTTACCCATGGCTCAAGTGAAAATTTCAAATATCATCTCCAACGAAAGTATATGGTCGATTTGCAAATAATGTTTTAGAAATGATCTATGGGTGACCCTCATACAGATTCCTTCAATCCATATTGATTGGTTGAAAAACATGGCTGCCAGGGGGCAGGGCTGTTTAGCCTTATTTGGCTTTAGTGAAAACTTTAAAAATCATCTCCTTTGAAAGTTTCTAGCTGATTTGCAAATAATATTTGTAGAAATGGTCCTAGAGTGATCCTATATCACATTCTTTCAAGCCACGTAGATTGGTTAAAAAACATGGCCATCAGGGTGTGTTGCTGTTTAACCTTATATGGCTGTAGGGAAAACTTTAAAAATCTTCTTCTCTGAAAGTATCTGGCCATATTTGTAGGAATGGTCCTAGGGTGATCCTATATCACATTCCTTCAAGCCATGTTGATTGGTTGAAAAACATTGCCGTGATGGTTCTGGGCTGTTTTGCCTTTTATGGATCAAGTGAACATTTTAAAGTTCTTTTCCTTCGAAAATATCTGGCCATTTTACCAATTATTTTGTAGAAATGGCCAGATATTTTTGGAGGAGAATTTTTTTAAAATGCATAACTAGGTGAGCGATCCAGGGCCATTATGGCCATCTTGTATCTTTAAAAGTATCAAATTTAAATCTGTATGCAAAATTTTGACTTTTCCGTCTTTGAAATTTAAGCATTCCATATCATTAACAATTTACAGCAAGTATTATTTCACAGATATTCATCCCTATTGTGCTAATTATTCAAATATTTTATCCATTCTCCATGAAAGAAAATAAATGTTGATCCCTCTGCAACTGACTCATTTTAAGCTGGCCTGAACTATCCCTGGAGGGCGTATTTTATGTCCTTACTCTGTTGTGAGCAGCTGGTGGTTGAAGCAAAATTGTTTAATGCGTTTAAATTATGCACATTCTTGGAGAACTGTTATTTATTGAAACTTTTCATAAAAATGATATACACTTATATTGTCAGCATATTACAACTGCTAGCCAGGGTTTTAGTCTCTAATCATTTTCAATGAAGTGTATGGGTTCACTATGTGTCCCTTCATTGTCTTAAAACATTTTTTTGAAAAAGTATAACTGAAAACATATAAGAGGAGAGTATTTAGTTCATGTAACTAAATGAAACAGACTTGCAACATGAAAACAATGGTTGCATCTTCAATCAATTAATTAGTTAAACATCTATATTACATAGAGCTCTATTTTCTATATTTCAGGTGGGTGTTTAGCTCTGTAAGTATAGAAGATCTTGTGAAGAGAAAAATTAATGAAAGACTCATCAATGTGAAACCTTCGTTTGTAGGTAAGTCAAAAATATTAACCATATGTATGATAATCATGGTCAGGTTCAAATGTTTGATGTACATTTTTAGCTGACCAGTGAGCTATTGTGACCATTTGGTGTCCTTTGTGTCAACAATTCTTTTATCCGTATCTCCTTCAACACTACCTAGCCAATTAACTCCAAACTTTATAGGAATGTTTATAGGGTGGTCCTCTACCAAAACAGCAGAAAGAAATTAAATTCCATGCATTAACTTTAGATTTTGCGGCGACAAAAATTGGTTTTTATGACACAATTTTTAAAATTCTTGTCCTCTGAAACTACTTACCCGATTTTGAAATAATTTAATAGAATGATTCTAAGATGACCCTTTACGGAAATGTAATTGCAAAAAAAACATGGTCGCAAGGCTCGCCAGGGGATGTGACAGTTCAACTCCATACATTGTATAGAGAAATCTTTGAAAATCTTTTCTTCTGAAAGAAACCTGTCTAATTTGGAATTAGTTTGACATGAACAATTTGTAGGTGACCCTCCACCAAAATAATAACACTGACATAGATTTGCCACAAAACATGGCTGCCATGCAGTGCCTGTGTCAATTCAACTTTACTCAGTGCAATTATGAAAATCTTCTCTGAAAATTGCAGCCTGTTTTTGAAATCATTTTACTGAAAGATCCTTTGATGACCTTCTATCAATATAGCGAACATTAAATTGATTGTTAAATAAACATGACTACCAGGATAAATAAAGTATATATAGTACAGTCGAAAAATCTTCTTCTGAAAGTTGACCATACCAGTTTTGAAATGAAATAATTTTACTTCAATGACCCACTACCAAACAAAGTAAATGCAACCTGATTGGTCCAAACAATTGACTGTCATGGACTGTGACATTTCAACTCAGTACAATAGTACAATCTTTGAAAGACTTGTTGCTGTGACAACCAAAAGATAAAACAAATTTATCCTGAAACTGCTTTTCTAATTCGAAGATAATTTGACAGAAATGTTTCTTGAAATACCCTCTACAAAACAATTAATTTTCCCATAAATATAGTTTATGCCTATTTTGTAAACTCTTAAAATCTTTTGAAAATGATTGTCTGATTTTAAAATACTTTTTAGGGTTAGGGTTAAAGTGAAGCTATTATGTTTTAAAACCAGACAGTTCGTTGAAGACAGTTCCAGGTTTGCGACCTTGATCCAACCTGTGACCTAGTTTTTAACTCTTTTCCCCACATACAGCAAACTTTGAAAACATCTAAGCACAAGCACAGAAAATCCCTTTAAATGAAAGTACAATAATTAAAAAGCGTTGAAAACATGGTGACAAAAGAGGAAATTGCTCAGTTTGAGCAATTTCTTCTATTGTTGCTATGTTTTCAAAAAGTCATCTGCTGTAGAGGCGTCAGAGAGCGTCTATATGAGGGAAAGCGTAAAAGTCACGTTTCACACAATGAGTGTTCCCCTTTATCTTATATATAGTTGGCATTTGATACCTCTGCAGCAAATTTTTTTTAAAAAACATTGTTGATAAAGAAGAAATTGCTCACAATGACCACTTTGTTATTTACCAGTAAGGATTTGTCCTAATTACATTTTTAGCTCACCTATGCACGAAGTGCAAGGTGAGCTATTGTGATCACATTTTGTCCGGCGTGCGTCGTGCGTCGTGCGTCGTGCGTTGTCAACATTTCAGCTTGTTAACACTCTACAGGCTACATTTTGCATCCAATCTTCATGAAAGTGTATCAGAACATTCATCTCCATCAAATCTTGGACAAGTTCGAAACTGGGCCATATGAGGTCAAAAACGAGGTCACTAGGTCAAATGGAAGCAAAATCTTGTTAACACTCTGGAGGCCACATTTTCACCTTGAGCATGTTGAAACTTTATCAGAATGTTTGTCTTTATGATATGTAGGTCAAGTTCGAACATGGGTCATGTCGGGTCAAAAAGTAGGTCACTAGGTCAAATTGAAGGAAAATCTTGTTAACACTCCAGAGGCCACATTTTCAACTTGAGCATGTTGAAATAATGTCAGAATGTTTGTCTTAAAAATATCTAGGTCAAGGTTAAATATGGGTCATATTGGGTCAGAAACTAGGTCACTAGGCCAAATTGAAGGAAAATCTTGTTAACTCGGTAGAAGCCGCATGTTTTGCTTAAGCAGCTTGAAATTTGGTCAGACTGTTTGTCTAAATGATATCTAGGCCAAGTTCGAATATGGGTCATGCCGGGTTAAAAACTAGGTCACTAGGCCAACATGAAGGGTAATCTTGTAAACACTCTGGATACTGCATTTTTAACTTTAGCATGTTGAAACTTTATCAGAATGTTTTTCTTGATGATATGTAAGTCAAGTTCGATCAAGGGTCATGTTGGGTCCAAAAATAGGTCACTAGGTCAAATTGAAGGAAAATCTTGTTAACACTCTAGAGGCCGCATTTTTTGCTTCAGAAGATTGAAATTTTTCTAGAATGTTTGTCTTAAAGATATCTAGGTAAAGTTCGAATATGGGTCATATTGGGTCAGAAACTAGGTCACTAGGCCAAATTGAAGGAACATCTTGTTAACTCTGTAGAAGACGCATTTTTTGCTACAGCAGCTTGACATGTTATGAGAATGCTTATCTAAATGATATCTAAGCCAAGATCGAATATGGATCATGTAGGGTCAAAAACTAGGTCACTAGGCCAAATTGAAGGAAAATCTTGTTAACACTTTGGATGCCACAGTTTTTGCTTCAGCAGCTTGAAATTTGGTCAGAATGTTTGTCTGAATTATATCTAGGTCAAGTTCGAATATGGGCATATTGGGTCCGAAACTAGGTCACTAGGTCAAATTGAAGGAAAATCTTGTTAACACTCTAGAGGCCGCATTTTTTGCTTCAGCAGCTTGAAATTTGGTCAGAATGTTTGTCTGAATTATATCTAGGTCAAGTTCGAATATGGGTCATATTGGGTCAGAAACAAGGTCAATAAAGGAAAATATTGTTCAAACTCCGGAGGCCGCATTTTTACTTTGAGCAAGTTGAAAATTTGTCAGAATGTTGTCTTGATAATATCTAGTCCATGTTGGAATATGGGTCATATCAGGTATAAAAATATAGATCACTAGGCCAAATGAAGGAAAATCTTGTTAACACTGTGGAGGTTGCATTCAGAATAATTGTTTTGATGTATTTTGCATTGTAGTACATTGTATAATTAAGGTGAGCGATCCAGGGCCATCATGGCCCTCTTGTTTCCAAATGTGACAGGTAAAATAATCATATCAGGTAAACAGTTAAACATATGGCTTTGAGGTTTCCAAGTAGTATACATAATGGCTTTTTCTCCTTGGCACTCAGATTGTTTGGTTAGCATTTAGATTGACTCTGTAGTGTCAGGCTAAATGGACAAGATGTACTGGTAACTTATCCCGAAAACGCTGTGATATAACCAAACAATTGTTGAAAGCTGCGTAAAACACCAAACAATCAATCACACAATGGTGAAAATTTCTTTATGAACTGCTTCGTGTCATATGAGCAATATGAAACTATTACAGCGCTATATATTCCTGGTTGAATCTTACTCAAAACTTTAACAATGGTAGTATTGACTTCCCTCTTTTGCGCGCATGATTGTAGGGATAACATTACGACTGATGCTTTACCATCAGGATAAGCTTACTGGCAGTACTGGTAATTTACCCAGGAAATGCTGTGATAGCACTGAAACACTGTTGGAAAACACCATACAAACAAACAAAGTGTTTAATCAATCTTAACCAGACCTTTCAGAGAGTTTTAAGACAGAAGATGAGGACGAAACTTCACAACAAGTATAATAAACCTGTACTTTCAGTTGGAGAGATTTCCCATATTTTTAGGGTTAGGGTTAAAGTGAAGCTATGTTTTAAAACCACACAGTTCGTTGAAGACAGGTCACGGTTTGCAACCTAGTTTGTAAAGTCACGTTCCAACCTGTGACCGAGTTTTTAACCCTTTTCCCACATACAGCATATCTGCAGATGATGACTTTGAAAACGTCTAGGCACCAGCACAGAAAATCCCTTTAAATGAAAGTACAATAATTAAAAAGCATCAATTGAAAACATGGTGACAAAGCTACTGGCAGTACTGGTAATTTACCCAGGAAATGCTGTGACAGAGAGTTTTAAAACAGAAGATGAGGATGAAACTTCACAACACGTATAATAAACCTGTACTTTCAGTTGGAGAGATTTCCCATATTTTTCTCACAGATATTTTCAGAGAGCATGGCTCAAATAAAGAATTTTGTGGTGTAAAAGGTTAACTGCCTATCATCCCAAAACCTTTATATATATATATATATATATCCTAAAACTCCTGACATGTGAAAGTGACAACATTAACGGTAATAGATCTAGGTTTACACAATTATAATCACATTGGTCTTTATAGGCAAACCACAATTACCTCGATATGCAGACATTCACATATCTCTTTCCTCAAATGCAATGATCTACATGAGTAACTTACTCAGATATTCATGGTCATATATTTACCACAATATTATTAAAAATATGCTCATTGTAACATCCCTATGCCTGATATGTGAGACATGATAGAAAACAACAAAGAACTTCCTGACTGAGTCACTTAACACTGTGTCGTCGGAAGGAAAAAGACACTTGACCCTTTTCCACATGCAACAAATGTTCAGTAGATACATTTCAATTTAAGAATTTTCGGCAGAGGACATTTTTAACTCTATTCAATAATTAAACTGACAATGATTGAGATTTTTCATGTTTTCACCTAGATGCTTTCAAAATATGTGGGAAAGAAAATTTTCCCCCAGAAAACATTTGCTTAAAGAAAAAACTTTCTTGTTTTGTTTTTTTCAGAAAAATTAGAGTTGTCTGGGTTCACATTTGGAGACATTACACCAAGCCTACGAAATGTGAAAGTGTTTGAATGTACAGATGGAGTTCCGGGATTCAAACCTGCATCCTGGTCCAATATCGTTCAACCCCCAGTGGGCCTTGGGAAAATGTCATCCTATCAGCTTGTATTGGAGGCATTCATGTCATCCAGGTGTGATGACTTTAAAATGACATTTAGTACAAGAGTGGGTGCGAAAAGGTTAGTTTGAAGCTCGACTATTCCTAGAATATGAAATCTATTGTACTCACCCTGGCGTCGGCGTCACACCTTGGTTAAGGTTTTGTAAGCAAGAACATATATTTCACCATAGCTCATATACTACTAGATGTATTGCATTGAAATTTTCTACAATGCTTTCCAACTATCACACGTATTTATTTAATAAATAAGTTAGATAACTCTATCCTGCATAAAATGCAAATTATGGCCCTTTTTTAACTAAGAAATTCATGTTAAAGTTTAGCGTCCAACTACATTAAGAGTCACTATCTCAGTAATAACTTGATGCATTGCATTGAAATGTTATACAACCCTTTCTAACCGTCCCACCTATGTAAATAGTCAAGTGAGATAACTCTTTCCAGCATATAATGTAAATTATGATCCTTTTTGTCGAGCCCACTTGCGGGGAGCTGTCACAATGGCAGTTTGGTGTATGTTTGTGAGTCCGTGCTGCTATCTGATCTAACTTTGTCCGGCCTGCATCTTAACTATGCATCATAGGATTTCCAAGTTACCTGTCACAAACGTTCATCATGATGAGGCGGTGTGTAGCGCACAAGACCCAGGCCTGTACCTCAAATGTCAAGGTCACACTTAGAGGTCAAAGATAAAAATGATAACTGTTTGATAGGACTTTACCTTGTCCGGCCCACATCTCAACCATGCATCATAGGATTCCCAATTCATTGGGCACACATGTTCACCATGATGGGTAAAACGTAGCACACAAGACCCATGTCTTAGTCTTAAAGATCAAGGTCACGTTTAGAGGTCAAATTTCATAATAAGAAACCATGCATCATAGGATACCCAAGTAATTGGGCACACATGTTCACCATGATGAGGTGATGATTGCAGAATTTAAAAAAAAAAAGGAGACTGTTCTACTTTAAAGTTTTAATCCTTTCCCAATAAATTGTAGACACGTTTTGATGCATATGCAGCAGACAATTTTTGTCATTACTGTTCTTAAGTTGGATGCTGTGTCAGCTACAATTATTTTTTTGGTAAACTTCTCAATAAGGTCTTAACAAAAACTCACTTTACTATGGTTTCCTATGTTTTTATCCACTACTGACAACCCTACTCTACATAATTAATGTCCACTTTCCAAAATTGGGATTGAAGTACCAAAACGCAAATTATTCCATTATTCAAAGGATATTCAGTTTAAGGATTTATTATCAAATGAGCCTTTCAATACAAGTGTTGGTGTGTAAATTTATTCCTATGTTAAATATGTTTTAATTTTTCATACACATAACGTACTAAAAATTATGTATGTTAAACTTTAGAATAATATGGTATCTCAAAAATAAAAACAAAATGTTGGGTTATTGTACTTTTGATATTTTACAACCACTTTGGTATCGCAGAAGGCCCTTATCTGGTCAACTTTTTGTCAGTCTGTGTTGCAATTGCATGGAAGAGCACTATGTTTGTGACAAAACCTTTGGAGCGGGCTCGACATGTTGCCTGTGGGCATCTAGTTTGATTTAGAAATTCCGGTTAAAGTTTTACATGCAAATACATTAAGAGACCATATCTCAGTAACTACTTGATGCATTGCATTGAAACTTTAAACAGCCCTTATCAACCATCACACCTATGTAACAAATCAAGTAAGATAACTCTATCCTGGATATAATGCAAATTTTGGCCCTTTTCTTACTTAGAAACTCTTGTTAAAGTTTGCATTGAAACTTTATACAACCCTTCTCAACCATATGTAATAATTAGGTAACCATATTCTGCATATAATGCAAATTATCACTCTTGAAGAAATTCTGGTTAATGTTTTGCATGCAACTACATTAGAGTCCATATCTTATTAACTAATAAGCACTGGAATAGTTGAGCGCACTGTCTTACGGACAGCTCTTGTTATGTTTAAAAGTGGTTGAACTTCTGAAATGGTTGAATTGAAAAAAAATAATTCAAGCACATTTTTTATCTAACTGATTCATTACATTTTTTAGCTCACCTGTCACATAGTGACAAGGTGAGCTTTTGTGATTGCCCTTTGTCCGTCATCCGTCGTCTGTCCACAATTTCTTCGAGCTTAATTATGTCACGGCGAATTGTCCGTCGTGTTTGTGTGCATACATGCGTCATCTTTTTTCTTCAAAAAACTTATCCTCCCTAACCACCTGGCCAATTGGGATGAAACTACATAGGAAGCATCCTCTCAATATCCTCTCCTAAATTTCTTCAATTGTTTTTAGATATATGCAAAATCTTCATTGCAGAAATGTTCATTGGATGACCCTCTATCAGATTCTCAAAGCCATGTTGATTGGTCAAATTTTGCCTTATATGGCTATAGTGAAAACTTTAAAAAACTTCCTCCAAAAGTGTCAGTTCGATTATCAAATAATTTTGTAGAAATGTTCATTGGGTGACCCTCTATCAATTCCTTCAAGACATGTTGATTGGTTGAAAAACAGAGTCGGGGCTATTTTTCCTTATATGGATAAATTCTAAGTAAAAAGCTTAAAAAATCTTCTCCTTCGAAAGAGTCAGGCAGATTTTCAAATAATTTTGCAGAAATGTTTCTAGGCTGACCTTTTATCAGATTCCTTCAAGCCATGATGATTGCTCGAAAACTATGGCCGCAGGGAGGGGAAGGGTTATTTTGCATTATATGGCTATAGTGAAAACTTAAGAAATCTTCTCCTCCAAAAGTGTCAGGCCGATATTCAAATAATTTTGTAGAAATGTTCCTTGAGTGACCTCTATCAGATTCCTTCAAGCCATGTTGATTGGTTGAAAAACTTAGCCTCCAGGGGGCGGTGCTGTTTTGCCTTATATGGCTATCTAGTGAAAACTTAAGAAATCTTCTTGGATGGAAGTATCTGGCCGATTTTCAAATAATTTTGTAGAAATGTTCCTTGGGTGACACTCTATCAGATTCCACCAAGCCATGTTGATTGTTCTTAAAATATGGCTGCCAAGGTAGCAGGGCTGTTAGCCTTATATTGGCTTTAGTGAAAACTTTCAAGCCATGGTGATTGGTAAAAAAACATGGCCACCAGGGAGATTTGGAGATTTATTTTTAACCAAGGTTTTCCAAGGGAAAAATCTGGTTATTAGTTTGGCGAAGTCGGCGGGCGGGCGGGCGTCAACTTTCCTTGTCCGGACCATAACTTTGCCATGCATAGAGATATTTTCAAATAACTTGGCACAAACATGCACCATATCAAGACGATGTGCCAAATGCAAAATTAATTCTGTAGATTCAAGGTCAAGGTCACAGTGACAACAAATAGACATCAGTTGAACTTTTCTTGTCCGGACAATTACTTTTTCATCCATAGAGATATTTTCAAATAGCTTGGAACAGATATACACCATATCAAGACGCTGTGTCATATGCACAATTTATGTGTTTAGCTTCCAGGTCAAGGTCACAGTGACAGAAAATATACTTTACTTGAACTTTTTTTGTTCAGACCATAACTTTACCATGCATATAGATATTTTCAAATAACTTCGCGCAAATATGCTGTCTGATCAGAGTCTAGTCTGTTTGCAAAGGCGTGAAAACGCATTCCTATCAAGTAAAGGGTTAAGGCAGAAACTCATTGGAGTGACCACAAAATCATCTGGATTGGGCTGTCATCATAATGTACTACTGTACGTCTATTTATTTGTTTTATACCATTACAACTGATTTTTTTTGTGAATAATCAAATCTATAACATTCTATAAGCAAACAGAGCAGACCCTGATCAGACAGCTCCTACAGAAGCTGTCTGATCTGGGTCTGAGGTCATGAAACTTACTCAATTTGAGCATGTTAACATAATTATTACTATTGTAGTTACACACTTAGATTACAAGGCTAGGAAATTGGCTCGTTGCAAAGTAGATTTCAGTTACAAACTAAAAGTAGATTTTTTTTTTTTCCAAACTTTGTCCTCAAGCTAACAGAGCTTTTTTAGTTTGAGCATCATGCTCAAACTAAAAATGCTTCGTAACCATGGCGACAAACTCAAAACATGGATTTTATTCTTATCGTTGGTTTGTAATTTCACCCTATTTTGCAATGAGCATATTTCATAAACTTGTAACTCAAGCATCTAACTTCAACAACAATATTTCTATTACATGCTCAAATTGAGTAAGTTTCATAACCTCGGGCCCTGGATCTAGTCTGTTTGCAAAGGCATAAACGCGTTACTATCAAGTAAAGGGTTAAGGCAGATCACTGATTATCAACCCGGCATTAGGGATCCTAAAATGTGGCTGCTTACAACAAAAGGTTGCTATCTATTATCTATTATATGTTCTTAATAAATGAGGCCATCAACACACGATTGACTGTATTGAACTGATATTTGTTAGATAAAATTGTGATATATTTAATTGACAAAGTAATTATGATTATTCATCAATAGAAATATTCCCTGTTACTTGAATTACTAGCTTTGATTAACTATTAACAGAAAGATTTGACAGATCTGTTAATTCTTAATCAAACACCTTCCATTATAGAAAACCTGGTTTCATGGAATTTCCATGTCTTGTTTGCCTAATGGCAGTGGAGCAAACTGGCCCTCTTGGGCCTCTTGTTCCTTTAGTTACAATGTTTTCAACTTTATTCAATAGTTATACTTTCAAATGTGTAGAGCTTCCTTGTTTTATGTGGGAAATGGGGGGGGGGTTGAATACCTTTTCTTGATTCTGTTATATATTGCAAATGTTGGCATTGATTTCCATCAAGCTAGAAGACATAAAAAGAAAGGTTATTATTTCTACAATATTTCTTTCATTTTCCTTGCAAAAGGTGTGGGTGGCATTGATTTTGATAAAGGATAGCAACAGAGCTGGCCCTCAGACATAGAAGTAGATAAATAGTAGGAATATAAGATAATAATGTAGAATATCAGACAGGCCATAGGGATTTATTACAATACAATCAAATTCTCATATTTTTCCGCCAAGTGGTATAATTTGACGTTTATACTTGATAAAAAAAAAAATTCTTATCCTTGTTTCATAGAACCTGTGGTGTCAATTTTCATTGAACTTTTACAAATTTATACGATATTTAAAGAGTAAATTTCTTATAGTTCTTCAGAAAACATTGATCATTATGGGTATTGAAAATATTGCTAATAAGGAGCAATTTTTAGCAATTTTTTCAAAAGTTAATGTCAGAAGTTATCTGTATCTTTTAACTCTTTCCCACAAAAAGACACTTTCTGACGCCTCTACAGCAGACAATTTTGAAAACATTGTTGCATAAGTAGAAATTGCTCAAAATGAACAGTTTCTCCTTTTGCAACAATGTATTCAACTCTATTCAATAATACTATTTTAATTTACAGAGAATTTCAGCTCACCTGTTCACGAATAGCTCAAGGTCAGCTATTGTGATCACATTTTGTCTGTTTTCTATCTGTTGTGTGTCGTCAACAATTGCCTTGTTAACACTCTACAAGCAACATTTTACATCAAATATTCATAAAAGTTTATCAGAACTTACAATTGCATCAAATCTTGACCAAGTTCGAGACTGGGTCATGTGAAGTCAAATATTATAGGTCATGAGGTCAAATTGAAGGAAAAACTTGTTAACACTCTGGAGGCTGCATTTTTTGCTCCAGCAGCTTGAAACTTTGTCAGAATGTTTATCTTAATGATATCTAGGCCAAGTACAACTATGGGTCATGCCAGGTCACTAGGCTAAATTGAAGGAAAATCTTCTTAATACTGGATGCCTTAGTTTTGGATTCAGCAGCTTGACATTTTGTCGGAATGTTTGTCTGTATGATATGTAGGTCAAGTTGGATGCCCCACTTTTGCTTTAGCAGTTTGCAATTTTGTTAGAATCTTGTCTTAATGATATGATGGGTCATATATTTGTTTAAAAACTAGGTCACTAGGCTAAATTGACGAATAATAGTGTTAAAACTCAGGAGGCCGCATTTTTACTTTGAGCAAGTTGAAACTTTGTCAGAATGTTTGTCTAGATGATATCTAGTCCATGTTCGAATATGGGTCATATTAGGTGAGACAAATAGGTCACTAGGCCACATGAAGGAAAATCCTGTTAACACTGGAGGTTTCATTTGAAACTTTGTCAGAATAATTGTGTTCATGTGTTTTGCATAAGAAATCACATTGCATAATTCAGGTGAGCGATCTAGGGCCATCATGGCCCTCTTGTTTATTTCAGCAGTTTGAGACTTTGTCATGTGTTTTGCATAAGAAATCTCATTGCATACCTCAGGTGAACAATCTAGGACCATCATGACCCCTTTTCTTCAATAGACTTGATGTAGTGGTCTTTTTAGATCTATTCTGATCACTCTCTGTTCATCATTCGTCCATCGCCCATCATTAATTGTTAGCTTTAAACATCTTCTCCTCCTAAACCACATTACCAATTTCAACCAAACTTCACAGGAATGTTCCCTTGGTGGTACTCTTTCAAAATTGTTCAAAGATTGAAATTCCATTGAGATCTTTGGTTGCTGCCGCATCAAAAAGGGGGCAAAATGTCCAAACTTTAAAATTCTTCTCCTCTGAATCTGCTTGTTAGATTCCAATATAATTTGGTAGGAATGTTCCCTCTACAAAAATTGTCCAAGCCATAGACAGATCAGCCTATTCAATTTGTGACTGGGGTGGTCTGTAAACAGGTTTAGATGTTGGCATTTGAAAAGAGATAACAAATCAACATACCAGTTTTCCGTGTCCCTGTTAGTAAACCCCAAAAGATCAGTTGAAGTGCTGAGGACTATCAATGAAGGAATCATGAGTTCAAACCCCGGCTTGGCCATTCATTCTTTCTGATGATTAACCCTTTCCCTCATACAACAATTCTGCAGCAGACGACTTTGAACACATTTTGTCAAAAAATAGAAAATCTCTATAATTGAATGGTTGATCTATGACTGAAAGTGGAAAACATTGTGGCAAAAGGAGAAATTGCTCGTTTTGAGCAATTTCTCCTTTTGTCACTATGTTTTCAAAAAGCAGTCTGCTGCAGAGGCATCAGAAAGCGTCTATATGAGGGAAAGGAATAACAACAGTGATTGTTACTAGCGTCATTCGTCTTCCATCAATAGGCTAATTAGTCTAATGTGAGAATATAGCCAGTTGTCTTGGAATAAAGTGAGGAGAACAGGTGCAAAAAAGCTAGGAAATACGTAGCTACGGGAACAGTCTGCAATGATATTTATAACTGAATAAGGACAGACATTTGACTTGAGGCAATCAATTAACATTTACCTGATGAAGAGGAACTTTGAAACCAAAATGAAGTTCTTATAGTGATTTCTCCTTTTACCACAATGTTTTCTTTTCTTCTCGAAATTTTTTTGAACTCCGAATTCTACAGATGTTTTCAAAGTAAACTATAGTTTTGAAATACCATATCTTGTCAATTGTTTATGTGATTTTTATGTTTCTTCTATTATAGGGTTGGTTTGCCATTTGACATTACAGTAGAAGAACTGCAGATTAAAGGAACACTGCAGATAATTTTACATCTTTCCATGGAAGTTCCATTCCCTCACATTGCCAAGGCAACCGTTTCATTTATTGAAACGTATGTTGGATTTTTCTACTTCATGATTTCAACAAGTGTTTCTCTAAATATAGTAAAAAGCATTGCTCACAATTAATGTAAACATAGATGAGTGTTTTAAATCACATGACATGAAGACACATGGAGATCACTTCTCATTCATCTGCCCATCTGTCCATCTGTCTTGCACACTTTCACTTATTGAAACATTAGCAGGCCACGCATATCTTCCTTTGAACACTCTTGTTCATTTATATGATGTATTGGGTTCTGATGTCATTTTCAACAATATTTTACTAATGACAAAGTGTAACTACGCTTATCTATGATTCTTTGGAAGCTAACACTTAGTATGTTCAGGATATATGTGCCTTGCCAAACGGCACTTGGCAACTATGGATATCTTGATATAATGTTGGCTCTTGGAAACTGAAATAACCTGAAGAAAATGAGAAGTTTCATAAGAATTTACAAATTCTCATTTTTAGCTCGCCTATTCGAAGAAATAGGGGAGCTTATGTTATCACCCCGGCGTTGGCGTTGGCATTGGCGTTGGCGTTGGTGTTGGCGTTGGCGTCCGCGTTGCCAGCTTGGTCAAACCTTTGCGTGCAAGGCCTTTTCTCAGACACTGTGTATGCTGTTGCTTTGAAACTTCACACACTTATTCAGGATCATTAGGGGACCTTGTATGTCAAGTCCCATAACTCTGGAATGGATTTTGACTGAATTGTGCCCCTTTTTGGACTTAGAAATTTGGTCAAACCTTTGCGTGCAAGGCCTTTTCTCAGACACTGTGTATGCTGTTGCTTTCAAACTTCACACACTTATTCAGGGTCATTAGGGGACCTTGTATGTCAAGTCCCATAACTCTGGAATGGATTTTGACTGAATTGTGCCCCTTTTTCGACTTAGAATTTTGGTCAAACCTTTGCGTGCAAGGCCTTTTCTCAGACACTGTGTATGCTGTTGCTTTGAAACTTCACACACTTATTCAGGATCATTAGGGGACCTTGTATGTCAAGTCCCATAACTCTGGAATGGATTTTGACTGAATTGTGCCCCTTTTTCGACTTAGAATTTTGGTCAAACCTTTGCGTGCAAGGCCTTTTCTCAGACACTGTGTATACTGTTGCTTTGAAACTTCACACACTTATTCAGGATCATTAGGGGACCTTGTATGTCAAGTCCCATAACTCTGGAATGGATTTTGACTGAATTGTGCCCCTTTTTGGACTTAGAAATTTGGTCAAACCTTTGCATGCAAGGCCTTTTCTCAGACACTGTGTATGCTGTTGCTTTCAAACTTCACACACTTATTCAGGGTAATTAGGGGACCTTGTATGTCAAGTCCCATAACTCTGGAATGGATTTTTTTCAAACATTTGGATTTTTTTCTTTTTCTTTTCTTGTATTTTTCAATTTTCGTTTAGCTCAACGTTAAAGTTTCGATATTTTTTTTTTTTTCTCAATAAGTACTGGTTCTAGGGCTTTCATATTTTTGGGGGTAAAACATTTGTTTTTTGCTGGATTTTGAAAATTGGGCATAGCTTCTTCATATTTTGTTGGATTAATTTCATTTTTTTTTTTTAATTTTCTTGTATTTTTGAACTTTGAGCATTATTTTTTTATTTTTTATTTTTTTTCTTGAATTTTGGAACTTTGTGTTCAGCTCAATTTTTTTTTTTAAATTTCTTGTATTTTTGAAAAATTTTTTTTTATTATTTCTTGTTTAAAAATAATTGTGTTTAGCTCAATGTTAGAGTTTTGTTTACTTTTTGTCTTTTACACTTGCCTTGATAGTCAAAGCAGGGGACACAGTGAGACATTTAATTACCGGTACGCGTAATTCTTGTCTTTCTTTTGTAAATTCAATTTCAACTGAATTATTCCACTTTTGGATTTTGGACTTTATACCCATGCTATAACTGTTCTGAAGTAGGCCCTGATAGACGATATCCCTGATAGGCGAGCTATATTGTCCTCCGACAACTCTTGTTCTTATATGTATTTCAAAGTGGTCTGCTCAGACTCTGCTGTAGAGGTATTTCTGGACATACAGTTTTGATGCTCCTGCTGTTGATAATTTGATAACAATGTTGGAAAAGGAGAATATATTGAATAAAATGTTAACAATATCTTTTATCTGCATTTGCCACATAAAACATTTATTTATAAACGTTTTCCGTTCTTTTCTGAAGATAATTTCAATTTAGAACAGTGTATAAATAGCTAATTAGGTTATCAATCCTTTCTCTGACAAAGATTACTTTTTATATGTCTGCAGCAGACAACTATTTTGTAAACATTATAAGAAATGGAGATATTGAGAAAATTAGCATTTTTGTCTCGCCCACAAAGGTGGAGTGAGACATAGGAGTCACTTTTCCGGTGGCAGCGACGGTGGCCACTTTTTCAATTCTTTATTACTCAGTAACCCCTGGTAGAATTCTTCTGAAACTTTGTCAGGTGTATTGTTTGGTCATGGGACATCATTCAATGGCACAATTACTAAGGTCAAGGTCACATTTTTCATACAATCTTCATAAAAAAACCGAGAGCATTGGTCTCAATCAAATCTTGGTTATGTTCAAAACTGGTTATGGAGTCTGCAGAACTTGATTAGTAACATGGTTAACGTTGGCTTTTAGTAGGCCATGTTTTTCATCCAATCTTCATGTAAATTTATCACAACATTTGTCATGGGAAGACAAAAACTAGGTCACTTTTTCAAATTTAAGAATAACCTTGTAAACAGTATTTAATTAGAACATTTATCTCCATCAAATTGGAAATTCAAAACTAGGTCATGGGGGTCAAACACTAGGTCACGATGTCAAATTTTATAACAACTTTATTAACACTCAAAGAGAACACCTTTATCTTCCAATCTTTATCACAAATCATCAGAACTTTTGTTTGCATCAAATCTGAGTCTAGTTCTAAATTGGGTCATTGGGGTCACAAACAAGGTCACCAGGTCAAATTTAACTCTAGAGGACACATTTTTCATCAAATCTTTATGACAAATCATCAGAACTTTTGTTTTCATCACATCTCAGTCAAATTCGAAACTGGGTTATCCCCATAACCAATACTAAATCACTAGGTCAAATTTTATAGTAGCTTTTTAACACTGTAGTGTCCACATTTTTCTTCCGATCATTTATGAAAAATCATAGGAACTTTTCTCTCCATCAAATCTCAGTTGTGAAGTACTGAACTAGATTATCGACATAAGTTTTATTTTGTATATTGATACCATTACATATATGATTTTCCAAGTAGGGCGAGACACCCTCATGCCGAGCTCTTGATCATTTCATGTGTTGAGTATTTACATCCAAGCTTAAATGGTGTACACTTAGATTCCAAACCACTTTTTGTCTACAAATGGACAGACAGACATAGTGAATTCAGTATATCTCCCCTAAACTTTGTTGGCACTGAGGCGACTATAAACAGAACCTTACATTTGCATACTTTGAATGTTGCCTTAGTAACATGTTTTGTTCTTTTCACAGCCCTGAGGTTTGGTTTAATGTGAATGTATTACATGCCTTGAACTTAATGGAGGTTCCACTGTTAAAATCATGGTTACATTTAAATGTAATGGAAGGATTAACAAAAGGTATGTACTATGATAAATGCAATCAACCTTGTATTTGTTGTATCACCTGTCATGTCTACCATGATAAATGCCATCAACCTTGTATTTACTGTATAACCTGGCATGTGTACCATGATAAATGCCATCCACCTTGTATTTGTTGTATCATCTGTCATGTGTACCATGATAAATGCCATCAACCTTGTATTTGTTGTATCACCTGTCATGTTTACCATGATAAATGCCATCAACCTGGTATTTGTTGTATCATCTGTCATGTGTACCATGATAAATGCCATCGACCTAGTATTTGTTGTATTATCTGTCATGTGTACCATGATAAATGCCATCAACCTGGTATTTGTCGTATCACCTGTCATGTGTACCATGATAAATGCCATCAACCTGGTATTTGTCGTATGTGCTCGCCAAATAGTTAATTCTGCATGGCGAGGGTAAATAAAACCAAATAGTTATTTGTCGTATCACCTGTCATGTGTACCATGATAAATGCATTCAACCAGAGTTTATGAAGCATTTTCAAAATATATTTATATTGAGATAAAAGAATATGCTTTAAATAGATCTTTTGTATACTTGTTATTTGTACAAAATAATTATAATTTTATTTTTGTCATATATACAGTCGTCTAATAAATAGAATAAAAGTCACAAGAGAATGAATGTTCAAAGAAAAATTAATATTCTATTAATAGTCATAAAAGGGTTGGCTATCTATACCAAATAATTTGATCTTTTTAATTAATGACTTCTAAATCTTAATCATAAAGGATGTTTTGATTTTAAACTCATTAAAGTTTCTTAGAGAATTCCCTCTTGAGAGACACTTCAAAAAATAGTATTGTACAATCCTATATATGAAGGATCTGTCAATGCATATATTCCATACATGCATACTTCAAAAGTGAACATAATTATGAGGGATGATTTCATTCAATAATGATCAATAGTTATCCTTCTGTGAAGGAATTAACTTATTGCCTGTTGCGACGTACAGGCTGTTTCAAATTGTAAATGTCACATTATCTGATATGACAAATGCTTTGAAAACATCTGCAGAAAGAAGAGCATCATCTTATAAATTGGAAGTATGTGAGCAATGGTTCATCTTGGTTTTGTCTTTCTTTAAGCACTCCTGAGCATGTTGGGATTTAGGGATCGTGATTTGGGTTAACCCCAAGTATACTAATTGAAAATAGATGAAAACATTGTGGCTAAAGGAGAAATTGCTCATTGTATTGCTAGATGGCAAAGATATCAGTTTTTGTGCAATGTGAATTTGTTAGTCCTTAATGCTCTCATAAAAATAGACTGAATACAGTTTTCTTGTTTTTGCAGCTCTTGTAGATCCAGGTAAGATTGACATTCCTATAGCAAAAGTTGGGCCCATCTGTGCTGGCCAGTTCCTGCCACAAATACAACAACCTCCAGGTACGTTTGAACCTTGTGAACCAACGATATCAGTTATATACGTGTTTATCAAGATAAAGCTATCCTTCCATACTACCTCATCCAAGTTTGTCAGAAGGTTTATGAATGATTCATGGACATCTTGGCAAACAGTCCAGGTACAGATCAGACTGTGTAAATGTGCAGGGTGATCTGAATCGTTACTGGCCACAAATGCTCAAATGTTGTTTGTTAATACTGAAAACATTTGTCCCTTAAACTGTTTCAGAGCACTTCAATTGAAAGTTAGAATTTGCAATAAGTTGTGGAGCCAATCACTGCATCCAGTTTCGTTAAACTTCAGTCAGTTGTTTCTGAAAAAATGATTGAACAAGATAGTAGAACAGAAAGCTTTTTAACCAACCTGTGCACAAAGTGCTTCAGGTGAGCTATTGTCATCACATTTTGTCCGGTGTCCATCCGTTGCCTGTTGTGCGTCGTCAACAATTGCCTTGTAAACACAATACAGGCTACATTTTGCATCCGATCTTCATGAAAAATTATCAGAACATTCATCTCCATCAAATCTCTGACAACTGGGCCATATGAGGTCAAAAACTAGGTCACTAGGTTAAATTGAAGGAAAATCTTGTTAACATTCTGGAGGTCGCATTTTTAATTTCATCATGTTGAAACTTTATCAGAATGGTTGTCTTGATTGCCAAGTTTGAATATGGGTCATGCCGGGTGAAAAAGTAAGTCACTAGGCCAAATTGAAGAAAAATCTTGTAAACACTCTGGAGGCTGCATTTTTAACTTTAAAATATTGAAACTTTGTCAGAATGTTTGTCTTGATGAAATGTAGGCCAAGTTTGAATAATATTATGTATCATGTCTGGTCAAAAACAAGGTCACTAGACAAAATTAATGGAAAATCTTGTTAAAACTCTGGAGGCTGCACTTCTTTCTTCAGCAGCTTAAAAAATGTTCAGAATGATTGTATAAATGATATTTAGGCTAAGTTTGATTATGAGTCATATTGGGTCAAAAACTAGGTCACTAGGTCAAATTGAAGGGAAATCTTGTAAACGCCCTAGACGTCTATAATGCTATCTAGGTCAAATTCGAATATTGGTTAGTTTGAATATAAACCTAGGTCACAATTGAAGGGGGAAAATTTCAACACTCTGGAGACTGCAAATTGTATTTCAGCAGTTTGAGACTTTGTCATGTGTTTTGCATTAGAAATCTCATTGCATAACTCAGGTGAGCAAACTAGGGCCACCATGACCCCCTTGTTATATATATAAACATATTGTAGTATATATGCAAAGACATTCATAGTCATTATAGACTGCTTCATTTGAGGATCATAAAATAGCTACCAACCTTGCTTTGCTTCATGAGGTTGTTTAGTAACATATTCTCTTTTAAATTCCATAACTGTGCTGTGTTAGCTATTATGACATTATTGACAATTTCTCTTCTATACACAAAGAAGGATTTGAGCATGATCTAAATGCAGTATATCACTCTAAATTTCCGGAACTATTTTTGGCTGTTGAAATTCCCTCCCGAGTATTTTCATACAACGTTTATCAGAGTGCATGTGTTACCACCTTGGGCTTGACATTTTATGAATGAAGTCACGAGATTTTGTTGTAAATGCCGTTTGGAAATTTGAATTGTAAAGGTGACGTAACTGTTTTAAATGATGTCAATCACGTGCTTTGCCAACATTTTTGACGTGGTTGAAAACGTGTTAGAATGAGGCAGTAACAAATTGCCTATGATGAGTTTAAGAACAATTGAAAAAGGTATAATAAAAATAAAATGTTCATAGACTGTTAATAAAACTGATTTCAAAATGTTTTTAAGTTGAAAATATCGAATATTTCCGAAACAAATACAATGGGGAGTACAGATAGAATAGCCTACACGTGATTTTATCAAGGAAAACAACGTCATGTCAAAACCTAGTTCCCCCCTTTAATTTGTATCCCTTTAAGTTATAAACAAGTGCTAGAATTGAAATAGATCTCATTTTGAGTGATATTCCTGCTCTTATATCACGATGTGTCGTTCAGGTGTGTATAAATTAATCACTCAGGCCATTCGGCCTTCGTGATTAATTACTACACACCTGAACTCCCAATCGTGATATACGAGCCGGTATATCACTCAAAATGAGATCTATTTCCTAATTATGACATTATTCTTCTACAGGAGATGTTGTCTAGTATGGTATTCTTGTTTGTATAAAATTGAAAGCAATTGTGGGAAAAGGACAAACTGTTTAACATGAGCAATTTTTTCAGATAATTTTTAAACAAATAATGTTCAGATAAGTATAAAACAAATAATGTTTTGGAAATAGTTGAAATTCATTTGCTGTATTTGTATGTAAAGATATCTGGGTAATCAATAATTATATGAAAGATGTGCAGCCCTATTAATTCACTGTTCTTTCATCTTCTTCTTTTCAGCTCAGGGAGTTATAACCATACACCTTAAAGGAACACCATCACCTTCTGCAGGTATGTTTTGGCTAATTCAATAAAAGTTTTAGTGAAATTGCTTTATTTTGTTTGATTCGTAAATAATGGTTTTTGCAGCCGTATTTCTGTATCTTTCATTTGGGCTTAGGATAGTTTACTAGTGAAGTTGATTTAACTCCATTGCAAAGCCTTTTTGTGTTTATCTCTGTTTGCAAATAAACAATATTTTGCAAGTATCAGGTTAAATGTAGGCATGGCAACGAATATTTAAATATTCGAATATTAGATTGTATTGGTTGAATATTCAAATGCTATGAATGCTATATCATGATTCGAATATTCGAGGAAGTGTTCTTATATAAATATATGTATAAATGAAATTGAGGATACTTGAAATTTTTACATACACTTTTTTGCAAGTAAACCGTTACGGATGGTCCATTTTATGCTTACTATAGAAGGTGTCCATACTATAGATAACATGTCAAACTGATAATCCTTGATTTAGGCTATTAACCCTTTCCCTTATATAGACGCTTTCTGACACCTTTGCAGCAGACAGCTTTTTGAAAACATAGTGACAAAAGAAGAAATTGCTCAAAATGAGCAATTTCTCCTTTTGCCACAATGTTCTCCACTTTTAGTCATAGGTTATTCATTCAATTATAGAGATTTTCCATTTTTTAACAAAATATGTTCAAAGTCGTCTGCTGCAGAATTGTCATATGAGGGAAAGGGTTAAAGTGATTGATACAATACTGATGGTTTCGTTCAAAAACATTGTAACTTACGCCTTGTAAAACATGTAGTTACAGCTTTTTAGAATGATACATCAATCAGTCAATCAGACTAATCTATCGTTTTGAAGTAATTATGTGTTGATTAGCAATATGGTACTGGGAACATTTTGTGCCCATTTTCAACAATATTTCAGTTACATGTAAATACAGCAAGACAAAGGTTAAATTGCTCCTAATGGGCAATTCCACATTTGTACTCTAATAAAGACCTTCACCCTACAGGACGCCCTGACGGATTTGTCATGTTCTGAAAATATTTGAGAATTGGGAGCATTTCATGTCATTTTCAACAGTATTTCAGTTGTATCCATGGTAATCAGAAATAAATGTTTCGTAAAAAATATATAAAGCAAGTGATATATTAATTAAAATCCGAGCACTTTACTGACAAATTTTTTACTTACATTTTTTTCATTCGAGTTCATCGGTTGAATGGAAATGTAATTGCGAGAACTGGGAGATCAACAAAATAAGAATTCAACAAAAAACTTTACAGCAAATAACACATAAATAACATTATTAGTCGCCGGGCAGAAGCCCGCTACTTCTATTTTTAATAGGTTTTCGGAAATCACATGGGAGGAGGAGTTATTATTAGAAATAACCAAATTTAAATGTCTTGAACATATTACAATTGCGTTTGTTTAAAAACACTAAGTTATGACACATCTAAAATGAAATAAATATTAGTATGTGCAGTTTCTTTATTTTGACTCGCATTTATGTTTTTTTGTTTTATTTACGAAGACAAAACAGTCCCTATTAGCTAGACTGAGATACTTTATTTTCATAAACTATGTAATCAAAAGGCGATAACTACAAACCTTTACGTCGCACTGTCTAATTTGTTTACATAAGCGCACCTGCTTGCAGCAGACTATCGATATGAAGATCACGTCGAATTCTCCTTTTAATAGATAAGTATCAACATAAACTGGTAACAGAAACAAAAATAAGAAATATTATGTGAAAATATGTCTCAAATATAAGCCTGTTTATCGGTCGTGAACGTCAAAACGCCTTTTCCTCAGTTTGTGTGCCAGTTTCATATTGCAAAAATGTATTTGGCGAAGTAACCGGAAGTAAAATGTAAACTTAGAAAAGTGACTTGTTTATATGTAGACAAAAAATGTCGCACGACAAATTGATTTCTTAAACGTCACAAACGACTACATGGGTCGAATGTATGAGAAAGAAAGATAATATAGAAATGCTTTTTCTCTCTCAATGCAGTGGAATAAAACATGCACTAAAGCTTTGCCTGATTTTTTATTCACTTTCATCGATGTCTGACACTACGACTCGATCTTGAAACGAGGTCAACTTTTCGAAAGAATGCTCAAACACCTTATTACAAATAGATAGCTAATATTACACACTTAAATGATTAAATATATATGTGATAGTAAATGTTTATTTGGCTTGAAACAAATTAAGAGAAGAACAAACTCTGATAAACAATAGATTTAGAAATAAAGAAAATCTGCTCTTTCGCACCCAATTAATTTCATACTTGCCACCTATTTAAATTGTAATGGGACTCGCAACTGGCATTTCTCTTGCGCCAAACATATATTGTATGCATCAACGATTTAGATAAACAATTTAGCTGATATGTTGTTTCAAGTGTGGTCTACTTTTTAAACATATGAGGATAAATTTTAACATCTGTGAAATATTTATTATAATTAAAAAGGAGGAAGTTCATGTCTTTAGCAATTTAACCGTTTTCTCAATGTTTTAAGCGTTTAAAGGTTTTCATTGTTGCTTCAGACATGGAAAGGGTTTAATAGCTTTTTATTGCATGTAGAATTAAATCCCAAAATGTATTTGTTGTGGTTTTATTGACAAATACAAAACATTCAAAATCCTGACCAAAAGAAATCTTGAAATTTGTAGACCTATGTGGAATTTCAAAAATCCTGGAATTAGTCCTTAACCCTTTCCCTCATATAGACGCTTTCTGACGCCTCTACTGCAGACAGCTTTTTGAAAACATAGTAAAAAAGAAGCAATTGCTCAAAATGAGCAATTTCTCCTTTTGCCACAATGTTTTCCGCTTTTAGTCATAGGTTATCCCTCCAATTATAGAGATTTTCTATGTTTTGACAAAATATGTTCAAAGTCGTCTGCTGCAGAATTGTCGTAATAGGGAAAGGGTTAATGAAAACATAATGTGTGTTTAGACTAATGAAAGTCAAGAATACATGTGTGGTAAAAAATAAATCAATGCAGTCTTTTCCGGCAACATTGATGCCTTGCATCAAATTTCTCTTGTAAACTCTTTGTTGGCAAAGCATGCACTGGTTGAATATTCAAATATTCTAATACTTGGCGATCAAATGTTTGAATACTAATTTTTGTATTCATTGCAATCCCTAGTTAAATACAATTCACTGTGCTAACAGGAAATTACATGAGGGGCACTACAGAAAAGCCAACATTAACAATTTATTACTAGTGTAGATCAAGATCAAGATCATCCCCACAGTCTGATCTGGATCTGAATTATTTGCTAATAAGAACCATTTATATACCTGTGGCATACATATGATAGTGTTGATGTGTAAATGAATTGTTTTTACAATTGCCTAAATTACATAAGGTTGATTGTTATAGCGATTGGGTGCAGAAGGTAGTGGGTTCAATCCCCAGCTGAGTCATACCAAAGACTTTCAAAAAGTTCTTGGTTGTTGGGTTAGCATTACAACTGACCTGCTGGTGTCAAGATAAATGGACCAGTAGGACTGGTAAATGACCCTGGAAATGCCATGACAAATTGTTGAAAGTGGCGTAAAATACTACCCAAACAAACTCACAAATTTATAGAGCATTGCTTATATCCTTAAGTTATAAATAATCCAATGAAAACCTTCAAGGGGAAGTCATTCAGTACTACTGTTTAAAAAAAAGAAGCTTTGACATGACCGGGCCGGTGCTTGAACCCAGGACACAATGTAAATGGGTAATTTGCATAAGTGACAGCTCTGAAGAATACCGAATACTAAAATGATGATGACAGTAGTGGTTAACCCTTTCCCTCATATAGACGCTTTCTGACGCCTCTGCAGCAGACGGCTTTTTGAAAACATAGGGACAAAACAAGAAATTGCACAAAACGTGCAATTTCTCCTTTTGCCACAATGTTTTCCACTTTTAGTCATAGGTTATCCATTCAATTATAGAGATTTTCTATTTTTTGACAAAATATGTTGAAAGTCCTCTGCTGCAGAATTGTCGTATGAGGGAAAGGGTTAAGAGCTGCAATAAAACTTTCCTTGCCTAATACTGGAGTGTATACAGATTGTCCTTACACACCAAGCATCTTGGCATATACTAGCCAACACAATCAATCAAATTACAGCTTTTGACTAGCACTCTTTAAGTACTTGGTGTGTTAGGACACTCTGACTACACATCTGGTTTAACAATTCACTTGAGATGAAGTATGGATTGATTGGAGTTTAAAGCTATCTTAACAGTATTTCGGTTATAGCATACAGGCCATTTCACTTACCAATGTATTTCCTGGCTTTTTCAAACTAACACTCCTAACAGCATACTTCCAAGACAACTGGCAACCTTGCCACGTAGACTTAGAAGGTCATGTATATTGGTATATTTTGGAGGACTTTTTTACATTGTTATCTCACCTGAAAATGTGCTGGGTTAACTATTGTTATCACCCGCCGTCCGGCGTATCTGTTTTATCGTTCACATTTTCCTCCTGAACCTATTGACCACTTTCATAATAATTTCTCATGAATGTTATTTAGGTAGTTCTCTTTCAAAGTTGTTATAAGAATTTAATTCTTTTTGGATCTTGGTATCCTGCGGCATCAGAAAGGGGGAAAAGTGCCCAATCTTCAAAAAATATTCTTGTCCAAAAGAACTGACCCAATTTGTAAATAATTTGGCTCAAATGTTCCTTGGGTGACTCTCTACCAAGATTGTTCAAATTGTTAACATCTGTTGAAAAATCTGTCCACCAAGGAACAGGGCTTGTTGGTATTATATGTGTATATCAAAAACTATAGTCCAGCTTTAAAAATAATTTGGCACAAATGTTCCTTGTTTGACAACAGGGGGTGAGCCTTGTTTTACTTACATCTATATAGAGTCAAAACTTTAAAAATCTTCTCATCAAAAAGCACTGGCCCAATTTGAAGATATTTTGGCACAAATTATCCTCACTTTAAATAGGTGCTACTGCCGGAGATAAAGCCGAGACAGCTCTTTATTCTAAGTGGGGTCAAAGTCACAGTGCTTTTATTATGTAACACAATACATCATTCAAAGATTCATGTATGCAGCAAATATGGTAACTCTAGACTAGGTGTAATAGTGTTGGAAATATATCATAGATAAAGTACAGTTATTTTAGGACACAAAACTCAATACATGTACATGCATACTCACTTAAAATTGGAAAGCATTAAGTGGCATCTATCAGAATAAAATAGTTGCCTGTAAATATTGATCTTGGCTTCAGAGCTCATTCTCAAGTGAGCGATCAAGGTCCTCATGGCTCTCTTGGTTTTTAGCAATGGGCTCTTTAGAGCATATTGCTATAATAGGCGAATTCCGAATTCACTCATCGAAATTCAGCCTTGAAGCAGTCCCTACTGTTAAAGTCTTATTACAATATCGGCAATGATTGACTTCAAGTATCTCTTTCTACAGTACTTAGCTCTCAATTACTGAACACCATTTCTATCCTAAAGGGGTTACAATTGCATGATATTTTACAGAGTTATGGTCCATTTACTAATTAAGTTATGGTGTAGGTCAAGGTGCTGTTTAGGGGGTATTTATCATCTTCAGTGATAGTTATAATTGAGGTGAATCCAAATAGTTATAAAATTGCAAATTGTCAGTATGATTTTGTTTCTTCAAGTTTTATTTACCTCTAGATTGCACCGTTTGTTGTAAGCAAAGCTTAATCATGAGATATACAACAAATGGATAACATATACGTAAAAATTGTTTTAATTTGAAAAATGAACTTCAAAATATACAAATATGGAACAGCTTATTAATTTTTGTCATATCTGCCTGGTCTCTAGGTCAAAATTTCAAAATTTTAAATATCAAAATCAGTGTAGATCATGTTGACAATTAACGCCTGATTGGCTGCTTTTTATCTCTACTGGCCAAAGGCTAGAAGAGCTTATGCGATGGCGTTGTTTCTGTCGTCCATGCGTCTGTAAACAATTGCTTGTGAACGTCATAAAGTCTTCAGTTATGATTGTCTAGAGCCCAATCAAACTTATACAGTAGTTAGATATCCATGAGTGCTTAGTTCCTTTTGCAAACCAGCCAGATCCGCCCATGCAAGACTGGATTATGGCCCTTGAAATTGTCAAAAATGCTATAATAGAGCTTGTGAACACAATAGAGGCTCCATTTACTATCTGATTTTCATCAAACTTAGGTAGTAGTTAAATATTGATGAGTACCCGGTTCCTTTTGCAAAACCAGCCAGATGTGCCCTTGCATGACTGGATTATGGCCCTTGAAATTGTCAAAATTGCTATAATACAGCCTGTGAACACAATAGAGCCTCCATTTCCTATCCAATATTCACCAAACTTAGATAGTAGTTAAATATTGATGAGAGCTCGGTTCCTTTCGCAAACCAGCCAGATCCGCCTATGCAAGACTGGATTTTGGCCCTTGAAATTGTCAAAATTGCTATTATAGACCTTGGGAACACAATAGAGGCTCCATTTACTATCTGATCTTCATCAAACTTAGATAGTAGTTAAATATTGATGAGAGCTTGGTTCCTTTTGCAAACCAGCCAGATCCGCCCATGCAAGACTGGATTATGGCCCTTGAAATTGTCAAAATTGCTATAATACAGCTTGTGAACACAATAGAGCCTCCATTTACTATCTGATCACCATACATACATGCTCTGGATTGAAAATGACCAAAGAACCATGCAATAGGAGCATAGGCCCTCATGGGCCTCTTGTTTATGACTGCTAATCAAAGTTAACAATGACACACTAGCCGATTATGGAACAACTCTTTTACATTGCATACAGTACGCAGCTTTTAACACATATCATACATACTAGAAAACTATGACACGCAATAAGATTTACGCAATCAGTATAACCCGGACTAATTGAGAGAACAAAAAACATAAACATGTTTGGAATTCCGGACTAATGAAGCGGATTTTATGTGTAAATGGCCCCTCCGTTCCACAATTTTGTTTGTCTGTATCCAGTACGCAAATTTCCGTATTAAAGGAGAATAATTAAGTATAAATAATCCGGATTAACGGCGTCCAGTTTAACAAGGTTCGACTGTATATTTTTACTCACTACAATGATAAAGTGAGGCCAGTGCAATGGTTTGAGTGTTAGCCAAGAACACCAAAGACATGGTTTCGATTCTCTGTCTAGACAATTTTAATTTTGTTATCCATAATTATATTATAATTATCTTTTTCATAAATTTCTCATATCAGTGGTGCAAAGGACCTTTGAGACCTCTGCAACCAACTCCATCAAAATGTTTGGATTCAAAATATATTCAAAAGCATTGCATTTAACTTTGTGTTTTAAATTTCATTCAACATAATGGACATAACAAAGTGCAATTGTAAAGTGCTCTTGTTATATTTTCGGGATCGTTAAGTCCATGTCCAAATGTAATCTGCTGTTAACCCCTTGCTGTCAGCACTTTCAGTACTTTGATTAACCAGGTTTCGAATGTAATTGATACCTGTTTATAAGAATGACATTGTCTTTGTTTGGCTGGTTGCTGGGTAGGGACAAACTCACCTATGAACTGAAAATCTTTAGTTACAGTTGACATATTGTAACCAAAGTTGGTATGTAGAAAGAATGTATGGAGACCTTTCATGGGATTGTGTTTGGGGCCCTTTGGGTCAAGGTCAAGGTTGCTTTTACTAAAAATAGAACAGTTGATGAAACTGAATATCTTAAGTTACATTTGACATATTGTAAACAAAGTTGGTATATAGAAAGAGTTTATGAAGACCTTTCATGGGATTGCGTTTGTAGCCCTTAAGGTCAAGGACAAGGTTGCTGTTACTAAAAGTAGAAAAACGATTGAAACAGAATATCTTGAGTTATGTTTGACATATTTTGATCAATGTTAATGGAGACCTTTCAAGGGATTGCATTTGGGGCCCCTAGGGTCATAGTCACTGTTACTTTAAATAGAAAAACAGTTGAAACTCAATTTTTTAGTTACAGTTCATTTATTATAACTAAACATGGTGTGTAAATGTTCCTAAAATGGAAACATGTTTTCTACATTTGGCGTGTTCTTTTACATACACACAACATTCAACAAAAAAGCTTAATTATAATTCTCAAAAACACAGGCTAAAGTTCATCTGTCAATCATTGAACCTGGTTTTTGTTGCATTGCAGCATTTCTTGTTTAACGTTGTCTGCTGCACATGTGCTATATGTGGAAAAGGGTTGAATGTAAATAGCTTTCCTTGTTTAAATTACTAGGTGAAGAACTGACATACAAGGGGTTAAGTGTTGGTAAGAGTAAACGACAGACCATTGAAGTGCCTGCTACCCAAGTCTGGGAGGATTGTTGTTCTTTCTTTGTTCATGACTTGGCATCTGATAAGGTAATTTACTAGCCACATCACTCTAAAACTGACTCGGCATGTCCTGACTGTTGGAAATCATGTGACATGGTTTATATTAGTTTTTAGCTCCACTGGCTGAAAGCCAGTCGAGCTTATGTCATGGCGAATTGTCTGTCGTGCTTCCGTGCGTGCTTTTGCTTCAAACGACTTCTCCGCCCTAACCACTTGGCAAATTGGGATGAAACTTCATAGGAAGCATCCTCTCCTGAATTCCTTCAATTTTTTTGGATCCATGCAAAATTCTGGTTTCCATGGCAACCGAAAGAAAAAAACTAGTGATTTTTAAAAATTCTTTTTCTCTGAAAGTGTCAAGCCGATTATCAAATAATTTTGTAGAAATGTTCCTAGGGTGACCTCCTATTAGATACCTTCAAGCCATGTTGATTGGTCGAAAACTATCACCGCCAGGGGGCGGGGCTATTTTGCTTTATATGGCTATAGTGAAAACTTAAAAAATCTTCTCCTTCGAAACTGTCAGGCTGATTTTCAAATAATTTTGTAGAAATGTTATTTGGGTGACTCTCTTTCAGATTCCTTCAAGCCATATTGATTGATAAAAAAACCATGGCCATATTTTGCATTATATGGCTATAGTCATTATTTAAAAAAAATCTTCTCCTCCGAAAGTGTCAGGCTGATTTTCAATTAAGTTTTGTAGAAAGTTCCTTGGGTGACGAGATTCCTTCAAGACATGGTGATTGGTCAAAAAACATGGCTGTTTGGAGATTTAATATTTGCCTAATGGCAGTGGAGTGATACTGGCCCTCTTGGGCCTCTTTTGCCTATAGTGAAAACTTATTCGAAAAATATTCTCCTCCAAAGTGTCAGGCCGATTTTCAAGTTATTAAAATTATAGATATGTTCCTTGGGTGACCCTCTATCAGATTTCTTCAAGCCATGTTGATTGGTTGAAAAACATGGCCGCCAGGGGGCAGGGCTGTTTTGCATTATATGGTTATAGTGAAAACTTAAAAAATCTTCTTGGACTAAAGTATCTGGCCGATTTTCAAATAATTTTGTAGAAATAATCCTTGGATGACTCTCTATCTGATTCCACCAAACCATGTTGATTGGTCTTAAAATTTGGCTGCTAGCGTTATATTGGCTTTACTGAAAAATTTGGTGATTGGTCAATAAACATGGCCACCAGGGGGCAGGGGTGTTTGGAGATTTAATTTTTGCCTAATGGCAATGGACGATACTGGGCCTTTTAGTTCTCTTGGTCTTATAGAAGATCATAACTTCTCTTTGGTTTTGTGAAAATGAATTGACCCCATCTCCGAATATATAATTCGGTCCACATGTTCTATTCTGATCACACTCCCTCCATCGTCATCGGCTTTAACCTTAAGCTTAAAACAACATCTTCTCCTTAACCACAAGACCAATTTCAATATAAATTCACAGGAATGTTCATTTGGTGGTCCTCTTTCAAAGTTATTCAAAGATTTAAATTATATGGAGAACTTTGGTTGCCTCGGCATCAGAAGGGGGGAAAAGTGCCAAGCTTTAAAATTCATTTTCTCTAAATCTGCTGATCAAATTCCAATATGATTTGGTAAAAAAAATGCTTGGGTGACCCCTTACCAAAATGTTTAAGCCATACTGATTGACTGAAAAACATGACAGCAAGGTGGCATCAGAAAAGGTGCCATATGAAAAAGATTAAAAATTCCATTATTATGAAAGTGATTGTTTGATTTTAGGACAATTGCATAGAAATCTTTCTTCAGTGATCATCTGTTCAAAGATTTAATGCTTTTATACAAATGGCCTTTATTGATAAGCTATTTCATTAACCACTTCTTTCAGTATCATTTGCACTCCTGATCAAATTTTCCTAGATATTTACTACTAATTTACTTTCACTCAGGTGATCGATTTAGGGCAATCTTGGCCCTCTTGTTTAATGATCATATTACCGAATAGCCCTATGGAAATCCTGCCATGATCATTCAGTACAGTGTCTCTCTATTTATTGACTGTACTGGCCCAACTGATGCATTCAGAGTATGCAATCTATTAATGCAATCTATAAATGTTTACAATGATAACAGTAAACTTAGAAGTGTAATCTACAAGAATTGTTTTATAGTTTAGGCATTTTCTCCCCTCTTGCTACCGCAGCAACAAAAGTTGTTTTTAGAATTTACATCTTTGAACAAATATGAAAGATGACCACAAAAGGAACATTCCTGTGAAGGTTTGTTGAAATGTGCCTAGTGGATTATGATGAGATGTCATTTGAAGCTTAAAGTTCAGTTTCTCCTTTTCAGATGCCACCACCTGATTTCTATGACTTTCAACCAATCAATAAGACTTAAAAGCATGTAGAGGGTCACTGAATGAACAGTTCTGCTAGATTATCTTGAAATCAGACAAGCTCTTTCATAAGAATGTAGTTTTAAGATATAGTAATTTTGCCCCTTTTCTTATACTGCCTGATTGCTGTGTTTAACCCTTTCCCTCATATAGACGCTTTCTGACACCTCTGCAGCAGACGGCGTTTTGAAAACATAGTGACAAAAGAAGAAATTGCACAAAACGTGCAATTTCTCCTTTTGCCACAATGTTTTCCACTTTTTGTCATAGGTTATCCATTCAATTATGGAGATTTTCTATGTTTTGACAAAATACATTAAAAGTCGTCTGCTGCAGAATTGTTGTATGAGGGAAAGGGTTAAACTGGGCATATTTTACCCTTTCTGATGCAGCAGCAAGTTCTCCGTAGAAAATAAATATTCTGAGCAATTTCTTCTTTTGCCACAATTATGTATATTGGCATGGTGATATCCTAATCATTTAGTACACTTAAATATGATATTTACACATTCAGAGACTTGTTATTTTATTTGGTTACCTAGAATAAGTGGATTATTCTTTACTTATTTATCTTTTGCTTATGTTAAATTTGCATTGGTAATTCTATCTTGAATTTTTTTGGCATACTATATTTGATAAATTTGTGTTCTCAGTCATTTACGTCATGTTACTTCAAAACTTCGCTTGTAACTATGGTAGCCTTGCTACCAAAAAAATGATAAAATTTGCAATGTTTAGTTATTTGAAACTTTAAAGCATTTATGCGAAAATAATTATGTACTTACTTTTAACTCCAAGGTTAAGTAATTTCTATTTAATAATATCTTAAATTGTTTTTGTTAACTTGCTAAAATGAAAACTTATGTCTAATGTTAGACAAATGATTACTACCAATGCATCAAAAGAAATGTGCAAGTAAAGTGAAACTAACAAATAGATGTATGTATGCATATTGTGCATATTTCTGTATTCTTAGATTTGGAAATAATTGAAAGTTTAAAATTCTGTTGTCAAATTGCCTATTACGACCACTCCCTTTTGACATGCCGGTATGTTCATGTGTTTTAAAAGAAATATATGTTATATAATAATAGATGATATGTAGCGTTGTAGTGGTGTTTCTTGTGTTTACCAAATAAATACCAAATAATTAAGACATCTGTGAATAACTACGCACAACAGAATGTCAACATTTATGTGCAATGTGGAATTACAATAAAACACATTCTTACTAACTTAATACCACACGGCTCTTTTGCGCTGGGTTTGATGATACAAACCTAGGGAGTAACACCATGTGCAATGTCAATAATAAGGCATGAAAGAAGGAAAAAAGAACATCTGTCTCGTCAAAGAAGGTGGTGTGAGACATAGCAGTCACCTTTCTGGTGACAGCGCCCACTTTTTCAATTCTCTATTACTCAGCAATCCCTGGTCGAATTCTTCTGAAACTTTGTCAGATGTATTTTTGGGTCATGGGACTTCATTCAATGACAAATATACCAAGGTCTAGGGACATTGCTGGCCAGAACTTAGCCTTGGTAAGGTAACTTAACCTATGTTAACTTCATGTGGGTTTTTTCAGAACATAGGTCTCAATCAAAACTGGGTCATGGGTGGATCTGCAGAACTTAGCCTTGGTTACGTAACTAAACATTGGTTAACATTGTCTCTAAAGGAAATATGTTTCATCCAATCTTTATGAAAGCTTATCAGAACTTTTGTCATCATCAGATTTTAGTCTAGTTATAAACTTGGTCATTGGGGACATAAACTAGGTCACTCTGTCTGATGATATTTTAGAATAACTTTCTGAAAACTCTAGAGGCCACATTTTTCATCCAATCTTTATTGCAAATCATCAGAACCTTTGTTTCCATTAAATCTCAGTCAAGGTTGAAACTGGATCTTGGGGGTCAAAATTTACGTCAATAGGACAAATGTTATAATAACTTTAAAACTGTAAAGACCACGTTTTTCTTCAGGTCTTTAAGAAAACTCATCAGAACTTTTTTCTCCATCATATCTCAGTTATCAAGTACTAAACTAGGTCACTAGGACAAACTTAACCTAATAAACTTGTTAATATTATAAAAATATAATGTTTTACATGTAACAACTTCATTTTCTTTTTATGTTTCATCAATTTTTTTTGGCTTTTTAGATCACCTAGAGCCAAAGGCTCAAGGTGAGCTATTCTTATCACTTTTTGTCTGTCGTCCGTCGTTGTTAACTTTTAGTTTTAAACATCATCTCCTCCTGAACCACAGAACCAATTGCATCCAAACTTCACAGGAATGTTCTCCTCTGAATCTGCATGTCAGATTCCAATATAGTTTAGTAGAAATGTTCCTTGGGTGACCCTCTACAAAGATTGTTCAAGGCATACTGTTTGGTTGAAAAACATGGCCGTCAGGAGGCATCAGAAAAGGGGCAAAATCGTCTTGTTAACTTTTAGCTTTAAACATCATCTCTTCCTAAATCACAGGACCAATTTCATCCAAACTTCACAGGAATGTTTCTTTGGTGGCCCTCTTTCAAAATTGTTCTAAGATTTAAATTCCATTGAGAACTTTGGTTGCTGCGGCATCAAAGAGGAGGCAAAATGTCCAAACTTTAAAAATCTTCTTCTCTGAATCTGCATGTCAGATTCCAATATAGTTTAGTAGAAATGTTCCTTGGGTGACCCTCTACAAAGATTGTTCAAGGCATACTGTTTGGTTGAAAACATGGCAGTCAGGAGGCATCAGAAAAGGGGCAAAATGCCAAAATTTAGAAATTCCATTTTTTTTTAAGTCCTTGTCTGATATTAAGAAAATTGAATAGGAGTCTTACTTCAGTGATCCTCTACTTGATTTTTTCAAGCCGTATTGATTGGTTACAAAATCATAGCAACCTCGCGTCATCACAAAAGGGGTAAATTGAACTTTTAGCTAAAAATGACAACTCCTACCATTCCACTCGACCAATTTCAACATTACTTCACAGGAATGTTCCTTTGATGGTCCTCTTTCAAAATTGTTCAAAGACTTACATTCTGTGTAGAACTTTTTTTTGTTGCTGCGGCATCAGAAATTGAGAAAAATACCCAAACTTTAAAAACCTCCATCTCCATAATCCATTTGTCAGATTCCAAGATAATTTGGCAGAAATGTTCTTTGAGTGACTCTCTACAAAAACTGTTCAAGCCATATTGATTTCGTTGACAAACAGGGCAGCAAAGCCGCATCAGGAAAGGTGCAAAATTACAAAATTTTATAATTCCATTCTTATTAAAGTTCTTGTTAGATTTCAAGATACAAATGGCTTTTACTGATAAACTATTTCTTTAACTGAGTGTCCACTCCTTGCAGTTTCATTTGAACTCCTGATTAAATTTTCATAGATATTTGCAGTTAAATATTTGCTTCTAATTTACTATCATTCAGGTGATCGATTTAGGGCCATCTTGGCCCTCTTGTTCATATTGATACCATTTCATATGTGGTTTTCCAAGAAGGGCAAGACACCCTCAGCCTGAGGTCTAGTTCTGTTTTAAATCTGCTGTAATGAATACCAACATTTCCACCATCAGTCTTAACCCTTTCCCACTTATAGATGCATTTTGACACATCTGCTGCAGACGGCTTTTGAAATTGTTGTGGCAAAAGAAGAAATTTGTCCTTTTGCCACAATATTTTTTATATAGAGATATTTCACATTTTTTTCTTAAATATATTCAAAGTTGTATGCTGCAGATTTTCTGTATACATTTGGGAAAGGGTTAAAAAACGTAAGATTAGATTAATGAAGCAAAGGAAAGCAGATATTTTATGATGTTTTAATGATATACTTGTGATGTAGTTTCCTTATGGTGACTTTAATACCTCCTGTATTAACCCTTTCCCTCATATAGACACTTTCTGATGCCTCTGCAGCAGACGGCTTTTTGAAAACATAGTGACAAAAGAAGAAATTGCACAAACATGCAATTTCTCCTTTTGCCACAATGTTTTCCACTTTTTGTCATAGGTTATCCATTCAATTATGGAGATTTTCTATGTTTTGACAAAATACGTTCAAAGTCGTCTGCTGCAGAATTGTCGTATGAGGGAAAGGGTTAAGTATTTCTAACATTGGAATCACATCATGCATGGAATCCACTAGATATTATATTAAAATGTGCCTGCATGTTAACCCTTTCCCTCATATATACGCTTTCTGACACCTCTGCAGCAGATGGCTGTTTGAAAACATAGTCACAAAACAAGAAATTGCTCAAAACAAGCAATTTCTCCTTCTGCCACAATATTTTCCACTTTTAGTCATAGGTTATCCATTTAATTATAGAGATTTTCTACTTTTTTACAAAATATGTTTAAAGTCGTCTGCTGCAGAATGGTCGTTTGAGGGAAAGGGTTAATTGTAATCATCATTATATTACATAGAATTTTTTTAGCCATATTCTTTAACTAGATGCTTATAATTATACAGGTTTTAGGATCATACATTTTGATTTTTTAGCTAAGCTGAGCACTAAGTGTGGGGTGAGCTATTGTGATCACTCGATGTCCGTCTGTCTGTCTGTTCACATTTTCCTACTAACAACTTCTCCTCCTAAACCAATAAACCAAATTGTTCAAAGAATTTAATTTAATTAATAAATAAAAGATATTTGGTTGCCACGGCATCAGAAAGATAGAAAAGAGACAAAACTTTTAAAATCTTCAAGAACTTGCCAGATTTGAAAATAATTTTGGTCAAATGCTCCTTGGTTGACCCTCTACCAAGATTGTTTAAATTATTACAATCCATTAAAAAACATGGCTGCCAGAGCTTTTTTTTTTCCTTTTATGTATATAATGTGAAAACTTTAAAAATCATTATGTTCAATTGGCACTTGCCTGATTTGGAAATAATTTGACAGAAATGTTCCTTTGGTGACCCTCTATCAAGACTGTTCAGAGAAATGTATCTGTGGTGGTTCTCCTTGGAATTGTCCAAAGCTTTTATGCATTATTACAAATGTCTTTTACTGATAAGCTCATTTGCAGTTCGTTCCCACTCTTGATCAAATTTTCACCTTAATAGCATATGCTACTATATTATAACTCGAGTGATTGATTTAGGGCAATCTAGGCCCTCTTGTTAGTTTGGTGATTAACTTCGTTTCTATTTGGCAGATTCACTTCAATTTTGTTACACTCATACCTTATGATTAATAGAATATATCAATACAAGGAACATCCAAGTCAAATCCATATAAACTTTGCGTAAATGATCCTGATATGGTCCTCTGTCGAAGTAGCTGAAATAAATGTGATCTATGCTGCACTGTGGTTGCCAGGGCAATGGAGATGACAATCTTTAGAATTCTTCTACTCTGAAACTAATTGTCAGAATACAAAATAATTTAGTACAAACGATTATCTGGTGACCATCCATCACAATACATGTATTTGTAGGTAAAATGAAGACTATCATTCAAAAAAAATAAGGCCCCCAGGGAGTGGGGTAGTTTTTTCCTTCTTTAGGATTTATTGAAAATATAAAATGTTCTCCTCTTAAAGCAACTGTCAGAATTCAATGTTAATTGGTACACATGATCTTCTGGTGACCCTCAACCAAAATAGCTAGAGTAAAAAATGCTGTTAAAAAATTGAGGCCTGCAGGATGTGGAGTAGTTTTCCTTCTATATATATATAGGCTTTATAGAAACATTAAAATCAATCTTCTCTTGAAGCAACTGTCAGAATTTAAAGTTGATTAGTACAAATGATCATTTCGTGAACCTCCAACAAAATAGCTAAAATGAAGACTCTCCTTAACAAAATGAGGCCCTGAGGGGATGGGATAGTTTTTCCTTATATAGGCTGTACAGACATTTTAAACATACAAATGATCATCTGGTGAAAATATTAGCTAAAATTAAGACTGTCCTTGAAAAGATCAGGCCCCCATTGGGTGGAGTACTTTTTACTTAGTTTTTAGCTCCACTGGATGAAAGCCAGTCGAGCTTATGTCATGGCGAATTGTCCGTCGTGCATGCGTCTGTGCGTCCTTACCAGAGTACTCTTGTTGGGTAGTGGTTTTTCGTAATTCCCACCCAACACCCTTATAAGACACTTTGATAAGTGTTTTTTTTGTATAATTGTCTAATGGGTATCTAATTAGCATATTAATGCTATTTATTCCGTAAAAGGGGGTTAATTACGGAATGAACCATGTGCTTGTTGGGTATCAAAGGAAAATACCCAACAAACGCCTTTTGGACATACGTGCGTGCGTCTGTGCGTGCATTAACTTTTTCCTTTAAACCACTTCTTGTCCCTAACCACTTGGCCAATTTAGTTGAAACTTCATAGGAAGCATCCTCTCAATATCCTCTCTTATATTGGGCAAGGCACATTTTCTAGCCTAGTACTGGTTTGTTTACCCAGGGATCATGAATAAGTGAACTGTCGCCGTGATATAACTGAAATAATGCTGAAAATGGTGTAAAACCCCAACAAACTGTTTCAACTTCAACTTGGTATGTAAATAACTTGTGATTTGCAGATGTGCATTGGACAAGAACTATAACTCTAGCATGCATATATTTGGAGTTGTGCATTTTCTTTCTGGCGATATTCTCACATATTATCCAACGTTTGCAGCCAAGACGTACCGGTATGTTCTCTGGAAGGCTTTTGATATTAACCCTTTTCCACATATAGACCCTTTCTGACGCCTCTACAGCAGACGACTTTTGAAAACATTGTTACAAAAGAAGAAATTGCTCATAATGAGCAATTTCTTCTTTTACCACAATGTTTTAAACTTTTTTCAATGGTTCTACCTTCATATATAGAGATTTTCTACATGTTAGCCTAGATGTTTTCAAAGTTGTCTGCTGCATATTTTTGGTATGTGGTAAAAGGTTTAATGTTTTTATATATTTTGTTTTTATTTCTTTCAGTTAAGACTAAAATGTAAATGTAAGAGACTCTTTACGACAGTCACTTTGGAACAACATGACCTTGAACTTTCAGCATTCCCGTTTCAAGTCACTAAACAGTAAGTTATAATCAGAGCTCTAGTGAAGAGGCATATTTTAACCCTTTCCCTCATACGACAATTCTGCAGCAGACGACTTTGAACCTAATTTGTCAAAACATAGAAAATCTCCATAATTGAATGGATAACCTATGACAAAAAGTGGAAAACATTGTGGCAAAATATCACTGTTTTCAAAAAGCCGTCTGCTGCAGAGGCGTCAGAAAGCGTCTATATGAGGGAAAGGGTTAAGAGGCGTATTTCATGTTCTTCCATCTTTATTCCGACTCCTTGACCTATATTGTGGGTTCCCACTTAGATGATACTTTTGAGTACCCATAACATAGAGTTAACCATTTCCCCTCATATAAACGCTTTCTGACGCCTCTGCAGCAGGCTTTTTGAAAACATAGTGACAAAAGAAGAAATTGCTCAAAACGAGCAATTTCTTCTTTTGCCACAATGTTTTCCACTGTTTGTCATAGGTTATCCACTCAATTATAGAGATTTTCTACTTTTTAGCTCACCTGAGCTTTGCTCAAGGTGAGTTATTGTGATCGCCTTTTGTCCGGCGTCCATCCTGCGTAGTCCGTCGTGCGTCAACTTCTTCTCCTCAGTAACCAGTGGGTCAATTGGGAGGAAACTTCACAGAAAGCATCCTCTCAATGACCTCACCAGATTTCCTTCAATTTTTTGAAATTCATGCAGAATTCTGGTTTCCATGGCAACGAAATGAAAAAAACTTCAAAATTCTTCTTCTCCCAAACTGGTTGGCAGATTTTCAAATAAATTTGTAGAAATGTTCCTTGGATGACCTTCTTTCAGATTCCTTCAAGCCATGTTGATTGGTCGAAAAACATGGCCGCCAGAGGGGGGTGGGGCTATTTTGCCTTATATGGCTATAGTGAAAACTTAAAAAATCTTCTTCTCCGAAAGTGTCAGGCTGATTTTCAAATAATTTTTTAGAATTGATCCTTGGATGACCCTCTATCAGATTCCTTCAAGCCATGTTGATTGGTCAAAAACATGGCCGCCAGGGGGGCGGGGCTTTTTTGCCTTATATGGCTATAGTGAAAACTTAAAAAATCTTCTCCTCCAAAAGAGTCAGGCCAATTTTCAAATAATTTTGTAGAAATGTTCCTTGGATGACCCTCTATCAGATTCCTTTAAGCCATGTTGATTGGTAAAAAAACATGGCCGTCAGGGGGCGGGGCTATTTTGCCTTTTATGGCTATAGTGAAAACTTCTCCTCCAAAAGTGTCAGGCCGATTTTCAAATAATTTTGTAGAAATGTTCCTAGGGTGACCCTCTATCAGATTCCTTCAAGCCAAGTTGATTGGTTAGAAACTATGCCCGCCAGATGGCGGGGCTTATATAGCTAAAGTGAAACGAAAATCAGGTGAGCGATTCCAGGGCCATCATGGCCCTCTTGTTTAAAGAAATAAACTTGAATGAAGTTACCATGATAACTTTCCTACAGAAATTGCAGTTGGAGCTAATCTTGATAAAGCGTGAGGTGATTAAGAATGTGTATGTGTCATTGATAATGTTTTTAGATCACCTGAGCTGAAGGCTCAAGGTGAGCTATTCTGATCACTTTTTGTCCGTCGTCCGTCCGGCGTTAACTTTTAGCTTTAAACATCATCTCCTCCCAAACTCCAAGGACAATTTCCGTGAAACATCACAGGACTGTTCCTCTGGTTGGCCTCTTTCAAAGATTTAAATTCCATTGAGAACTTTGGTTGCTGCGGCATCAGAAAGGGGGCAAAAGGTCCAAACTTTAAAAATCTTCTCCTCCGAATCTGCCTGTCAGATTCAAATATAATTTGGTAGAAATGTTCATTGGGTGACCCTCTATAAAAATTGTTCAAGCCATACTGATTGGTCGAAAAACATGGCAGTCAGGCGGCATCAAAAAAGGGGCAAAATGACAAAATTTGAAAATTCCATTTTTATGCAAATGCTTGTCTGATTTTAAGAAAATATAATACGAATCTTACTGTAATGATCCTCTATTTAATTTGTTTAAGCCGTTTTGATTGGTTACACAATCATAGCAACCAGGTGTCATCACAAAAGGGGTAAATTGAACTTTTAGCTACAAATGACAACCATCTCCTACCATTCCAATAGACCAATTACCACAAAACATCACAGGAATGTTCCTTTGGTGGTCCTCTTTCAAAATTGTTCAAAGATTAAAATTCCAATGAGAACTTTGGTTGCTGCGGCATCAGAAAGGGGACAAAATGTCCAAACTTTAAAAATCTTCTCCTCCGAATATGCCTGTCAGATTTAAATATAATTTGGTAGAAATGTTCCTTGGGTGACCCTCTATAAAAATTGTTCAAGCCATACTGATTGGTCGAAAAACATGGCAGTCAGGCGGCATCAGAAAAGGGGCAAAATGACAAAATTTGAAAATTCCATTTTTATGAAAGTGTTTGTCTAATTTTAAGAAAATATAATACGAATCTTACTGTAATGATCCTCTATTTAATTTGTTTAAGCCGTTTAGATTGGTTACACAATCATATCAACCAGGCGTCATCACAAAAAGGGTAAATTGAACTTTTAGCTACAAATGACAACCAACTCCTACCATTCCAATAGACCAATTTCCACAAAACATCACAAGAATGTTCCTTTGGTGGTCCTCTTTCAAAATTGTTCAAAGATTTAAATTCCATTGAGAACTTTGGTTGCCGCGGCATCAGAAAGTGAGAAAAATACCCAAATTTTAAAATCCTTTTCCTCCATAATCTGCTTGTGCGATTGCAAGATAATTTGGTAGAAATGTTCCTTAAGTGACCCTCTAAATAAACTGTTAAAGCCATATTGATTTCGTTGAAAAACAGGGCAGCAAGGCGGCATCAGGAAAGGTGCAAAATTACAAAAACTTTATAATTCCATTCTTATTAAAGTTCTTGTTAGATTTCAAGATATAAATGGCCTTTACTGATAAGCTGTTTCTTGAGAAGTGTCCAATCCTTTCAGTTTCATTTGCACTCCCTGATAAAATTTTCCAGATATTTGCAGTTAAATATTTGCTACTAATTTACTATCAATTAGGTGATCGATTTAGGGCCATCTTGGCCCACTTGTTATAAAATATGCCATCTGTATTACCTGTCAGTTATGCTGGACTACTTAAAAAACTTACATTGTGGACTGTATTTTTATCTAAATTATTTTACACTTAATACGTGCTTAGAAACATTTCCACATTTGTTTTGCTCAAAAGTCTTGAAAGTTTTCTGTTGCTAATTAGCTTTATAAACAGGTCAAATCTACAATTTTAAACCTACGCCTATCATTTACAACTAAATTGTTAAGTAAATACCACATTTTTAACTTGATCATGTTGAATCTTTGTTAGAAAGTTTGTCTTGGTGAGATCTAGGCTAAGTTCAAATTTTGAGTCCAAACAAAAAACAGATTACTAATGCTTAAGTCATATTGTGACGTTTTTGCCATCACGTTTAGCTACGTTGGGAAACGTGGCTACAACGTGAGCAAACGTAGAACAACGTGGCTAAAAAACGTGATCAAATGTAGAACAACGTGTCTAAAACGTGATCAAACGTGACAAAACATGATCAAACATGACAAAACGTGATCAAATGGAAATTTTAATTTTGGACATGTTCAAAATACGCTCATGTTTCAACATAGCATACTACAACGTGGCGAGAACGTGGGACAGCAAAGTATAATGAAGCAGAAACGTAGCAATAACGTAATGGAACGTGAATATAGCGCATCCTTCCGTTTGATACGTTCTGTTGCGTTTGCTGACATGTTGTGCTACACGGTATGCTACCATGTGGCCTCGTTGCTTCCATGTTCCTCGTGCCACGTTAAGCCACGCTGTGTCACGCTATAATACGCTGTTACACGTTGTACTACGTTATGAGCTGCGTTATGCTACGGTGTTTTACGTTCTACGATGTTGTGCTATGTATTGCTACGATTTGATACGTTGTGGTACGCTATATAGGATACGCTCTGTTTCGCGTCAATGGATTGTAATAATTTCAAGTCTTGGTAGAGGGTCATCAATGCGTGATGCATTTTAACTGAACGTGGTTGTTACGTGGCGGCAGCTGAGCATAACGAAGCACAGCGTGGCGACAATGTGGCAGCAGCGAGACGTAAACCGTCTTTGATTTTCGTTTTCACCTTTAAATTGTGTCACAACCGGAATACAATGAGGCATCAATAAGGGTGGAAAAACCTAATCTTTAAAAATATTCTATTCTGAATCAGCTTGTTGATTCCAATATAATTTTGGTGGAAGTGTTCCTTCAATGGTGGCCCTCAAGCCATATTGATTGGTTGTTTGACATACATGTAGCAACCAGGCGACGTCAAAAAAGGGGTAAAATTAACATTTAGCTTCAAATGACATCTCCTTATCAACTGGACCAATTTCAAGCACATCTCAGAGGACTGTTCCTTTTGTGGTCCTCTTTCAAAAAAAGAACCGATACAAATTCTAGAAATGTGGTGGCTGGGGCATCAGAAAGAGAGTAAAATGCAAACTTCTCTTCTGAATCCGCTTGTCAGATTCCAAGATAGTATGGTAGAAATGTTCCTTGAGTGACCAACTACATAAATTGTTCAAGTCATATTGATTGGTTGAAAATATATAAGTGGTAAGGTGGCATCAAAAAGGGGGCAAAATGACAACACTTTATAATTCCATTCTTATGAAAGTTCTTGTCTGATTTCAAGATAATTTATTCCTGTTTTAAAGTAGTTCAAAGAATTTTATTTCCAAGCAGAACTTTGGTTGCTGCAGCATCAGAAAGGGAGAAAATTGCCAAAACTTTAAAAATCTTCTTGTTCAAAAGTATTGGCTCAATTTGGAAATTATTTTGCACAAATGTTCCTTGGAGCACCCTCTACCAAGAATGTACAAATAATTCCAATCCATTCAAAAACATGGCCACCAGGGGGTGGAGCTTGTTTCCCTTATATGTGCATTGTAAAATCTTTAAAAATCTTCTTGGCCAAAAGTACCGGCCCGATAATTTGGCGCAAATGTTCCTTGGGGAACCTTCTACCAAGGTTGTTCAAATTAATCTGATCTGTTGAAAAACATGGCCACCAGCTGCGGGGCTCGTTTTCCTTATATGTGCATTGTAAAAACTTCTTGTTCAAAAGTACCTGCCCGATTTATGAATAATTTGGCACAAATGTTCCTTGGGTTACCCTCTACCAAGATTGTTGAAATTATTCAGATTTGATAATAAAAACATGGATGCCAGGGGGCGGGGCTTGTTTTCCTTATATGTAATATAGTGAAAACTTAAAAAAATCTTCTTGTACTAATTCACTGGCCCTATTTTTAAATGATTTGGCACAAAAGTTCCTTGCGTGACCCTTTGCCAAGGTAGTTCAATTTATTCTGATCCGATGAAAAACATGGTCACCTGGGGGGTTGCTTGTTTTTGTTATATGTATAGAGTAAAAACTTTGAAAACTATTGAAGTTCTATTAAATCAGGTGAGCGATATAGGGCCATCTTATTTAACCCTTTCCCACTTGTACACACATTTTGATGCATCTGCAGAAGACGATTTTTGAAAACATTGTGGTCAAAGGTGAAATTGCTCCTTTGGCCACAATGTTTTCAATTTTATTAACCAGGTTTTCCGAAGGAAAAATCTGGTTATTAGTTTGGCGAAGTCGGTTGGTTGGGTGGGCGGGCGTCAACTTTCCTTGTCCGGACCATAACTTTGCCATGCATAGAGATATTTTCAAATAACTTGGCACAAACATGCACCATATCAAGACGATGTGCCAAATGCAAAAAAAAAATGTCTGTAGATTCAAGGTCAAGGTCACAGTGATAAGAAATAGACTTTAATTGAACTTTTCTTGTCCGGACCATAACTTTGTCATGCATAGAGATATTTTCAAATAACTTGGCACAAACATGCACCATATCAAGACGATGTGCCAAATGCAATAAAAAATTCTGTAGATTCAAGGTCAAGGTCACAGTGATAAGAAATAGACTTTAATTGAACTTTTCTTGTCCGGACCATAACGTCATGCATAGAGATATTTTCAAATAACTTGGCACAAACATGCACCATGTCAAGACGATGTGCCAAATGCAAAGAAAAAATCTGTAGATTCAAGGTCAAGGTCACAGTGATAAGAAATATACTTTAATTGAACTTTTCTTGTCCGGACCATAACTTTGTCATGCATATTGATATTTTCAAATAACTTGGCACAAACATGCACCATATCAAGACGATGTGCCAAATGCAAAAAAAAAATCTGTAGATTCAAGGTCAAGGTCACAGTGATAAGAAATAGACTTTAATTGAACTTTTCTTGTCCGGACCATAACTTTGTCATGCATAGAGATATTTTCAAATAACTTGGCACAAACATGCACCATATCAAGACGATGTGCCAAATGCAAAAAAAAAATGTCTGTAGATTCAAGGTCAAGGTCACAGTGATAAGAAATAGACTTTAATTGAACTTTTCTTGTCCGGACCATAACTTTGTCATGCATAGAGATATTTTCAAATAACTTGGCACAAACATGCACCATATCAAGACGATGTGCCAAATGCAATAAAAAATTCTGTAGATTCAAGGTCAAGGTCACAGTGATAAGAAATAGACTTTAATTGAACTTTTCTTGTCCGGACCATAACGTCATGCATAGAGATATTTTCAAATAACTTGGCACAAACATGCACCATGTCAAGACGATGTGCCAAATGCAAAAAAAAAATCTGTAGATTCAAGGTCAAGGTCACAGTGATAAGAAATAGACTTTAATTGAACTTTTCTTGTCCGGACCATAACTTTGTCATGCATATTGATATTTTCAAATAACTTGGCACAAACATGCACCATATCAAGACGATGTGCCAAATGCAAAAAAAAAATCTGTAGATTCAAGGTCAAGGTCACAGTGATAAGAAATAGACTTTAATTGAACTTTTCTTGTCCGGACCATAACTTTGTCATGCATAGAGATATTTTCAAATAACTTGGCACAAACATGCACCATATCAAGACGATGTGCCAAATGCAAAAAAAAAAAATCTGTAGATTCAAGGTCAAGGTCACAGTGATAAGAATTAGACTTTAATTGAACTTTCCTTGTCCGGACCATAACTTTGCCATGCATAGAGATATTTTCAAATAACTTGGCACAAACATGCACCATATCAAGACGATGTGCCAAATGCAAAAAAAAAATGTCTGTAGATTCAAGGTCAAGGTCACAGTGATAAGAAATAGACTTTAATTGAACTTTTCTTGTCCGGACCATAACTTTGTCATGCATAGAGATATTTTCAAATAACTTGGCACAAACATGCACCATATCAAGACGATGTGCCAAATGCAATAAAAAATTCTGTAGATTCAAGGTCAAGGTCACAGTGATAAGAAATAGACTTTAATTGAACTTTTCTTGTCCGGACCATAACGTCATGCATAGAGATATTTTCAAATAACTTGGCACAAACATGCACCATGTCAAGACGATGTGCCAAATGCAAAGAAAAAATCTGTAGATTCAAGGTCAAGGTCACAGTGATAAGAAATATACTTTAATTGAACTTTTCTTGTCCGGACCATAACTTTGTCATGCATATTGATATTTTCAAATAACTTGGCACAAACATGCACCATATCAAGACGATGTGCCAAATGCAAAAAAAAAATCTGTAGATTCAAGGTCAAGGTCACAGTGATAAGAAATAGACTTTAATTGAACTTTTCTTGTCCGGACCATAACTTTGTCATGCATAGAGATATTTTCAAATAACTTGGCACAAACATGCACCATATCAAGAGGATGTGCCAAATGCAAACAAAAAATCTGTAGATTCAAGGTCAAGGTCACAGTGATAAGAAATAGACTTTAATTGAACTTTTCTTGTCCGGACCATAACTTTGTCATGCATAGAGATATTTTCAAATAACTTGGCACAAACATGCACCATATCAAGACGATGTGCCAAATGCAAAATAAAAAATCTGTAGATTCAAGGTCAAGGTCACAGTGATAAGAATTAGACTTTAATTGAACTTTTCTTGTCCGGACCATAACTTTGTCATGCATAGAGATATTTTCAAATAACTTGGCACAAACATGCACCATATCAAGACGATGTGCCAAATGCAATAAAAAATTCTGTAGATTCAAGGTCAAGGTCACAGTGATAAGAAATAGACTTTAATTGAACTTTTCTTGTCCGGACCATAACGTCATGCATAGAGATATTTTCAAATAACTTGGCACAAACATGCACCATGTCAAGACGATGTGCCAAATGCAAAGAAAAAATCTGTAGATTCAAGGTCAAGGTCACAGTGATAAGAAATATACTTTAATTGAACTTTTCTTGTCCGGACCATAACTTTGTCATGCATATTGATATTTTCAAATAACTTGGCACAAACATGCACCATATCAAGACGATGTGCCAAATGCAAAAAAAAAATCTGTAGATTCAAGGTCAAGGTCACAGTGATAAGAAATAGACTTTAATTGAACTTTTCTTGTCCGGACCATAACTTTGTCGTGCATAGAGATATTTTCAAATAACTTGGCACAAACATGCACCATATCAAGACGATGTGCCAAATGCACAATTTATGTGTTTAGCTTCCTGGTCAAGGCCTTTAGCTTCCAGGTCAAGGTCACAGTGACAGAAAATATACTTTACTTGAACTTTTTTTGTTCAGACCATAACTTTACCATGCATATAGATATTTTCAAATAACTTCGCGCAAATATGCTCCATATTAAATAACTTGGCAATTTAAAATTTGGCTTACAACAAAAGGTTGCTTAATATCTGTTATCTATTATATGTTCTTAATAAATGAGGCCATCAACACACGATTGACTGTATTGAACTGATATAATTTGTTAGATAAAATTGTGATATATTTAATTGACAAAGTAATTATGATTATTCATCAATAGAAATATTCCCTGTTACTTGAATTACTAGCTTTGATAAACTATTAACAGAAAGATTTGATAGATCTGTTAATTCTTAATTAAACACCTTCCATTATAGAAAACCTGGTTTCATGGAATTTCCATGTCTTGTTTAACAATTAGGCTATCTTTTATTTTTCAGGTTTTTGTTACTATGTTTTTAAAGTCGTCTACCGCATACCGTTGTATGTGGGAAAGGGTTAAAACAAGGTTGCTGCTTAGTAAAGGAGATGAGTAACTCAAGTTTGACTGAATTTCATTTGTTTACTTTCTTATCCTAGAATTAGTCAAGAACTTGAAAATAAAGATGGCAGCAAGATCATTTTACAGATGGACTATTCCCCCTTAGCTCCTATTCATCTTGATGAGGAGGCAGAACCTGTTAATATTTTACGGCGTAAGTATATACATTCCCAGACCTGAACATTCTTTAATGCTCGATCTCCTATATGCGAACACATTTTTTTTGCAACTTTTGTGAATATTTTTGGACAGGGAGGCTTTTTTTATATGTATTAAGTTAAATCTTTAAATTCTTCTTGTACAAAAGTACAGGCCAGATTTATAAATAATATGGTACAATTGTTTCTTGGCTGACTCTGTATCAAGATTGTTAAAATTATTCTGATGCATTCAATAACACGACCACCAAGGGTAGGAGCTTGCTTTCCTTATGTATGTATAAAGTATTAGGTTATTGAAAACTAGTTTCGTTCTATTAAATCTGGCAAGCGTTATAGGACCATCATGGTCCTCTTGTTCATTTTACCACAATGTTTTCCAATTCTATTCAGTAATTATGCCTTCAATCACAGGGATTTTTTCTTGATCAAATTTTTTCCAAAAAAGTCATCTGCAGACTTATTGCATGTTGTATAAGGTTAAACCATTTTCTCTTAGTAAAAATCTAGAAATGCATGATTTAACACTTTCCCTGATATAGACACTTTGTGACGCCTCTGCAGCAGACAGCTTTTTGAAAACATAGTGACAAAAGAAGAAATTGCTCAAAACGAGGAATTTCTCCTTTTGCCACAATGTTTTTCCACTTTTAGTCATAGGTTATCCATTCAATTATAGAGATTTTCTATTTTTTGACAAAATATGTTCAAAGTCGTCTGCTGCAGATTTGCTGTATGAGGGTAAGGGTTAAATAAAGAGTTTAACACATGTTAAAGTTAAAGGAGAAACTGCTCATCTGGAGTCGAGTCCCGGTAGCTCAGTCGGTAACGACGCAGGCTGTCAATCCAGGGGTTGTGAGTTTGAATCCTGACTCGGCCAACTTTCTTTCCGACGTTTGACAAAAGTTGCGACATGCGTCATTCGTCAAGCTTCCACCAATGGGCTAAGTCTATATTTGTGGGGCGTACTGGTGTGAGAAAACTAGGAAACACATGAGTAGGTGAACAAGCATGAGTAGGTGAACTGGCCACCGTGATATGACTGAGAAATTGTTAAAAACGGCGTTAAACCCCAATCAATCAATCAATCAATGCTCATCTGGAACAAACTTCTCCTTTTCCCATGATATTTTAACATAAAACACTATGTAGTCTGTTCAATTTATGAAATTGAATGTACCATTCCATCTTTGATTTCTTATATTTGGCATCTAATAAAAACCAAAAAACATTGTCATCTGCCCTACTTCTCCATTTTCTGTTTGTCTGTCACATTTTGACTTAGTTATAGGAACTGGTTATTGCCAGGTGAAACATGTAATCCTTTGAAGACTCTTGTTTATGTATATAGAAAAGATTTCTCTTCCAGGTATTTTCATTATGAACGGAATAAATCAATACAAAAAGCAAAGTATTCCATAATAATGCATGTAACAAAGCAACATTTCATGTTGTAATTCTAGCATCAGAATATTGCTGTCATGGTAACCAATCTGAGGTTTCCTTCTCCACATTCGACAAATCTGTGGCAGAAAACTTTAAAAACAACATAATATGGAAAACCTCTATAAGTGAAAGTATAATTATATGATAAAGTTGAAAAAATTGTGACCAAACTCCTTTTATCACAATGTTTTCAAAAGTCCTTTACTGCAGAGGCGTCAGAAAGTGTCTGTTTCTGAGAAACAGTAAAATTTAAAGTATAAAGATACTAAATACATCCTACCTGATATTCTTACTACAGGCTAGAATCTAGTCTTCTATTTCTCACTAGCATTTTTAAATTATAGGTTAAGTTATAATTAAAGGGTGCCAGCACGTATTTATAGCCATATATAGTGTCTATATATATTTACACTATATATGGCTATACATACGTGCTGGCCCCCTTTGGTTATAATAATTACATGTGTTGGTATTGCATTAATATTTACTTGTGTCTTTTGGGGGCGGAATGGTAATTACATTTTACCCTATGGTGACACCCATCCTTTTCCTTTAGAATTGATCTAGGTGTTTTAAAAGGACTCACAAGAAGTGGTTTCTCCTTTCCAATAATGTTCTCATTTCTTTTAAATTTCATACTTTCATTTATATAGATTTTCAATATTTTTGCTAAGATATTTTCAAAGTCATCTGCTACATATGTGTTTGGGAAAAGGTTTAAGTTTTAATTAAAGTTTGCATTCAGGTCCACTGCTCTATTTCCAATCAAGTTATTGAAGCAATTGGACGCGAATACATCAAAATGTGTCTGCATGTGGAAAAATGTCAGCTCTTCTGACTTACATTGTACACATGTGAATTGAGTTATCTACCTCTCATAAGCTTTTTCTTTTGAATACAATAGATACCACAGTGTCTGTCCAAATATTTTACTATGTACACAATTTGTTAATATCGATGAGTATTCAGAGCCTGATAAGAAGTTCTTTAAATAATGAATAAATATATCCTTGTTAATGAATAAGACAATAGCTGTTGCAGACCAGCATAGCTTACCCATTGAACACTTGACTCTAAAAAAAACTTTTGAAAGCAAATTTTTTAAATGATTTGTTAATGTCACAATGCACAAAATAAATTCCTTCTTTGTTTCCATGACCGTAACTAAATCAACCCCCCACTTGTCTCACTTTTAAGCGGTATCATTTAAAAGAGTTACATTTAAGCTTTAATATAATCCAAAGAAAATGGGGGAGGTCATGTATTATGCAAGAAAGAATTTACCGGTACCCCGCGAAAAAATGGTTATCTTCAATCTGGACAAAATCAGACTGGGACGAAACTTGTTTTTCACATGTATACAAGTACATTGTACTTTACTTTCACTTTCAAACAAGGTCAAATTACTAAAAATGATAAAATCAATAATTTCCAGTGTGTCCTATACACATTTACAATGAATTTAACCCTTTCCCACATACAACAATTATGCAGCAGACGACTTTGAAAATTTGGTGACAAAAACCTGAAAAATCTCCATAAAAGATAGCTTAATTGTTAAGTAAAGTTGAAAACATTGTGGCCAAAGGAGAAATTGCTCATCATGAGCAATTTCACCTTTGGCCACAATGTTTTCAACAGTCGTCTGCTGCTATTGCGTCAAAATGTGTGTATAGGTGGGAAAGGGTTAAACTCAATGTCATATATTAAATGTATTCTGGTGAAGGTGTACACTCAATTCTAAGCAAACAAAAGCTTTTTAAGGGACTATTTGTCTGTAGATCAGCATGGGCGTTATTTGACCTTAACACCAACAATTTACACAGCTGCAACAGATGACTTGTTATGCCATTCTGGGAGAAAAAAATATTGCTCACCATTATAAATTTCTTCCTACTTCAGCAATGTTTTCAAGTCTCTTCCATAATTGCACTCTTCATTTTTGGAGATTTTCCTTATTTTCACCCAGACGTGTCCAAAATTATATTTTACTCCATAGAGTTGTTCTATGTTTTGCCAAGATATTTTGAAAGTCATTTGCTGAAGACTTATTGTATGGGGGACAAAAAGAATTAAAGAGCCTTGTCTCAGAAATACCCACCTTATAGGATGTTTTGGAATTACATTTTATGAGGATTAGGATGAAAAAGACATTATTGTAAAAAGTTTCTTTTTTATCAGAATCATCTTACAATTACGTCTAAGGGTGCTTGTTTTACTAGATAAAGAACAGTTGCACAGGCTCATCTGGGAGTTTGCTGGTAGGTTATTATACCCCCTTCAAAGAAGAGGGGGTATATAGGAGTCACTGTGTTTGTCGGTTGGTCGGAAGCCATATTTTGTCCGGCCTATTTCTTACAAACGACTGGGTGGAATTTAATAAAATTTTACATGAAGCTTCTTTACCAAGAGGAGATGTGCATATCCTAAAGGTCTTACAATTGCAGGTTATTTTACAGAGTTATGGCCCTTTTACTTATTAAATTATGGTGTAGGTCAAGGTGCTGTTTTAGTGGGTATTTATCATCTTCAGTGATAGTTCTAGTTTTGCATTGTACTTTTATATCTTCTTACTTTGTAGATTCTGGTGTGGTGTATGTATGTGTTCATTGTGCGAATAATGTGATAACCTCGGACAGTACAGGTTCTTCAGATCCCTACTGTGTTGTTTTCTGTGATAGAAGAAGAGTAAGTATGATGTTTGATTGAACAAATTATCATGATCTTTCTCGGAGATAGTTATCTCTGTTCACCCTTTTCTTATACAGATCTTTTAAAACTATTGAAAGTTGGAAATGTAGTACACCTGACTTATCATAAAAATTAGTCTTTTTGCAAGGGCTGTAACTGTACTATGAATACACATCAAGTACAGCCCTGTATAACTACTAATCAAAGAATAACAAGAGTTATCTCCCTCGCATCCGCGATGGTGTTGCTGTCGCCAGAATTTATGAACTCTTTCTAAAATACAGATTCTTACTTGCATCTCTGCAGCAGATGACTTTCAAAAACATTGTGGCAAAAGAAGCATTTGCTCATGATGAGCAATTTCTCCTTTTGCCACATTGTTTTCAACTTTATTTCAATAATTATTCATTCATTTATAAAGAGTTTCCATAATTATGACAAAATATTTTCAAATTGGTCTGCTGCAGATTTGTAGTATGTGGGAAAGTGTTTTTAGGTCATGTTTTAATATCTAGGTTACAGCTTGGAATATTGGATAGAAACTTTGCACATGTCTTTTGGGTCAAAATGTATGCTCTCTGACCAAGTCACATAACTCTGACTTACATATCAGCATAAAAATTCCCATTTTTAGCTCCACTTCCTGAAAGCAAGTCGAGCTTATGTCATGGCTAATTGTCCGTCATGTGTGAATGAACTTTTGGCTTCAAATGACTTCTCACTTGGCCAGTTGGGATGAACCATCGTAGGAAGATCCTCTCAAGTTCCTTGGATTACTCTCTATCAGATTCCTTCAAGCCATGTTGATTGAAACAAAGAACATGGCTGTCTGGGGACAAGACTGTTTCGCCTCATGTGGCTTTAGTGAAAACTTTTAAAACCTTCTTCTTTGAAAGTATGTGGACGATTTTTTTAAAATAATTTTGTAGAATAGCTCCAGATTAGTTTTGAAGCTGAGGTAGTTGTCTGTATCAGAGAAACAGTTAATTTTCTGGTATATAGATGACAATGTAGGCCTTTGCAGCAGATAACTTTTGAAGACATTCTTGGGAAAGAATGAATTGCTCAAATCAAGCCATTTCACAATTTCCAACAATGTTCTCAATTCCGTATCAGAACTATGCTACCAATTTGCCATGGTTTACGTTTTTCCTCAGACGTTTTTAGCTCTACTGGCCAAAGGCCAGAAGGGCTTATGTCGTGGCGATTTGTCCGTCATGCGTGCGTCCGTCCGTCCGTCCGTGCGTCCGTAAACAATTTCTTGTTAACACGATACAGTCTTTTGATTGTATCTCAACCAAACTTATACAGTAGTTAGATATTCATGAGAGCCCAGTTCCTTTCTAAAACCAGCCAGATCCGCCATGTATGACTGGATTATGGCCCCTTGCAATGGTCAAAATTGCTATAAAAGAGCTTGTTAACATGATACAGTCTTCACTTTTGATAGTATCTCAACCAAACTTATACAGTAGTTAGATATCCATGAGAGCTTGGTTCCTTTCGAAAAACCAGATCCGCCCATGCAAGACTGGATTATGGCCCTTGAAATTGTCCAAATTGCTATAATTGAGCATGTGAACACAATAGAGGCTCCATTTACTATCTGATCTTCACCAAACTTAGATAGTAGTTAAATACTGATTAGAGCTTGGTTCCTTTTGAAAACCAGCCAGATCCGCCAATGCAAGACTGGATTATGGCCCATGAAATTGTAAAATTACTATAATACAGCTTGTGAAAACAAAAGAGCCTCCATTTACTATCCGATCTTCACCATACATACATGCTCTGGATTGAAAATGACCAAAGAACCATACCAGTAGAGCATAGGCCCTCATGGGCCTCTTGTTTAAGAAGACTACTATAAACAAATAATTTCAAATAGTTTTGTTATGACCCCATTATATATTGCAGGTATTAACCACACCTTATGTAACCCAAACAACCAATCCTTCCTGGGAGACCCACACAGAATTCTTTGTGAAAGATTTTACACAGGTGGGTTATTATCATTGTTATCACCATGCAATGTCACTGGAAGTCTATCTGTCTGTCTGTCTGTCTGTCTGTCTGTCTGTCTGTCTGTGTTTCTGTCTGTTTGTCTGTCTGTCTGTCTGTCTGTTGGGATTCACTTTGCTAGATATCTCTTATTGTCAGGCTTTTCGATCTGTCTGTCTGTCTATTTGTTTGTAAAGCGACGCTCCACAGCCCAAACTGACGGGCCGATTCCGATGACACTTGGTGAAGAGATGCCATAGTGGCTCAGGGTGTGCGCGTTTGAGTTACGTTGCTAAGGACCCACCCATTGCTATGCAGCTTGCAAAACACCACTTTTAAAAACCCAAACGATTTTTGATTTAGGCCTTTGTTTCCAAATGGTAGCCTTTCAAAGATAGCCGTTGCTATGCAGCTAGCAAAAAAATGCGTTTTAAGAACCAAAACTATTTTTCTATCTTCTCCTACAGTTTTGAATGTGGAGAGCTGAAACTTTGGTTATAGATACTTCGAGATATTTTGAAAAAATTTGGCATATGTTTACCCCATGAGGAGAAAGTTTTGCATAGGAGGTAAACATTGATATAGTCAGATGAATTATGAATGAAAGCTTTCTCCTTGACCATTTATTAAAATTGCAGATTTAATGTCACAGAAGCAAAGAGCTTAACTTATGTAAGATAGTTCAATTATTTATGTTTACTATTGTTTTTAGCTCACCTGTGCACAAAGTGCTCAAGGTGAGTTATTGTGATCGCCCTATGTCCGGCGTCCGGCATCCATCAACATTTTCTCCTCTGTAACCGGTGGGTCAACTGGGATGAAACTTCACAGAAAGCATCCTCTCAATGTCCTCACCAGAATTCCTTAAAAATTTTGGGATCCATGCAGAATTCTGGTTGCCATGGCAACAAAACGAAAAAAAATAGTGAAAACTTAAAAAAATTCTTCTCCGAAAGTGTCTGGCCGATTTTCAAATAATTTTGTAGAAATGTTCCTTAAGTGACCCACTTTCAGATTCCTTCAAGCCATGTTGATTGGTCGAAAAACATGGCCGCCAGGGGGGGCGGGGCTATTTTGCCTTATATGGCTATAGTGAAAACTTAAAAAATCTTCTCCTCCGAAAGTGTCAGCCCGATTTTCAAATAATTTTGTAGAAATGTTCCCTGGATGACCCTCTATCAGATTCCTTCAAGCCATGTTGTTGGTCGAAAAACATGGCTGCCAGGGGGGCGGGGCTATTTTGCCTTATATGGCTATAGTGAAAACTTAAAACATCTTCTTCTCCGAAAGTGTCAGGCCGATTTTCAAATAATTTTGTAGAAATGTTCCTTAAGTGACCTACTTTCAGATTCCTTCAAGCCATGTTGATTGGTCAAAAAACATGGCTGCCAGTGGGCAGGGCTATTTTGCATTATATGGCTATAGTGAAAACTTATAAAATCTTCTCCTCCAAAAATGTCTGGCCGCTTTTCAAATAATTTTGTAGAAATGTTCCTAGGGTGACCCTCCATCAGTTTCCTTCAAGCCAAGTTGATTGGTCGGAAACTATGGCTGCCAGGGGATGGGGCTTATATAGCTAAAGTGAAAAAAAAATCAGGTGAGCGATTCCAGGGCCATCATGGCCCTCTTGTTTCCATTCTTTATAGTGTTTTTGAAAGTTTTATATAATTTATTACAGTACATGTGTTACATGCTATTTTACATCATTTTACAGTGCCAATTATCCTTCTATGTGTTTGACTGGGACGGGAGCAACACAATTAATGATGACTTTCTCGGCTCTGCCTTATATAACATGTCTGAGGTAATGTATCAACCCATTCCCAAATACATCAAATCTGTAGAAAACAAATTTGAAAATAATTATGAAAAAAATATGAAAAAGAATGTGTCACAGACAAAAATTAGGTCACTGTGCCATTGACCTTGACCTCTGACCCCAATCAGAGAAAAAGCTTGTCCTATGTTATCACACCTGGAGCTACCAAATTTTGTCTGAAGATGCATCTTGGAAAGAGGATGTGTCACTGTGCTATTGACCTTGACTCTCTGACACCAATCAGAGAAAAGCTTGTCCCTGCCACTCCTCCTATGTTATCACACAATGAGTTACCAAATGTTGTCTTAAGAAGCATCTTGAAAAGAAGATGTGTATTTTACCAAAGTTGAGTTACAGTTCCCTATACCTTGACCTCCGACCCCATTAACAACAAAAACTTGTCCGGGCCAAAAATCGTAAGTTATTTTACCTAGAGTTATCAAATTTTGTCTAGAGATGCATCTTGGGAAGATAATGTGTTTTGTATCAATATTGGGTCACTGTGACCTTGATCTCTGACCCCATTTAAAGAGAAATCTTTTCCTGGTAATATTTTCTATGTTATTACATCTGGAGTTACCAAATTGTTTCTTTAGATAGATATTGGACTGGATGTGATGTGTACCAATATTGGATCATTCTGATGTTGGGAAAGGATGTGTTCTGTACCAAAATTCTGGTCACTGTGTCCTTGACCTTTGACTTGTTTTAACAAAAAGCTTGTCCAGGCCATATCTACTATGTTATCTTACCTGGAGTTATCAAATTTGGTCTGAAGATGCATCTTGGGAAGAGGATGTGTCTTGATACAAATCTGTGTTATTGTGATCTGGACTTGATCTCTGAACCAAATTAAAGAAATATCTTGTCCAGGCCATATCGCATATGCTATTGTACTGACTTTGAACTTCCCAGTTGGGAGCTATGAATTGTCTACAATTCTTTTTCTTGTCAATAATAGCTGAGCCCATTGTTTGATCACATCATAAAGGTTGTCTAAAACAACATTTAAAGATCAATGATCAATTTTTCATCAAAGTTAATGTGAAGAAGGCATCTTTCTGCCATATTTGTTTTATTCAGTATTACAATAACTGACAAACTGCAATGGGGAAGACATTTGTTTTTGTTTAAAAAACAACCATGTAGGGTTTTTTGCTACAATGTTAACACATGTCATCTGCTGCAGTTGTGTCCAAATGTGTATGCATGTGGAAGAAGGTTAAAAACAGTGCCGAATCTGATCAGAAGTCACTACAAACAAAGATGAGTTTGATCTTAATGGACCAATTTGGACAGTGGAAAATCTTTATAACAGGCTTTGTAGTGAGAGAAGAGTGAGATCAATATATGCATCCACCCATTCTGATTAGGCCCTCCTCCATCATTGCTATCACATATTCAATCTATGCATCCACCCATTCTGATTAGGCCCTCCTCCATCATTGCTATCACATATTCAATCTATACATCCACCCATTCTGATTAGGCCCTCCTCCATCATTTCTATCACATATTCAATCTATGCATCCACCCATTCTGATTAGGCCCTCCTCCATCATTTCTATCACATATTCAATCTATGCATCCACCCATTCTGATTAGGCCCTCCTCCATCATTTCTATCACATATTCAATCTATGCATCCACCCATTCTGATTAGGCCCTCCTCCATCATTTCTATTACATATTCTTAAAATTGATTGTGAATAATAATCATGACAAAATACTTTGCTATAATATATACACTATAATTATATCTATTCTCTTTTCTTGATCGACAAATGTTGACGCTTCAGTCAAAATACTTTCTTGAATATATTGCAGGAAAAGTAGAAATTGCTCAAGTAGAGCAATTTCTTCTTTTCCCCCACAATTGTTTCAAAAGTAAATTCAAAACTTACTTCTGATTTTCCATATATCACTACCTTTTTAGCTCATCTTAACACAAAGTGTGGATTGAGCTATTTCCAAGATTGTTCAAACTATTTTGATCTGTTAAAAAAGATTGCCACCAGTAGGCAGGGGCTCATTTTCCTTATATGTCTAGAGTAGAAACATTGGAAACTATTTAAGATCTATCTGGGGCTACTAAAAAGGGGAAGAGAAACGAGTGCGATAAGCGCCTTGACAAAACTGTTTGTGTACGTAAACCTTGATAAGCGGGTAGATAAACATTATACAGGTAATGCGGAATATCGATATAATAAGAACGACAAGCATATTATATAGCGCTATATAGGTTATCGCACTTGTTTCTCTTCCCTGTATTAGTAGTCCCAGGTTCTATTAACCCTTTCCCTCATATAGACACTTTTTAATGCCTCTGCAGCAGACGGCTTTTTGAAAATATGGCAACAAAAGAAGAAATTGCTCAAATTGAGCAATTTCTCCTTTTGTCACCATGTTTTCAACTCTATTCAATTATTGTTCTTTCATTTTAAGGGATTTTCTGTGCTTTTGCCAAGATGTTTTCAAAGTCGTCTGCTGCAGATTTGTTGTATACATGTATATGGGTTAAATATCAATTGAGAGATATAGGACCATTGTGGTCCTTTTGTTAAAATCTTAATGTGTTTACCTTTCAGAGTGAACCCTCCATGTCCCACAAAACCCTTGTTCTGGGCTACAACAAGCAGGGTCAAGGTCAGGTCACAGATGTGCCTCTGGGTCAGATTACAGTGTCTGTTGTCTTCAGACCTGTAGCCTCTGTGGAAAGATCAGGTACTTTCAACATTAAGACAACCTAAAAAACATTTGGAAAAAAGGATTTATGAGTTGCTCATTATGATTTTATATTACCATTTCCCTAAACAGTTTCAACTCTGCCTCAAAATTATACTAATGTTTGTCTACATTTTCTTTTTTAACTACTATTTCCATGAATTGTTGGATTGACCACTCTTTCCATGCATTGTCGGATTGACCCCTCCCTCTTTACATGCATTGTTCGATTGACTACTCTTTCTATGCATTGTTGGATTGACCCTTATTGCGATGCATTGTTGGATTGACCCTTATTTCCATGCATTGTTGGATTGACCCTTATTTCCATGCATTGTTGGATTGACCCTTATTTCAATGCATTGTTGGATTGACCCCTCTTTCCATGTAGTGTTGGATTGACCCCTCTGTCCATGCATTGTTGGATTGGCCCCTCTGTCCATGCACTGTTGGATTGACCCCTCTTTCCATGCATTCTTGGATTGACCCTACTTTCTATGCATTGTTGGGACCCTTATTTCCATGCATTCTTGGATTGACCCTTATTTCCATGCATTGTTGGATTGACCCCTCTTTCCATGTAGTGTTGGATTGACCCCTCTTTCCATGCATTGTTGGATTGGCCCCTCTGTCCATGCACTGTTGGATTGACCCCTCTTTCCATGCATTGTTGGATTGACCCTTTGTTCTATGCATTGTTGGATTGACTACTATTTCCATGAATTGTTGGATTGACCTCTCTTTCCATGCATTGTTGATTGGCCCCTCTTTCCATGCATTGTTGGATTGACCCCTCTTTCCATGCATTGTTGGCTTGACCCTTCTTTCCATGCATTGTTGGATTGGCCCTTCTTTCCATGCATTGTTGGATTGACCCCTCTTTGCATTGTAACATTTGCTTCCTATAAATGACCATTTAAAGAAGACCTATGTTGTCTTGCTTGATTCAGGGCCGACCTTGGCTATTTGTGAACCATTTCCTTCACTAGCTGGAAGGGTGTATGAGCGTGTCATGATAAGATTGTAATGACTTTTTTACTAGCAGCCCTTTGTATGTAGAATTATTTATATACTCAGTGTTATTTAGGACACTGCACATGCAGGAATCAACTGTGGCTGGGTGGTTAGCACCGGGGTTTGGTACTGGACGTTACAGGTCTGTTACCCAGTCGCGGCTGTCATGGTTGAGTCCCTTTGGGCAAGACACATTTCCTAGCCTAGTACTGGTTAATTTACCAAGGGATCATGAATAAATGAACTATTGCAGTGATATAACTGAAATAATGTTGAAAGCAGCATAAAGCCCCTTTAAAAACAAAAAGCATGTGCTTGTAAACTAGTCAACTTCTATAAGAAATCGGCCACAGATATTTGATAAATGCACCAGATAATTCTACCAGCCTGATACATTGTTCAAAGTAAAGACTGCCCAACAGTGTGATACATTGTAGATTTTGTGATATACACTGATATGATTCGTCAATAGAAGATCAAACAGATATTTACGAATCCTAGTTAGAATTTTATTTTAAAAATAGGCTGGAAATAATATATATTTTTTTTAAACCAGAGCGATATCGCCTTACAAGTACAGATTCTGTTGGCAACAATAACAACAAATTTTTATATGTGGAAGACATGGTATCCCCTGGAACGAGGGTATGTATTAATGTATAGCTAGTTTACACAAAGCAGTGTAATTACATACTGTGGGTTTTTTTTAAACTTTTTTGTATGAAGTTATGAATGTGCATAATAGTTTGGTTAATCAATATTGAGGAATAAGTAGCCATTGAAGAATCAGATTCTTCTTCTGTATAACAGAATCAAAAGTTTGATGGAAAATGAAATGTACAAAGAAAAGGGTGAAAAAAAAGTAAAACCCGGTATGGCCCATAAATGTGCATTTTGGTGATATTAAATATTTGTGGTATATTTTATATGTTTTGGTACTATGGTTTCTAGGAAGTGATAAGAAAGTAAAGAATTTTTATCATTTTATAAAAGAGATTATAGGTGCACTTTCCTACTATGCACGACAAAGATCTAAATGCTGAAAGCTAAAGGGGAAAGATAAATAAAACTACTGGTTTCCTTATACCATATAATCTGTATCCCTTTGAAAGCATTTAAACAAAAGTACTCAGTACAAAAAAACACCAGATAAGAGTTCAAACAGAAGGAGAAATTGCATAATAATATCTCATTTTGCCACAAATGCTTTCATAAGTTGTCTATAGCAGATGTGTCAATATGCATTTGCATGTGTTGAACAGTTAATATGGCTGCTTTTCCCTCAATTATTCAAAAAGGTTAATTAATTGATTATTTTTTATAGATGTGTTTCTCATGCTGATATACTTTATAATCCAGATTTAATTCTTACTTTCTTCATGAAATTATCTTTTATTAGTTATTTTTAGGGATGTCAACGGCCAACCGGTTAACTGGGTAACCATTTGTTACATGATTAATCAGTTTGTAATTCAAGTTACTGAATACCGTAAAAATAGATACAATATATACAGTTCGGTTTCACCTTTTTTTCTTGTCCATTAGGCACACATAACTGACCTGAGATTAATTATTCACACCTCAATCAGGAGTGTTTACATAACTGAAAACAGCCACACTCGATTATATTGATGACCGTTTGTTTGTGTAGTGTTAATCAAATAATCGTGGTTGACCTAACGATTAATTTAACCCTTTCTATAGACGCTTTCTGACACCTCTGCAGCAGACAGCTTTTTGAAAACGTAATGACAAAAGAAGAAATTGCTCAAAACAAGCAATTCTCCTTTTGCCACAATGATTTCCACTTTTAGTCATAGGTTTTCCATTAAACAGTTTGTATCTTTTAGAAGGCCAAAATAACATGATTATGACTTATTAGAAGGCTAGGGTAAACAAATTCATCATGCTTGCAGCTCTTTCATTCTACATGTTAAAAATGTTAATCGAATAAAGGTCGATCACTTTGCTTAAAAATAGATCTACTGAATATTGCCAAAATTCTGCCTTCTATATCCTTTGTCTGTGTTAAATTTATCTATATGTGTACATATATTTACTTGGGTGAATTAATGCTTTCAATTTGGAAGTGTCCAAGAAAAGCGAAATAACAAAACACGGAAATTAATGAATATGAATTATCTTTGATTCTATCCGGTTAACCAATTGGAAGATCAAATAATTGACCAGTTATTAATATCGGTAACTGTTGACATCCCTAGTTATTTTATTTACTTTGAAAATCCCATGTTGTGTCTCACTCTTAACCCTTTCCCTCATATAGACGCTTTCTGACGACTCTGCAGCAGACAGATTTTTTTAAAACATAGTGACAAAAGAAGAAATTGCACAAAACGTGCAATTTCTCCTTTTGACATAATGTTTTCCACTTTTTGTCATAGATTATCCATTCAATTATGGAGATTTTCTATTTTTTGACAAAATACGTTCAAAGTCGTCTGCTGCAGAATTGTCGTATGAGGGGAAGGGTTAAAAGCTAAGTCCCTTTATGTATTTTGTATTGATTTCCACAAGCATTATAATTTGTGTCCATAATAATAACCTTCTCAACCATAGATTATATAAATATTAAGAAAAAAAATAAAACAAAAAAAGTACACTTGTAACCCTCAATTTTGACGGTCTGTTGTAATACTGTTTTAATTATATCTTCTAAAGATATCTTTACAACTGTGTTGCATTTGAGCTCTCTACCTTTGAAATGATCATGGTACTTGTTACACACTGATATGTGTTTCATTGATTCCTCAGTCAATAGCAACGTGGATTAACACAGCGCAGGGTCATCAGGTAAAACAATTGCATGCAAATGTTTATTGGATGTAACAGTATATATATCAAGGCTGACTTTGATGCATCTTTTGTAATTGTTAACACTTTCCCACATGTAAATGTATATTGAAGCATTAATTTTTCTTAGACAGCTTTTGAAAACATTTTTGGAAAAGAAGAAATTGCTCATATTGAACATTATTATATAACCTATAAATAGACGCCTTTTCATTGGCTAAAAAGTAATTTTTTAGAAAAAATATCTAGCGATATTGACCGTTTTTTTCTGATATTGACCCGTTTTATTCTGATATTGACCCGTTTTATAAATAGTAACAGGGGAAGACCGGGGAATCCCACGAGCCGCCTATTAATATCCTTCGCCTTTATCCGTACGCTACGGAATTTTCCGAGGTGCGTTCCGAATGACCACGGAAATTTCCGAGTGGTCATTCCGGTGACGTAATTTTTTTTAAATGACGTCATGCACGTGCATTACCAACATTTTAGACGCGCGTTTTAGACTGTTATCATGTCAAAAACGTACTGTTATCATGAGACAGAAATTTATACAACATACAACAGAAATGTTCCTTGAGTGGTCCTCTGTTTTCTTTTCAGTTGATTAATATCAAAACAATATGATAAATTAAGGGTTATATAATAAAACAGTTACGGACTTTTCAGCTGTTATACATGATGTTGATATGCACCAAAAAAATCATTATTGACCTCGGCTATCGCCTCGGTCAATAATGACTTTTTTGGTGCATATCACATCATGTATAACAGCTGAAAAGTCCATAATTGTATAATATTCACCGTTTCCCGAAATGTTTTCAACTCTATTCAAAATTTGTACTTTCATTGAGAGATTTTATTTTTTTTCCCAAAATGTTTTCTGCTGCAGATTCTTTCTGTGGTAAAGGGCGTCGGCGTCATACCTTAAGGTTTTGCATGCAAGTACATATATTTCACCATAGCTCAGTCACTACTGTATTACATTGAAACTTACTACTATGCTTCACAACTATCACACCCATATAGATAATCAAGTAAGAGAACTCTATCCTGCATAAAATCACTTATTCACCATCATTACTTCTATCAACAGACGAGAGTAGATAACTCTGTCCATATTTTTGTAAGAATTATGGCCCTTTTTCGACTTAGAATTTTGGTTAAGTTTTTTGTACTAATTTTTTTTTTTTCAAAACCACTAAAGATATTGCTTTGAAACTTACAACACTTTTTCACCATCATTATCTTCATCAACAGACAAGAGTACATATCTCTGTCAAGATTTTTGTATGAATTATTGCCCTTTTTCGACTTAGAATTTGGGTTAGGTTTTTTGTACTAATTTACTTTTTTTCAAAACCACTAAAGATATTGCTTTGAAACTTACAACACTTTTTCACTATCATTACTTCTATCAACAGACAAGAGTACATAACTCTGTCAAGATTTCTGTATGAAATATGGCCCTTTTTCGACTTAGAATTTTGGTTAAGTTTTTTGTACCAATTTACTTATTTTCAAAACAATTACAGATATGGCTTCGAAACTTACAACACTTTTTCACCATCATTACTTCTATCAACAGACAAGAGTACATAACTCTGTCAAGATCTTTGTAAGAATTATGGCCCTTTTTTTACTTAGAATTTCGTTTTTTGTACCAATTTTACTTTTTTTTTAAACCACTACAGATATTGCTTTGAAACCTACAACACTTTTTCACCATCATTACCTCCAGCAACAGACAAAAGTACATAACTCTGTAAGAATTATGGCCATTTTTTGCCTTAGAATTTTGGTTAAGTTTTTCATACCACCCCACTTTTTTTCAAAACCATTAGTGATTTAGCTTATAAACTTACAATACTTATTTATCATCATTACCTCCATCAACAGACAAGGGTACATATCAAGTTTTGTTTAAGAATTATTGCCCTCTTTAGATTTATAATTTTGGTTAAGTTATTCATACCAAATCAAATTTTTTCAAAACAATTGGAGATATTGCTTAAACACTTACAAAAATCTTTTTACGTTTTATTGGCAAGCACAAAAAAGTCGAGCATGCTGTCCTCCGACAGCTCTTGTTTTAACAATATTACAAACAAAAATAGTTCTCAGGATTAAAACAAATTAATTCTTTAATGGGTGTTTACGGTAAGATAAATTGTTAACAAAAATTAAATTGTTAACAAAAATTAAATTAATTAACGAGTTTTAAAAAATGTTCCACAAGAAAGAGCATTATATAATGCCTATGTTTAATCTGTTCATCATGCAAGAGAAAAAATCTTACCCTATTGTGAAATTATAACTTTATAAAGCTCTCTTATTCCAACAGTGAGTTTGTCAGACTATAATTCCATTGTTAATATCCTCTTGCAAGACATTGCGGAGGAGATATATCATCACTGTCATGTGGTTGTGTATGTCCCTGTGTTGTAGGCATGATTTAGTGAAAGCTGTACAACTGAGGATAATTTAGCATATGTGTTCCTAATGATGAGAAGATGTGCTCTAACAATTTTCAATGTCAAACGTCTCAGTCACTGGATCCAAACTATCAAATTGATTAAGAGAAAAACCATACTACTGTTGAGAATAAAGCTTGTTGACATACTTGGTTTATTGTTTATCAATAATCCATTAAAATGCATGAAATAAATGGTAAGCAAATATTGAAGTGTTGTGGGATTGACATTTTTGGGTCTCATTATTATAGAAATAGAGTTACTCATGCCCTACCTTTTATCAGTACATGTTTGTACATACTCCCCCCTTTTCGACATACAACAAAATGTGGAATATCACCATAAATGAGACTTTAATTTTAAACAGAGTAGAACATATTGTGGCAAAAGGAGAAATTGCTCATTATTAGTATTACTCCTCAATTTTTTCAAAAGTTGACATGAGAACATGTGTTTATAATATATATATATGTTGGAAAAGGTTAAGTTGCTTTCTGTTTCATCAAAATCAATGTACAATCAAGCCTTTACAAAGTTTAAATTTCTTCAGCCACAATAGTATCTTGATGTAAAATGTCTGTCCATCCATTCGGCTCAGTTTATAGTTTGGTGTTCTATTTCTACACAAACAGCTGAAGCTACATTTACTTTTGGTATTTTATCCAGGGGTTGTGAGTTCGAATCCCGGCTCGGCCAACTTTCTTTTACGATGATTGACAAAAGTCAATGCGACATGCGTCATTTGTCTTCAACCAATGGGCTAAGTGTAAAAGCAGCCAGTTGCTTTGGAAGATTGTTGTGTGGAGTACTGGTGTGAGAAAACCAGGAAATGCATGAATAGGTGAACTGGCCGCCGTGATATAACTGAGAAATTGTTAAAAACGGCGTTAAACCCCAATCAATCAACCTTTGGTAGTTTAAAATTGAAACCTTTCACATGGAAAAAAACGGATTATAGCGCCCCTAAAGACCGGTAGTAAAAATAATGTTTCTAATGATATCTGCTGCATTTGTGTGTTGAATTTAATTATTTTTATAGAATTTCTTTTTATATAACGCATATTTTAGAAATATACAGGAATGAGAAAAAACATCATTTTGTTGTGAGAAATTTTTACTTTTGGAGATCATCAGTTTCTCAGATGATATGAAATAACGTCATATATTTCATCATCTACTTAAATGTCTTAAAGCCCAATAAACACAGGTATTTGTAACAAAATAGAATGTCATTTACAAGAAATTATATTAACCTTTTCCCTCATATAGACGCTTTCTGACACCTCTGCAGCAGACAGCTTTTTGAAAACATAGTAACAAAAGAAGAAATTACTCAAAACAGCCAATTTCTCCTTTTGCCACAATGTCTTCCACTTTTAGTCATACAGGTTATCCATTCAATTATAGAGATTTTCTATTTTCTGACAAAATCTGTTCGAAGTCATCTGCTGCAGAATTGTCGTATGAGGGAAAGGTTTAATTTTCATTGATTGTAGATTGTATAATTTATTTATCATTGAACTTATATTACGAAAACTCTTATCCCTTTTGATTTTACAGAAACACAGGTTTGTAACATTCACATAAATATCACTCTGATAGAATTAAAATACCAAATCCACATATCAGAATGAGAACAATTAATAATTTCCCATGGGAGGAAATGACATTAGCACTTACAATGTGATACACTTTAGCATCATGAAAGTATGTATGACTAACTCAAACTAACGGAAGTTAATAATCATCTCTGCTTTTACACTAGTGCATTTTCTGTTTGCATTGATGTTACATCTTAGAGAGCTGTATGATCAGCCGCTTTTTATTGGTCATATTGTGAGCTCATGTATATATGGCTGCAGGCTAATTAGATGCTTGATGGTGCATGTTTGGTTTTTAGCTCACTCAAACATGAAATCTTGGGTAAGCTGTTGTGATTGTCCAGCATCTGTCATCCGTTTGTCCACAATTTTTAGCTCCACTGGTCGAAAAATCGAGCTTATAATATATTATGTCATGGCAAAATTGTCTGCTGTGTGTCCGTGCATGTCTTTGCGTCATCCTTTTGTTTAAACGGCTTTTTCTCTGTAACTTCAGGGCCAATTGGGAGGAAGCATTCTTGTTCTCTCTTACGTTCTTAAAAAAAACCGTTGAAAATATTCATGTCTGAAAACGAAATGCCTACAGTGTAGATACTTGTTGTCTAAGGTTTGTCTAGTGGTCCTCTACAAATTAAGCCGCAGGGACCAAGATTGGCCCCGCACCTGGGGTCACCTGTTATACATATAGATACGTATAGAGAAACAAACTTTGAAAATCTTCTTGTCTGAAAAAGAAAGGCAGAGAGGTTAGATATTTGGTGTGTAACATTGTCTTGTGGTCCTCTACCAAGATTGGTCAAACTATGCCAATGGGTTCAAAATTTGCCCTGCCCCTTGCGTCACCTGTTTTACATACAGGTATATATATGGAAAGACTTATTCAAGATGTGTCATACCAAAGACTTGGTAAAAATGGTAGTAATGGCTGCCCTCCTTTGCACTCAGGTTTGTGGGGTTAGCATTATGACTGACTGGCTGGTCTCAAAATAAATGGAATAGTAGTACTGGAAATGCAGTGATATAACTGAAACGTTGTTTAAAGTAGCGTAAAACACCAAGAAATCAATCAATCAATCAAGATGTGTCTGTTGTTAAATAACAACACATTACCATGCAGGGTTAGTTTTCACTATATTCATTTTTAACTCGCCTCCATTTCTCACTCCAGTCCTAATTGACCTCTTTGTGGTGTGGTGCTTCAAAACGTATTTCATTCATTCTCTAACAAAATGATAGGTATAAATATTTCTGATGAGGGATCGAGGACCATCATGGCCCTCTTGTTAAACAGTTTAGTAGAAATGTTTCTTGGATGACCCTCTATCAGATTCTTTCAAACCATGTTGATTGGTAAAAATACGAGAGGTGTTCAACTTATATTTGAACAGTGAAAAACATTCAATTTCATCGTGCTAGCAAGATTATTTTTTAACATTCGCTATTCAACCACAAAGGGTGATGTGTATTTTATGATGCACATTCACTTTGTTATGTTTTTTCAATGGTGTACGATGTAAAATTAATAATGTTGCAGAGGGCAGTGTCCTGAGACTTTTAAAGTCTAAACACTCCTAAAGGAACTAACATCAAGGATATGGTGATGGAACATGGATATACGATTTTTGTGAAGACTCACTTAAATTTGTTAAAAAATGGAGCCGCCGGTAACATTGAAAACAATCCCAGATTTAAAAAACGCCAATTATGGTCAATTTCGGCAGTGATTAAGCATATCTAGGACAAATCTACCAACAGAACGTGAGATAACAACAAGTTGGGTATGACCATCGGAACAGTCAAATGCATTATTTCAAACATATTGACAGCCAAACTCCAGAAAACGTTCAGTGTTCATCAGCTAAATACTAGGCAAATCATTTATCGCAGACAAAGGTCTTGGAAAGCTGTATATGTAATTGCGGAACGTTTATTTGACAATGTATGTTATCTGGGATAAGGCAATGTTCTACCTAGGAGGAAGTTATGGTAGAATAAGATTCTGCTTGTTTAGAAAGGGTCATGATGATAGGCATAGGTTGAATTTTGTTGAGCGTGACGCTTGAGTTGCCGTTTTCATTGAATTGGCTAGTCTGTGCTACGAAGGCAAAATTGAACTGTGAATCATTGACAAGTGCACAAAAGTTAACTCAAGGTACTTTGTTTAAAAGGTTTGTTGACCTTTTTGGAAGAAGATATTCCCCGCCCTTCTCTTGAGATAGTTCAAAGGACATGGTATTTCACCAAGATTCCGCGTCAGGCCACAAAGTAATACCATTCAATACATCAAGGCCAACATGTTAAGTATATTTCACCGAGAGAGTGGATGCCGAAGTCACCTTATACAGCAACAATGGACTTTTGAATCTTAATGATATTGAAACTCAGTTTACAAAAGAAGAATATCAACACCTTAATAAGTCTCAAACACGCACTGAAAGGAGAGTAGAGAAAATTTGAGCAAAAAGCTATAAATTAGACATGGGCATCTTGGTCGAAATGTTGTGGAAGATTTACTTTTGTTATGGATCTCAAATTGAATTTTTGTTGCAATAAAATGTAAATACATTACATTTTGTGGTATTTCCAATTTGTTCAAATAAAAGTTGAACATGGCTGCCAGGGGGCGGGACTGTTTTGCCTTATATGGCTGTAGTAAGAACTTTAAAAGTCTCCTCTTCCTGAAGTGTGAAACTGATTTTCAAATAATTTGGTAAATTTTTTCCTTAGGTGACCCACTAAGAGATTCCTTAAGTCATGTTGATTGGTACAAAAACATGGCCACCAGGGGTTGGGGCTGTTTTGCCTTATATGGCTATAGTGAAAACTTCTCCTTCAAAAGTATGAAACTGATTTTCATATAATTTGGTAGAACTATTCCTTGGATGAACCTTATTGAATTTTCTTCAAGTCATGTTGATTGGTAACAAAACATGGCCTCGAGTGGGCGGGACTGTTTTGCCTTATATGGCTTTAGAGAAAACTTTTAAAACATTCTCTGACAAAATATGTGGCTGATTTTCAAATAGTTTAGTTCCTTCAAGCCATGTTTATTGGTAAAAACATGGCCGCCAGGGGCTAGGGATGTTGCCTTATATGGCTAAAGTGAAAACTTTAAAAATCTTCTCCGACGAAAGTATGTGGACAATTATAAAATAATTTTGTAGAAAATTTCCTAGCGTGACCAACTTTCAGATTCCTTTAAACCGTTTCGATTGGTAAAAAGTGGGCAGGGCTGTTTTACCTTATATCACTCAAGTCTGTAGATATACAACCATCTGTACAGCTTTAGTGTTGCTTTTTAGCATTCGTAATCTTTTAATACCTACTGATACTTTTTATAGATTGTTTGTATGTATATTTGTTTGTTAAGCACTTTTGAACATATGTATTTTGTGATAAAAATGCTATATCAATGTGTATAATAATGATTATAATAAAGTGCTTTAATTTTTGCCAAATGCAGTGGAATGATACTGGCCCTATTGGGCACATCTCCTCTGAAACCACATTTGGTGGTCCTCTTTCAATTGTTCAAAGAATTTCAATAAACTACTGGACTGATTTGAAAATAATTTGGCTTAAAGGATTTTCCATATTTTTGCCAAGATGATTTCAAAGAAGTCTGCTGCAGATTTGTTGTATGTGGAAACAGTCTTCATTGTCCATCTATATGTTCAACAGACCTAAGCGCATCTTCTGACAAAATGATGCCCCAAATTGACAGATGTGGTTCAAAAATAATTGTCCAACAGAAGTGCATTTGAAAGATAAATAATGTTTGGATTGCAGGGTGGTGGGCTCAAACTGTCAAAGATAACTCCAACAGCTAGGGATACAGATATCTTAGAAGGTAAGAAACTTGATCATATCTGTTGTAAACATTCTCAAAACATAATCAAATAAGCTTTTGAAATTCAAAGAATTTAAAGCATGCATCTGTGTTCCTATAATTTAGGTTTATTATCAAAATTGATACATTGCAAAATTGATAATATTTATTATGTTATCATTTCAGATAAAATCTTTGTTGACCTGACCTTAATTCAAGGTCGCGACCTGGTTACTAAGGATAGAAATGGTAAGAATATATTTCAACTAATATCTTTCAATTTGTTTTTAAAAAGTTTCTTGTATATTACGCATTTACCTGATTATGTAATTGTATGAATCGTCTGTGGTAATAAAAGTATATTATAACATCTGAACAATTGGAAGTATAACTTTGTAACAGAATTGAAAACATTGTAGGAAATTTGCCTCTGACTCTGAGCATTTATTTCATACAGTTGTTTGATTTTTTTTAAAAGAGTTTAGTTGAATTAATTTACATTGATTGCAAAAAGATTTCTTGTCACTTCTTTTTTGCATATCTAGCTGGTTCTTAGAGCATATCATTTTTACAATTGCTTTTATTTTCCACAATGTTTTCAAGTTTATCAAATGGTAACTATGCAGATGTAAAATTATTTTCTTGAGATATTTTCAAAGCACAAGAGTCTAGAAATACCATATAAGGTAGAGATTTAACTTTTCCTTCTGTTTTTTCCAGGTTACAGTGATCCGTTCTGTGAAGTGAGGTTAGGCAAACGCAAAGTGTTTTCCACTACTGTGAAGAAGAGAACTTTGTTTCCGAAGTGGAATGAATCGGTGACCTTTCAGATGACAGAGGAATGTGAAATGTTAGAAATTGTAAGTTTTCTTTTTTTATTGTGCTCTATGGCAACCAGCCTAAAGGCCTTTGCGACCTGTGCCTCTTTGCATTTTGATCTGGATCTTCAATGTTTGCAGATTAGTCACAGATGGCTTACAGAAAAGAGGCAAAATGACAAAACTTTATTATTCCATTCTAATGCAAGTTCTTGTCTGCTTCTAAGATTGAAACTTTGTCAGGAAGTTTGTCTTAATAATTTATCTAGGCTAAGTTTAAATATGGGATATTTGGGGTCAAAAACTAGGGCACAAGGCAATTGAAGGAAAATCTTGTTAACACTCTGGAACCCGCATTTTTGGCTTGAGTATGTTGAAATTTTGTCAGAAGGGTTGTCTTGATTATATCTAGGCCAAATTCAAATATGGGTCATGTTTAGTCAAAAACTAAGTCACTAGGCCAAATTGTAGAAAAATCTTGTTACCACTATAGAGACTGCAATTTTGACTTGAGCAGCTTGAAAGTTTGTCAGAAAGTGTGTCTTGATGATATCTAGTCCAAATTTGAACATTGGTCGCGTTGAGTCAAAAACTAGGTCACTAGGCCAAAGAACAATCTTGCTAACACTCTAGAAACCGCAGTTTTGACTTGAACATGTTGAAATGTTTTCAGAATATTTGTCTTGATACAAAGACTAAGGTGAATATTGGTTATGTTCGATCAAAATCTAGGTCACTAGGCTAATATTGAGACAAATCTTGTTAACACTCTAGAGACCACATTTATTCTCAAATATTCCTTGGGTGGCCGCCCCTCTACTAAGATTGTTGAAATTATTTTGATGATTTGATCCGTTAGAAACATGGCTTTTCTTATTAAGTCTTAAATAGCATATTCTCAGATGAGCAATCCAGGGCCTCATGGCCTTCTTGTTTCCTGCGTCAGCACAGATTGGAAACGGGAACCTCACTGATAGAAGTCCGCCCACTGTCTGACGTCACACAGCCATATTTGGAACTGTATTTTAAATGTTTTCAATATGAAATATTAATCTGACGTGTTTGAACTGCAAATGACAATCTGCATGTATTCGCGCCAGAAAATGTGAAGGTATATAATAAATAATTAATGCTCTGTGAAAACCAATATTTACTGAATTACTACTCATGTGGTGTAAGCTGTGCATGTACTTTCATCTTAACCCTTTCCCTCATATAAACGCTTTCTGACGCTTCTGCAGCAGACAGCTTATTGAAAACATAGTGACAAAAGAAGAAATTGCACAAAACGTGCAATTTCTCCTTTTGCCACAATGTTTTCCACTTTTTGTCATAGGTTATCCATTCAATTATAGAGATTTTCTATGTTTTGACAAAATATGTTCAAAGTTGTCTGCTGCAGAACTGTCGTGTGAGGGAAAGGGTTAAGAATCCAAATGGATAATAGTTTACAATAGTTTCATGCAACCTTCTATAACTAATTGTCAAACAGTTTAGAGCCAGATCACACTGCGCTAATCAGCTGGTTCATCTCATGTTATGCCAGTCGCAAATTACGTTATGGTTGGTTTTACAGAGCACTGCTCAATTTAAAACATGCGAGTTTACTTGACATTGAATTATTTTTCAGGATATCTATGATAAAGACATGTTTGTCAATGATTTCATGGGAAAAGTAATGCTCACACTGGATCAACTGAAAGAACTTTCTTTACAGGTAGGTACAATAAATTTGTAACAGCTAGGTGATTTTGAAATTGTGTAGACAAAAATATGCAAATCTTGAAAAATTGAAATTGCTCATTATGAGAAGTTTGACCTTTCATCACAATGTTTTAAAACTTCTGTTTTAGACGTGTTATGATGGGTCTTGCAAATGGGAAAGGGTTAACCAATAATTCTCATATTTATCTCACAGGGACTGTGACCCAGAGTTTTTTTTTTTATAAATGACAACATTTTTCCCAGGCAAATTTTATAAGATGAATGATTCTATTCAACCACAGGCTTCTGGGGGCCGTTTTATCAATATGGTCCTTAGGACCGGACCCTTTGATAAAATGGCCCCCTGAATTTTTATTTGAAACAAAATTTGGAAAAAAATCTCAAAGACTGTGCTGAATTTCTACAAATAGTCTCTCTATTACAATAATAATAATGATGTCTTAGTTTTTTGCTTGAGAAAATTTGGATTTACCCCACACAAGACCGAATAACTTCAAATAGGTCTCTATAAAAGGGTCATATACTATCATAATAATGATGGCTATGATTTTTGTTTGTGAAAATTAAGGAAAAACTCTCACAAGAATGTGTTTTACTATAAGTCGGCTCTCTATATGATATTATATAAAATAGACAAGGTGTGATATCATCCTTAGCGCCATTCGGGCTAAAAGAAATCAGACCTGTTCTTTGGTAGAGGACAGGTTCATAAATGATTTCTCTCATGATCCCACCTTACCAAAAATATGTCAACAGACCATTACGCCGGCGTACTTAAGAAAAATGATAAAATACCAGCCCAAACAAACATTGATTTCTATGTTAAAGTATTATTTTTTGGATAAAAATAACCGGGATATTCTGCTGATGTCGCGTGATTATTCGCCGCAGAATGTGATGATTTGCTGCAGAGCTTGAATTTTGTGACGGCAGCGCATGGCAGCTATGCCTTCATAAAGTTAATAATAAAATATAAACCTCTGATACAGCGCTGTAATGGTGGTTTTAAACCTTTTGATCGTGAAAAGAAAAGAATATGTCGACCCTGTTGTTTTTCGATTAAAGTTCCAGCCTGACTTGAAGAGGGGGTTAAAATGGCGTTGCACACCTTGACATTATTGTTAAAGTGTATGAACTATATAGAGAGACTATCTAATAACATGGTTCTGCGTGTGATTTTAAAATGTTCTCAAACAAAAACAATACCATCATTATTATTGTATATGAATCATATAGCAAAATTATTTTGTAGTAGCTTAACATGGTCTTGTGATTCAACAAAGAACTTTGTAAATAATGGGAAAGAATATATGACCAAACTGAGATTTGAACACATGATTAGCCCTGGATTGATAGCCCAGGTAACAACCAACTAGGCTATTCACTCCGGTGTGACTGTGAAATGGGGTCTGGATCACCATAGGAAAATAGAGATGCACTTTTTAGGGGCTACGTAAGTCAGGACATTTAGAAAACGCACCTCAGCGCTTTTGGAATTTGAAGACTGAGATCAGTCGGTTTCCACATTCACTGTGATCAAGTTCTTGACTGTTTGATATTTAGTCATTCAATAGTCTTTCCGACGTTTGACAAAAGTCAAAGTGACAAACATCATTTGTCTTCCCGACGTTTGACAAAAGTCAAAGTGACAAACATCATTCCTCTTCAACCAACGGGCTAACAGTCTATGTGGAAAAGCAGCCAGTTGCTTGGTGAGACTGTTGTTTGGAAAACTGGTGTGAGAAAGCCCGAAATACATGGGTAGGTGAACATGGTCCTGTTGTTTAACCCTTTCCCTCATGCTGAATTCTGCAGCAGACGACTTTGAACGTATTTTGTCAAAAAATAGAAAATCTCCATAATTGAATGGATAACCTATGACAAAAAGCGGAAAACATCGTGGCAAAAGGAGAAATTGCATGTTTTGTGCAATTTCTTCTTTTGTCACTGTTTTCAAAAAGCCGTCTGCTGCAGAGGCATCAGAAAGCGTCTATATGAGGGAAAGGGTTAAACATACTTGTTTACTGTAGAAAATTGATGAACTGATTCTTTTGACAAGAGTCCAAGGACATTATAACTGTTGACCTTATCATTTCAGGGTACCATGGAGTGGTTTCCCTTACAGCATATCAAGTCTGGTGAAATTCAACTCTCATGTGTGGTAACAGCTAAAGATACTTTAGTAAGTAAAGATTATGCCTATAGTGATGTTATACTAAGTCATTCTATACTTAATCTGTATAAATGTTGGTGGGCACACCAAAAATTACCCCAGAAAATTGATCACATGCAAAATAAAAACAGGATAAGTAATTTAACAATCACCTTTAAGGCCAGTGCAGCAGAAACCTTTTACTGTAGGAAAAAGGAGAAAATACTTAAAATGAGCAATTCCTCGTTTTCCTACAATGTTCTCAGTTCTATATCTATCTATATCAGATTACACCCAGATGTGTTATATATGTTCTCAGTTCTATATCAGATTACACCCATATGTGTTATATGTATTCTCAGCTCTATATCTATCTATATCAGATTACACCCATATGTGTTATATGTGTTCTCAGCTCTATATATATCTATCTATATCAGAATACACCCATATGTGTTATATGTGTTCTCAGCTCTATATATATATATATATCAGATTACACCCATATGTGTTATATGTGTTCTCAGCTCTATATATATCTATCTATATCAGAATACACCCATATGTGTTATATGTGTTCTCAGCTCTATATATATCTAGGCACGACAGTCATGGTGGAATGCCCTTGGGCAAGTCACATTTTCTAACCTAGTACTGGTTTGTTTACCCAGGGATCATGAATAAGTGAACTGTCGCTGTGATACAACTGAAATAATGTTGAAATCTATATATATCAGATTACAACCAGATGTGGTATATGTGTTCTCAGCTCTAAACCTATCTATATCAGATTACACCCAGATGTTTTTATAAAAAATTATGTGCTCTCATATGTGTTATATGTGTTCTCAGATGTGTTCAAAGCAATCAAGACTCTGCAATTATCTTTTGAGCGCATCCATGTGAAAAGGTACAAGTCGTCATTTGTGTAGCTTCAGATCAACTTGTGCATCTGTTAAGTCATATCAGAATCTACGCAAGTTGACAGAACTTTTCTAACAAGCTAACACAAGCAATATATATATGTAACATGTAGATCATAATCAGCCTGTACAGATGCACAGACTGATCTGGATTTACACCTTTCACCAAAGTCGACTTTTACCTTTTCCCATGGAAGGGCTAATATCAAATCAACAATAAATATTTGAATTATCCCTTCCCTACATAGAAAGTATCTGCACCAGAAGAATTTTAAAACGATTTGGCAAAAGTTTTGAAAATCTCTATAACAGAAACATTTATTAGTGAAATGAGTTAAAAACACTGTAGACAAAATAGAAATTGGTGATTTCGAATACTTTTAGCTCACCTGATCACAAAATGCTGATCGTGGTCTATTGTGATCGCGTTATGTCCATTGACTGTTGGCCATTTGTCCCGTCCTCCAAATATCCTTGTCAACTTTCTCTTTTAATTACATCTTCTAAACACCTGTTTGGATTTTGACATAACTTGGTTGAAATGGTCATTGGGTGGTCCTTTTCAAAGTTTTTTAAAGAAATTAATTCCAAGAAGAACTGGTTGACGCGGAATAAGAAAAAGGGAAAACTAACTAAAACTTGAAATCTTCTTGTCCAAAAGCACAGGCCCGATCTGGCACAAAAAGGTTTCTTTGGGGAGCCTCTTCCAACATGGCCCTCCTTCTATTGGAATTTGAAATAATGCTGTATATAGTGGTATTCGACTTGGAAACAGATTTCTGTAAAATTCATAATTTGGCAATTATTTAGCAAATTGCTGCAATTCAATTTAGCTTTAAGTACATTATTAAACGAAGGTATATTATTGAAATCATGCTGTGGGTTTTCTTTTCCAACATATCTGCTCTGAAAACTAATTAACCTCCAACTGGGAATTCATATTTAAAAAAAATAAATATTAATCTGTTTTACAGACACATTTCAAGTTCTATATGAATCTGTTTTACAGAGGAAAGAATCTGCAAGACATAAATCAGAACCTCCTGTATCAGTGTCTAACAATACAATAGATCAAAATGAGAACGCTGGTCCAGAGATGGTTCATCGTGAGACCACCAGACCACTCTCCATGGATAGTGATGTGTTTGTTACACAAGATGAAGGATCACCACAGGTAGATTGGAGTAACTGATAGGAGAAATTGATGAGTAAATGGCCAGCCAAACAGTTGAAGACCTAGCTTAGGCTGTGCATTATGCAGAGTTATGTATACAACAGTAGATGTCAAATTGTATCTTCTGGAAAAAAGTAAAGCTCTACTAGATCAGTAATGTCATACTAGTTCATGCCCACATGTGTTAATGTGATGAGTAATGTCATACTAGTTCATGCCCACATGTGTTAAAGTGATGAGTAATGCACTACTAGTTCAAGCCAACATGTGTTAACATGATGAGTAATACCCTACTAGTTCAAGCCAACATGTAATAACATGTTGAATAATACTCTAATAGTTCACCCCCAAATGTGTTAACATGTTGAGTTATGTATTTCTATATCAAGCCTACATAAGTTTATATGATGTCAAAATGCAGATGCAATGATACCCCTCCCCTGTTCACGTAACTAAAATGTGGCATCCTTTTCAGTGTGATTTCAGTCCTTTCTCTGCAAAAGACAAATTCTAAAACCCTATAAACAGAATGATGACTTCTTGAAACACTGTTGTTTAACCTACATGTATTACATGTGGGTTTTCATATAAAAATAAACTTGAAGGACAATAAAGTTTACACATGATAACATCACACTTTCTATGAACAAGTCAGAAGGAAACATCTGATTGTATGCTTTTTTAGCTCACCAGAGCACAAAGTGCTCAAGGTGAGTTTTTGTGATCGCCTTTTGTCCGTCGTTCGTCGTCAACATTTGCTTGTTAACATTCTAGAGGCAACATTTTCCATCCAATCTTCTTGAAAGATTATCAGAACATATATCTCCATCAAATCTAGGCCAAGTTCGAAACTGGGTAATTTGGGGTCACAAACTAGGTCACTAGATCAAATTAAATGAAATTCCTGTTAACACTCTGGAAGCCACATTTTTGAGCATGTTGAAACTTTGTCAGAATGTTTGTCTTAGTGATATCGAGGTCACTAGGCCAAATTGAAGGAAAATCTTGTTAACACTCTGGAAGCCGCATTTTAAACTTGAGCATGGTGCAACTTTGTCAGAAATTTTGTCTTGATGATATCTAGGCCAAGTTTTAATAATAAAAACTAGGTCACTAGGCTAAATTTAAGAATTATCTTGTTATGATATGCTAAGTTCGAATATGGGTCTCGTCGGGTCAAAAACTAGGTCACTAGGCCATATTGTAGAAAAATCTTCTTAACACTATAGAGATCACATTTTTCTACTTGAGCAGCTTGAAACTTTGTCAGAATGTTTGTCTTGATGCTATCTAGGTCAAGTTCGAATATGAGTCATATCAGGTCAAAAACTAGGTCACTAGGCCAAATGAAGAACAATCTTGTTAACACCCTGGAAGCCGCATTTTTGGCTTGAGCATGTTGAAACTTTGTCAGAATATTTGTCAAAGATGATATCAAGGCAAAGTTCGAATATGGGTCAGGTCAGGTCAAAAACTAAGTCACTTGGCCAAATTATAGAACAATCTAGTTAACACTATAAATATCGCATTTTTGACTTGAGCAGCTTGAAATTTTGTCAGAAAGTTTGTCTTGATGATAATGCCATTGGCTCTGAAAGAGTTAAGTCTTAAATAGCCCATTCTCAGGTGAGCGATTGAGGGCCTCATTTAACCCTTTAAGTAAAAGATAGCATTTTGACGGTGTAAAACACTAGGGCAAATAACTCTTTCAGTCATACAGAATAGTTATAATACCAACAACACAAAGTGGAAAAGGATAAACTATTGTAATTGTGCTTCCAACTTTTCAACTGTTATAAAATCATATTGGTAGAATGGTTAAATTGTTTATCTGAACCAACATCTTTTACATGAACCCTTATTATAGCTTCATCACATACTAATTACTACGATCTAGTGGAATACTTTTATAGCCGGAATGGGTCATAATCATTTTTCTGAGGCTTCCAGGCTGAAATAGAAAAGATCCTGATCAAACTGCACAAAGGCACATGCTGATTTGGAGTTTTGCTGATGCATAGTCCCAAAGATGGTGTTTCTTGTGATGCAGACGATATTTTTAATTACAGGAGATCGAGAAAACTCAGTCTCAGACCCAGATAAGTGCCCTGTTGTATGATAATAATAACACTCTGGCTGTGAAACCATCCTCTCCAAAAACATCAACACCCTACAAAAATAACCTTGGAAGTATACCACTGCGACGATCTGCATCCGAAGTGAAATTAGAAAGACATTCTAGAAGTAACTCGTAAGTATAGAATTCAAAAGTTGCCTACCAGTCATGATCGCCAATTGAACTTTCTCACTGTGTTATTGTTTTCCAAATAACAATTTCAGAAAAATATTTAGATGTGTCTATAAAATCAAACATAACATCGTTTTGAGTAGGGTTCAATTGCGAGGCAATTAAACCAGACTTTTGCGGTTGAAACGATTTTAACGGATGTTGACCATACTGTCGCCAAACTAAGTGTGCGTACTGTAAAATAGTTCATGAATTCTTAGTGAATACTCAAAATATGCGAATGTCATGTGCGAATAATTTCGTAATTATGCATGACTGTTGAAAACATACCTCTGGAAACACTAATCTTTCTCCCAAACTGAAATACAGATATTTAGCTCTACTGGCCAAAGGCCAGAAGAGCTTATGCCGTGGCGTGGTGTCCGTCATCTGTGCATCCGTGTGTCCGTAAACAATTGCTTGTGAATGCGACACAGTCTTCATCTTTGATTGTATCTCAATCAAACTTATACAGTAGTTAGATATCCATGAGAGCTCGGTTCCTTTAGCAAACTAGCCAGATCCTCCCATGCAAGACTGAATTATGGCCCTTGAAATTGTCAAAATTGCTATAATAGAACTCGGGAACACAATAGAGGCTCCATTTACTATCTGATCTTCACCAAACTTAGATAGTAGTTAAATATTGATGAGAGCTTGGTTCCTTTTGAAAACCAGCCAGATGTGCCCTTGCATGACTGGATTATGGCCCTTGAAGTTGTCAAAATTGCTATAATACAGCTTGTGAACGCGATTAAGTCTTCAGTTTTGATTGTATCTCCATCAAACTTATACGTAGTTAGATATCTATGAGACCTTGGTTCCTTTCGGTTCCTTTCGCTAACCAGCCAGATCTGCCCATGCCTTGAAATTGTCAAAATTGCTATAATACAGCTTGTGAACACAATAGAGGCTCCATTTACTATCTGTGTTAAGTCACATAATGCCAAACAACATCTATGATCCTTTGATTCTAACTTGGACAAATTTGTCTATTTTTACATTTCAGTTTGAATTCCTTTGCAGCATTCAATGGTACTGATCTGTCAACTGGTATGTACACTTTTCATAAAACTGTATGTGACTGAAAAAATATTATTCCGTAACAGGCTGTTTTTGCCCTTTTGTCATGTTTTTTGCCTTCTGAAAATATTGTAGACCAAGATAAATGTGGACAAATTGATCTTCGTTAATATGTACTGCTGTTTGCCTAATACTTGGTAATTCTCATCAAACAATTACACCTGATTGAAATTATAAGATTATTTTTTTCTACACCATTTTGGATGTTATTTTAGTTCAGCAATGTTAGAGTTTAAAAAGTGTTGGTTGATCAGATCAGCCTTTTAGTATAGAATATTAGTGTTTGCAGTCTTTTGAGTGTATCTCTGTAATAATAAATCTCAGTACACCATTAACATTGAGTGTATGTCTGTAATAATAAATCTCAGTACACCATTAACATTCAGGAAATAGTGTATGTCTGTAATAATAAATCTCAGTACACCATTAACATTCAGGAAATAGTGTATGTCTGTAATAATAAATCTCAGTACACCATTAACATTCAGGAAATAGTGTATGTCTGTAATAATAAATCTCAGTACACCATTAACATTCAGGAAATAGGGTTAACTCTTCCCCACAATCAACAAACCTGCAGCAGATGCCTTTGAAAACTTGTATGCAAAATCTATCTAAAAGAAAGTATGGTTAGTGAATAGATTTGAAAACATTGTGGCAAAAAGAGAAATTGCTCACATTGCCACAGTGTTTTCAAAAGTCGTCTTCTACAGTAGGGTCTGCATGTGGGAAAGGGATTAATGCTCCTCTCTTCATTATCATATCTGTTACTTAATGTGTATCTTTGTGTGAAAACATTCTTCTAACTATTCTCTATTTACTTTGAATATCCTTTTCATAACTTAATGGCTTTATCAACAATTTGTTGATTAGATATACATTACGATAACAAATTGTTGCAATAGTTTTTTTATCATTTTAAGCTCCACTGACTGAAAGCCAATCGAGCTTATATTATGGCGAATTGTCAGTTGTGTGTCCGAACATGCATGAAGTTTTGGCTTCAAATTACTGCTTCTCTGTAACCAATGGGCCAATTGGAATGAAACTTCATAGGTGGCATCCTCTCAATGTCTCTCTTAAATTCCATCAAATTTTCTGGATCCATGCAATATTCTGGTTTACATGGCAACTGAAAGAAAAAACTTTAAAATTCTTCTTCTCCCAAACAAATTGGCCAAATTTCAAATCATTTTGTTGAATTGTTACCTTGCGTGACCCTCTACCCGATGCCTTCAAGTCATGTTGATTGGCAAAAAAATATGGCCACCATGGGACGGGGCTGTTTTACACTTTACACCTTAAGAAAATTATGGCTCTTTTTTTTCTTGGGAATTTTGTTTAAAATTTGCTCGCAACTACATTAAGACTTTATTTCAGTAACTACTTGACACATTGCATTACAACTTAGAAATTCTGGTTAAAGTTTTGAGTGCAACTACATTAAAAGTCCATATCTCAGTAACTACATGTACTTGATGCATTGCATGGAAACTTTATATAACCCTTCCCAACCAGTACACCTATGTAAATAATCAAGTTAAATAACTCTGTCTCGCATGTAATGCAAATTATCGCCCTTTATTATTTGAGTCCATATTTCAGTAACTGATAAGTGGTGGAATAGTAGAGTGTGCTGCATTACGGACAGCTTTTGTTATTCACATGGCTACATTAAATTTTAATAAATATTAAAAATCTTGCAAAAAGGGTTTGGTTTTTTTCTTAATAAACCATACTTGTAAAGAAGGGTTTTGGGGTGAATTGTAAAGATTTATACCCAAATGTATTTTGTTTAATTTCCTTTATCAATTGATGACTTTTGATAAAAAAAATATATAAATTTCTGCAAATACTGATTGGCAAATTGAAAAATGTGTAAAGTTTCATCAAAATCCATGACCATGCATGCCACCACCCTATATGTGAGTACATATGCTTACAGAGAATGGCAATTAATTACTCTTATCATTTGATGATATAATATATGTAGTACTAGGTGATCCTCCCGAATCTGATCAGTCACAAATCATCTGTGAAAATAATTCATATAAACTAGGTAAGTAGACCTTTCACACAAAATGTAAACCTTTTTACTACATGCTAAAATATTATACAGCTTACTATCATATCAATCAGGTCCACCTGGCTATTCATGGAAATAGACATCACAATTAACATTATGGACAACATTTACATATTATTTGGCTAAAATTCAGGTATAAAATTTTAAATATTGAATCATATATTACAATGTAATGGGTTTCCAGCTGCACTGACTGAAAGTCAGTCAAGCTTATGTCATGGCAGATTGTTCATCTGAGGATTTACTTTTATTGCTTCAAACAATTACTTCTTTGTATTTACATTGTACTGTGCCAATTGTAACAAAACTTCATAGGAAGTATCTTCTTAATGTCCTCTCCTAAATTCCTTCATAACTTTTAGATCCTTTAAAAATTTTGGTTGCTACAGCAACTTAAAAAAAAATCTTTTACTCGAAAACTGGTTGGCTGATTTTTGAAAAAAAATGTAGAAATGTTCCTATGGTGGGAAATTAAAGGACACATGCCACCTGCTGTTATAAAGAACACAATGACAGTTTACGAACTACACACGCTCAAATGAATTACATGCTGTTTATTGATTTTTATGCAGAGAAGTCAAAATATCAGTTTATTATGCGGCGCTATTCACGAAATATATTGAAATTTCTTGCGCCTATTTATTATTTTCTTCGCCATTTGCGCCACCGTGAACAATGTCTTCAGGTCATATAGATTGATAAAAAAACATGCCTGCCAGGGGCCAGGCTGTTTAGCTGTGACACAAAGGGGTAACGCATTTTATAACAATCTATACATTGTGTTCCTACATTTTATTAACTACTTAACAATCAAATAATAAGTCTACAAAACTACGCTACATCTTCTTCGTCTCCTATTTGTTTCCCAAGTGCAAGGCTTATATACCTGACTTCTCATCACATTGTGACTTAACCGAAAGGCATGTGTTTAACATGTATGCAGGGATTATTTGCCTTATATGGCTATAGAAAAAACTTCACCTCCTAAAGAACCCGCACAATTTTCAAATGATTTTGTGGAAAAGTTTCTTGGGTGACCCTCTATGAGATTCCTTTAAACCATGTTGATTTAGAAAAAAGAAGAAAACATGGCTGCTGTGGCTTTGAGCCTTTTTGCCTTATGTGGCTGTCGTGAAAATCTATGAAACTATGTGGCCGATTTTCAAATTATTTTCAAGAAATGTTCTTTGTGTGATCTTCTATCAAATTCCTACAAGCCATGTTTAATTGAAATAAAATATAGCCAAAAGTGGATTGCACTGTTTTGCCTTATATGGCTAAAGTGATTGTAACTGTTTGGCCGTTTTTGAAATAACTCAAGAAATGTTCCTTGAGTGACCCTCTACCAGATTCCTTCAACCCCTCATGATTGTTCACAAAACATGGCCTCCAGGGGACAGGGCTGTTTGCCTATGATTGCTATAGTGAAAGCTTTAAACTAAAAAAAAGATCCTCAGAACTTTCTGGACTGAGTTTCAAATTATTGCTTCTCCCAGATTCCTTCAAGCAATGTTGATTGGTAAAAACACATGGCTGCTATAGAGAGCAGCGCTGTTTACCCTTTATGCCTAAATATTTTGATCATAATCTTCATCTTGGAAAATACTGACCAATTTTCAAATTATTGCATAGAAATGTTTCTAGGGTGACCCTCTACCAGATTCCTTCAAGCAATGTTGATTGGTCAAAAACATGGCTAATGTTTTACCCTTTTGGGTTAAATTGATAACTTCAGATAGTCAGAAAGTTTTGACCCAAATGTCAGATTATTTCTGAAAAAATATTCCTTTGATGAATTTCTTGATGTTTGCTTGCAATTGATCAGGCTGTTTTATCTATGTCTTATGACAGTGGAGGGATACTGGCTTACTTGAGTCTCTGGTTCTTCAGATGTTATCATCTCTTATCTATTTCCATTAACCCTTTCCCTCATACGACAATTCTGCAGCAGACGACTTTTGAACATATTTTGTCAAAAAATGGAAAATCTCTATAATTAAATGGATAACCTTTGACGAAAAGTGGAAAACATTGTGGTAAAAGGAGAAATTGCACGTTTTGTGCAATTTCTTCTTTTGTCACTATGTTTTCAAAAAGCTGTCTGCTGCAGAGGCGTCACTGACGGGAATTCAATGGTGTGAAAAAAAAATCACCGGACTAATTGAGATTTCAAAATTTCCGGAGCCCTGCTGTTTCGAATAATTTCATCCATAATATATACAAATACAGATGCTTTTAACACATTTGCAGCAGATGACTTTTGAAAATGTGGCAGAAAGAGAAATTGTTCAATAATTACACTTTCATTTATTGAGATTCTCCATAGGTTTGCCTATATGTTTTCAAAATTAAATTATTTTAATTGACTAATCTGTATCGGACAACATTTGAAAATATTCTGACAAAAGTCAGATTGTTCAATGAGCAATTTCTCTTTTTGCAAAGATATTTTCACCCAAAGTCGTCTGCTGCAAAATTTTAGCTCATCTTAGTTAGAATTGAGGGGTGAGCTGTTGTGATCGTTCACTATCCTTCATTGTCGTCTGTTCATTTGAATTTTCCTACAAGTAACTTCTCCTAGGCCAATTTCAAAATAATTTGACAGGAATGTGATTAAGGTGGTTCACTTTCATTATTCTTAAATTAATTGAATTCCATTAAGAACTTTGGTTGCTTGGTAATGAGAAAAAGGGACAAATACCAAAACCGGATTTGGATATAACTTGACACAAAAGTGTCTTGGGTGACCGACCCTCTATCAAGATTTTTTCAAATTCTTCTGATCTGTTGAATAAAATAGCCACTAGGGGGCAGCACTCATTATGTCCATACATGGGGGTGACATATTGTTTTTGCCCGTTTCGTCCGTCCTTCCGTCTGTCACACTTGTTTCCGCTCAATTACTGAAGAACGCTTGGGCGTAGGAACTTCATACTTGGTATGCAGGTTGGCCATGTCCAGTAGAAAACCCCTATTGATTTTGAGGTCAGTACATCTAAATCCAAGGTCACAGTGACCTTGAGCGGAAAGGTCAAAGTGTCAATGAGCTGAAAAATTGTTTTTGCTTAATGGCTTTGGCCATGGAAGTTAATACTTGGTGTACAGGTTGGTCACCACCAGCAGATGATCCCTATTGATTTTGAGGTCACTAGGTCAAAGGTCAAGGTAACCTACAGCTGAAAAATGGTTGCCGCTCAATAACTAAAGTATGCTTATGTCGAGGAACTTCATACCTGTTGTGCAGGTTGGTCCTAATCAGTAGATGACCCTTATTGTTTTTGTTTGATTTCAATTGTGATCACAAGGTCAAAGGTCAAGGTCACATTAACAATGAGCTGAGAAATAGTTTGTGCTTAATAACTGTAGAATGCTTTGGCCATGGAAGTAAATACTTGGTGTGCAAGTTGGTCACCACCAGCAGATGACCCTTATTGATTTTGAGGTCACTAGGTCAAAGGTCATGGTCATGGTAACCTTCAGCTGAAAAATGGTTTCCGCTCAATAACTAAAGAATGCTTATGTCGAGGAACTTCTTACCTGGTGTGCAGGTTGGTCCTAACAAGTAGATGAACCTTATTGATATTGTTTGATTTTGAGGTCACAAGGTCAAAGGTCAAGGTCACGGTAACCTTCAGCTGAAAAATTGTTTTTAGTCAATAACTCAAGCACGCTAATAACCTGGAACTTCATACTTGGTGTGCAGGTTGGTCCTAACCTGTAGATGACCCCTATTGATTTTGACTCCATCATTTCTTTTCCTCCCCTACGACCACACAAATGGGGAGACAAGCGCTTTTTCATAAAAGCAATCTCTAGTTTTGATTATTTTCCATTTGTGACATGTTGACATACTTTTGTGGTTGTTCGAGCTACAACAATAAAATGTGAACATGTTAACAGTTTTGCATGTACATTGTAATTTTAATAATATGCCTTTAACCTGAACATCATCTTTCAACATCCTTCACTTTAATGGTGATTTCGTTTGTTTATAAAGATTTGTGTTGTAAACATCTGACTGAGGTAGAGTGTCAGAGAAAAAAAAGTTGCAATCAACAAAAATGGCTTAGGTCAATACAAAATTATGTTATTCCATTTTTAGCTCGACTATTCGAAGAATATGAGAGCTTTACTACTCGCCCCGGCGTCGGCGTCGGCGTCCGGTTAAAGTTTTAGGGCAAGTTGGCATTTTCATTCATAATTATTTGTGCCAGGGCTTTCATATTTGGAATATAGTTGCATCTTATACCTTTCTTCACATTGAATGCTGAAAATGCTGAGTTTGACCTTCTTTTTGGGGTAAAAAACATGATTTTGTGTGGTTAAAGTTTTAGGGCAAGTTGGAATTTTATTTAAATTTTTAATTTTTCTCAATAAGTACGTGTGCTAGGGCTTTCATATTTGGAATATAATTACATATAATACCTTTCTTCACATTGAATGCTGAAGATGTTGAGTTTGACCTTCTTTTTGGGGTAAAAAACATGATTTTGGGTGGTTAAAGTTTTAGGGCAAGTTGGAATTTTATTTTAATTTTTAATTTTTCTCAATAAGTACATGTGCTAGGGCTTTCATATTTGGAATATAATTACATATAATACCTTTCTTCACATTGAATGCTGAAGATGTTGAGTTTGACCTTCTTTTTGGGGTAAAAAACATGATTTTGGGTAGTTCAAGTTTTAGGGCAAGTTGGAATTTTATTTTAATTTTTAATTTTTCTCTATAAGTACGTGTGCTAGGGCTTTCATATTTGGAATAAAATTACATCTAATACCTTTCATTCATGATTTTTAACTTTAATATAGAGTTATTGCCCTTGATTGACTTTTAAATGTATGTATCTATTCAGTTGCTTTTACATATAGAGTATATATAATTTAAAAGTACTTAAGTGCAATATAATGAAATAGTGTTTTATGTGAATAAGAGGCATATAGTCGAGCGCGCTGTCCTCCGACAGCTCTTGTCATTTTCATTTTGTCTAAGTTGATTTAGAGAGGAATTGTTGTTATATAATCATGTAAACAATATCAACTGATCATTAATTATCGTTTTAAATTAAATTGATTTAAGATAGTGGCCAATTAGAAATGCTGTTGAGTTAAGTTTCTGTTTAAATGTTGTCACTTGTTGTATGTGTCAATAATTTGTTTAACCCTTTCCCTGCCAAATAATATTTATTCTAGACAGAAATGAATAGGATCAGAATACACCATAAAAACCTCTTTATTCTAGACAGAAATTAATAGGACCAGAATACACCATAAAAACCTCTTTATTCTAGACAGAAATGAATAGGACCAGAATACACCATACAAACCTCTTTATTCTAGACAGCAATGAATAGGACCAGAATACACCATACAAATCTCTTTATTCTAGACAGCAATGAATAGGATCAGAATACACCATACAAATCTCTTTATTCTAGACAGCAATGAATAGGACCAGAATACACCATACAAATCTCTTTATTCTAGACAGCAATGAATAGGATCAGAATACACCATACAAACCTCTTTATTCTAGACAGCAATGAATAGGACCAGAATACACCATACAAATCTCTTTATTCTAGACAGCAATGAATAGGATCAGAATACACCATAATAACTTCTTTATTCTAGACAGCAATGAATAGGACCAGAATACACCATACAAATCTCTTTATTCTAGACAGCAATGAATAGGACCAGAATACACCATAAAAACCTCTTTATTCTAGACAGCAATGAATAGGACCAGAATACACCATACAAATCTCTTTATTCTAGACAGCAATGAATAGGACCAGAATATGAAATAATAACTGTTTTATTCTATACACCATACAAACCTCTTTATTCTATACAGCAACAAATAGGATCAGAATACAACATTCTGTCATCTTTATCATAGACAGCAATGAATAGGATCAGTCTAATAATAGATTTGTTTTCAAACTAAACAACCTCATTAATTTGATATTGTACATTTGTGTATCTTTACCTTAGAGATTGTTATGCTAGATGAACCTTGTATATTGAAACATGTATATCATAGCTTATCCTGTAGATTAGTTTTAACTCCAAAAAAATATTTTCAAAGGTAAACAAAAAGAATGTCTGCTGCAGAGAATTAATAAAAACTTTTTTTCTTTTCATGTAATAGTAACTGTTGTTTTTTATATTTTGAGTGTATAGTCAATTATAATAAAAATAAACTATAAAATATGACTTTCAATTTAGTTTTACTCCTAATGTAGTTGTACTGATTTGAAGTTGGCAAAAGCTCCGTACCAATTCAACATACTGAACAACCATTTGAGTTGGCTTAAACAAGGCTGTTAAGTTTATTTGATAATGTAGCTTGATTTGGTTGTCATTAGGTATCTCAGTGTAATGTAATAGAATTATAGGAGCCATGCTATTTGGAACATCTGGAATGTTTGAGTGTGAAGAAAGAATTTTCACATGTAGACGCATTTTGAAGCATCTGTACCAGACTGCTTTTGAAAACATTGTGGCAAAAGAGGAAATTGCTCAGAATCGGCATGTTCTCTTTTAGCCACAAGATTTTCAACTCATTATCTTTTTCTTTTTATGCCCCCGGAATCTCCGATTCGGTGGGCATATAGTTTTTGGCCTGTCTGCACGTCTGCACGTCTGTCTGTCTGCATGAAAATTTTTTTAACCTTGGCCACTTCTTTTGAACCATAACAGGTACGGCTACCATATTTCACATGTGTATTCCTTGTGACATGACCTTTCTGTCAGTACCAAAATGTTTGACCTTGCGACCTTGACCTTTGACCTAGATGTTGCCATTCTCGAAAAAAACTTTAACCTTGACCATTACTTTTGAACCATAACAGATACGGCTACCATATTTCACATGTGTATTCCTTGTGACATGACCTTTCTGTCAGTACCAACATTTTTGACCTTGCGACCTTGACCTTTGACCTAGATGTAGGTTTTGGCCTGTCTGCATGAAAAAAACTTTAACCTTGACCACTACTTTTGAACCATAACAGGGGCGGCTACCATATTTCACATGTGTATTCCTTGTGACATGACCTTTCTGTCAGTACCATCATTTTTGACCTTGCGACCTTGACCTTTGACCTAGATGTTGCCATTCTCGAAAAAAACTTTAACCTTGGCCATTACTTTTGAACCGTAACAGATACGGCTACCATATTTCACATGTGTATTCCTTGTGACATGACCTTTCTGTCAGTACCAACTTTTTTGACCTTGCGACCTTGACCTTTGACCTAGATGTTGCCATTCTCGAAAAAAACTTTAACCTTGGCCATTACTTTTGAACCGTAACAGATACGGCTACCATATTTCACATGTGTATTCCTTGTGACATGACCTTTCTGTCAGTACCAACTTTTTTGACCTTGCGACCTTGACCTTTGACCTAGATGTTGCCATTCTCAAAAAAACCTTTAACCTTCCCCACGTCTTTTGAACCATAACAGGTAAGGCTACCATATTTCACATGTGTATACCTTGTGACATGACCTTTCTGTCAGTACCAACATTTTTTACCTTGCGACCTTGACCTTTGACCTAGATGTTGCCATTATCGATAAAAACTTTAACCTTGACGACTACTTTTGAAGCATAACAGTTACGGCTACCATATTTCACATGTGTATTCCTTGTGACATGACCTTTCTGTCAGTACCAACATTTTTACCTTGCGACCTTGACCTTTGACCTAGATGTTGCCATTCTCGAAAAAAAACTTTAACCTTGACCACTATTTTTTAACCATAACAGGTACGGCTACCATATTTCACATGTGTATATCTTGTGACATGACCTTTCTGTCAGTACCAAAATTTTTCACCTTGATCTTTGACCTAGATGTTGCCATTCTCGAAAAAAACTTTACCCTTGACCACTACTTTTGAACCATAACAGGTACGGCTACCATATTTCACATGTGTATTCCTTGTGACATGACCTTTCTGTCAGTACCAACATTTTTGACCTGGCGACCTTGACCTTTGACCTAGATGTTGCCATTCGGGGGCATCAGTGTTTCACAAACACATCTTGTTTTTATAGAAATCTTCCTAACTTTTCTGTAGATATTGTTACAGTCTTCTGCTGCAGATTTGTTATGAAAAATTTGATTTTAAACTAACCATAATTACTCAGTTTAATTCTTGCATGTACATACATATCACATTACAGATTTTCGCATATATTGTGGCTCAAAATCAAAGTTTATTTATGGTAATGATTATTATTTCTAGTCACCCAAATGAATATTTTATTGGCAGTTTCTCGTTTATGATTTAATTTCTTTCATTTTCAAGCAGCGCAGCGAGTGTGTCTCACTGACCCGGTAACAATAAACGGAGAAAGAAGAATTTCTAAATGTAACAATTATCAGTGTATCTTGTGGTCCCGCAGTGTGAATAAAAGAAACAGATTCAGAATTTCATTTTTTGGGGTTTAACCCTTTCCCTCATATAGACGCTTACTGGCGCCTCTGCAGCAGAGGGCTTTTAGAAAACATAGTGACAAAAGAAGAAATTGCTCAAAACAAGCAATTTCTCCTTTTGACACAATGTTTTCCACTTTTAGTCATAGGTTATCCATTTAATTATAGAGATTTTCAATTTTTTGACAAAATATGTTCAAAGTCGTCTGCTGCAGATTTGTCATATGAGGGAAAGGGTTAATGAAGCTCATCAAAGATAACAAAGACTACATCTTTTGGCAACAGTAGTTTGTTTGAAGCACTCCTCTAGATAAGTGGTAAAATGATGAAGTGGTATCTAATGATAAATGTATAAAGCACGATGGTTTTAACTGTTTTTCCACTGTTTCGCTCAGAACTTTTTGTAGCTGCAACAAGAACCGTTATTACCTTGACAGTTTTGATTTATCAAATATGAATTGACTTTAATCACTTTTCAGTTTGTACTATGAAGTACTAATTTAAATAAAATCCAACTTTGAGGGTTCACAAGATCATTGTTTTAGATGTTGTCCTTACCATATATCGAGGGCTTGACGTGAAACGGTTGTAACTAAAATTGGTAATTTTTTACCAAGGTTAATCACCTCACCATAAAGTCTTTATAAGCGTTAAATCATTTTTCTTTGTAAACAATGGAAATTTAGGTGCCATTGCTCGTTCTGAGCAATGGCACCTAAATTTGCATTGTTTAGAAAGGGGTCAAAATTGCCCCTAAACCAGGGTTTTCAAAATAGGTTTTTAGTTACAACCGTTTCACGCCAAGCTCTCGATATGGTCCTGATGTACCAAGATTATCATAGCACAAAACCAATACCATAGATATCGTCACCCACCATTATGTATTATGCCGTTGTCATGCTCCAATTCCAATATATAGAGGTTAATGGACTACATTTGTGTGATAAAAAACATATTTCATGGGAGTTGATTGTTATTAGGTCAAACCTAGTTGATAACCTAGTTGAAAAAACAATTTTGTTTGTGCTCCCGGAAAAAGAAATGGCAGGAGCATAAAAATATTTGCTGCTTTGTAAGTCCGGGCTATTTCTCAGCATTCACTGATTTGAATTCAATGAATCTTTATGGGAAGAGAAGATGTGCATATTATGGAACCGTTCTGGTTGTTGCCTTTTTAATGTAATATATGACTTAGGATAATTCATGTCTGGGCTCATTCTCAGCAACCACCAGTTCGAGTTCAAGTTCAATGATACTTAATAGAAAGCTTCACTAACAAGAGGGCATTTGTATAATTATAATTACCATTTTCCGGGCTGGACGATTTTTCACAGATTTATGACCCTTAGAATTTCTATATAGTATGATATAGGACCATTTGTGTCTGGGCTATTTCTTTGCAATCACCAGTCTGAATTAAATGATACTTAAAGGGAAGCTTCACTAACAAGAGAAGATGGGCATGTTAAGAACATGGTACAATTCACTATGAAAACTTTGTCATCGTTCATCATTGAACCTCGTTAATACACTCATTATATACATTTAATCATAATAACTATTTCCAGTTTTGTACTTGCATTTCTTACTATTTACTTACATACGGCCACTTGATTTTAATACGTTTAGTATATTGAATAGCACCATTCCTGTGTCCTTGCTATACTTCAGGGATATTTTAATAACGTCCAATTATAGCTACGGATTTTTAATATGACATGAAAACAGCTAATTAATCTGTTTATTCCATTCATTTCTGTTGAATTTAATTGCCTTAAGCATACAATATTAAACGGAAGAAAACTTTACGTTATTGTACTGTTTACAATATTGCGATGCAAGTTCTCTATCTAATATATATTCAAATAAATTACATTTGCATTACTAAAAGTTGTTCAGGTAAACTGACCATCACTCCAATAGTGATAAATATTGTAACTTGTGATGACATAAACTGTGACAGATAAGAAAGAAAATCAAACTGTATAGCATTGATTCTATACAATGATATTTACCTGTGGTCATAATTTTACTGCATCAAATAAATATGACCCTTGCCAAGTACAGTACATGTACTTCAACATATTTTGACAAAGAGTTTTATTTAAGGATTGTTTCAATCAGGTGAGTGATGCAGGACGAACATCGTCCTCTTGTTCAGGCAATTTAAACCAGTGGATCAACATTTCCAGTTGAAACATTGCATGCATAAAATATGTCAACTTATATAAAATTATATGGACTATAACCATGAAATGCATCAATTGTGATAGGAAACAATTCAACTGCATTTTCCACAGGAAAGGAAGTAGGAGATGATATAGAACAGGTACAAATGTTAGAGGAGGGCATTCTAGCTCAGTTAATAGATGATAGTTCTCTCTATGAACTCAACCAAGCTCCCAACTCTCCAAGTTCTTATAGTGATGATAAAGAGTACCAGTATTTGGACTATACATGTAGTTCCTCTGCCCTTACAGCAGCATCATTCAATGCAGATGGGAGTCCAGATTCGGACTGTCTCCCCACTAGTCCAAGCAAGTAGTAACAGTTTAAACACTCATCAGTGCTCATGTTGTCAAACGTTGTTTTGAATGATCTTATTGTTATAATGTTTGTTATAATTGTTTATTTTTACCTCACCTGTGCACGAAGTGCAAGGTGAGCTATTGTGATCACATTTTGTCCAGCATCCGTGCGTTGTCAACATTTGCCCTTTTTAATACTTTATAGGCTACATTTTGCATCCGATCTTCCTGAAAGTTTATCAGAACATTCATCTCCATCATATGAGGTCAAAAACTAGGTCACTAGGTCAAATTGAATGGAAATCTTGTTAACACTCTGGAGGTCCCATTTTCACATTGAGCATGTTGAAACTTTATTGAAATGTTTGTCTTAATTATATATAAGTCTAGTTCGAACATGGGTCATGTTGGGACAAAAACTAGGTCACTAAGTCAAATTGAAGGAAAATCTTGTTAGCACTCTAGAAGCCGCAATAATTATTGGTCAGAATGTTGAGCTGGGTGATATCTAGGTCAAGTTCGAACATGGGTCATGTTGGGACAAAAAGTAGATCATTAGGTCAAATTGAAGGAAAATCTTGTTAACACTGTAGAGGCCGGCTTTTTTGCTTCAGCAGCTTAAAATTTGGTCAGAATGTTTATCTAAATAATATCTATGACAGGTTCGAATATGGGTCATGTATGGTTAAACACTAGGTCACTAGGCCAAATTGAAGGAAAATCTTGTTAACTCTTTTAAGGCTGCATTTGGGATAACTTCACTATCAGTCCATCACAGTTTTTTCTTCTGACATATTGTCCTGCGACACATATGTTTTGTTATAATAATGTTCAGATGTTTAGCTCAACGTAGTACAAAGAGCTCAGGGAAAGTTATTGTGATCAGTCAATGGCTGTCAGATTGTCCTTAAAAAATAAATATTGATGGACCAATTTCAAAATAGTTTCACAGAAATGTTCCTTAAATGATCCTCTTACAAAATTGATCAAAGACATGAGTTCCATGCAAATCTCAGGATGCCAAAACAAGTGAAAGGGAAAACTTGTCGAAATTATATGTCCGATATGAAAATAATTTGACATAAATGTTCCTTGGGTGAGCCCTCTACTAAAACCGTTTGAACTATTCTGATCCATTAAAAAAAATGAACGCCATTGGGTTGGGCTGTTTTTAATTTAATTATGTATAAAGTCAAAACTTAAAAATCATTCCCCACAAAGTACTGGCACAAATTGTTTTAGGGTGACACTTTATTGTTAAAACTTTAAAAATATTCTTGTCCAAAAGCTCTTGCCGAATTTGAAAAATTATTTGGCTCAAATGTTCCTTTTGTTTCACCCTAAGATTGTTTGAACTAATTTGATCTGTTGAAAAACATGGCCAACAAAGATGAGGGACTCATTTTTCTGTTATACCGGTAAATTCTAGTATTTCTTGTGCAAAAAAGTGTTGGCCTGATTTTTAAAGAAATTTGGTGTAAATTTTCGCTAAATTACTGTCTGCAAATAGCTTGTTACCCTATATGTATATTGTTAATTAGTTTAAAAATGTATGTACATCTGCATTTAAAATCCTGTTTAATGGATTTTACATGTACTCTCAAAATGTTTTTTTTTGTAAAATCCATCCATCTAAATGCCAGAAATCATCAGCTATTTAATCTTACTGCATGAATGGGGAAAAGAAAAATTTCATGAATTATGTTTCCATGTTGTCATTTTATTTAATTTGCGTAGTTTTATTTACATGTTATTTGTTCACTGTTAGGTCAGGTATATTGCTAGTATAGAAAACAAAGTTTGTTTAGTGCTTTTTCATTTTGCATGGGTTATAAATGGCTTTAATTGTGATTTTTTGTACACTTTTTGAAAAGAATTGTTGAAAAAGTAGAAACAATTTATGTAAACAATTTCTCCTTTTCCTACGATGTTTTCTTTCTTTTCTATTTTGGACTCACCTGAGCACAAAGTGAGCTATTGTGATCCCCCTGTGTCTGTCTTTCATTGTCGTCAACAATTTCTTTAAACAACATCTCTTAACAACTTGGTTCCTTGCAGCCAAACTTCACAGGTCCTCTTTGAAAATTATTCTAAGAATTTAATTTCATGTAGAACTTTGGTCGTTTTGGCATCAGCAAGAAACGTTCCTTGGGTGACCCTCTATGAAGTCTGTTCACATTGTCCTGATCCATCAAAAAACATAACCAGGACGTGTTTTCCTTATATGGTATATAGTAAAAACTTGAAAATCGAACAACTTTATTTGAATTTTTTTTTGAACAAATGTTCCTTGGGTAATTGTCTATAAACAGGTGGCAGGGCTTGTTTTCCTTTTACATGTATGTATATAGATAAACAACTTTAAAACTCTTCTTGTCCAATAGTATAGAACACAACTGAACACAACACACCTTTATTATCTCAAACAACAATAATGGTACACAAGAAAAACAATGTACACTCAACATGCAATTGTCACATGGCATGATGGAGTGAGGGAGAGAGAGAGAGATTGTTATTTTGTGAGAATACTGTATAGCATGATTAGTGTGTAGACAAAGATCAGACTGATCTCAGTCCAATTGTTTCATGTGGTACAGGATAAATCTTAAATCAATAGGTTTATAAATTTTGTTTATGATTAAATTTGTTAACAAGAGTTAAATTTTCTATTTTTGTGATTAATGGCTCTATTGTTTACAAAATACAGGCCAGATGTGTCACTTAATTGGCACATATGTTCCTTGGGTGACCCTCTCCAAAATTGTTCATATGTTTATGATCCTTTAAAAACCTGGCCACTAGGGGCAGGCTTGATTTCCTTATATGTGAATATCTTTATGTCCAAAAGTATAGGCCTGATTTGAAAATAATATGGCATCAATTTTTAGCTCACCTTCGCATGAAGTGCTCAAGGTGAGTTATTGTGATCACCCTATGTCCGGCGTCCGGCCTGCGTCGTCCATCGTCCGTCAACATTTTCTCCTCTGTAACCAGTGGGTCAACTGGGATGAAACTTCACAGAAAGCATCCTCTCAATGTCCTCACCAGAATTCCTTAAAGTATTTGGGATCCATGCAAAATTCTAGTTTCCATGGCAACGAAATGAAAAAAACTACAAAATTCTTCTTCTCCCAAACTGGTTGGCAGATTTTCAAATAATTTTGTAGAAATGTTCCTTGGATGACCCTCTATGAATTTCCTTCAAAGCCATGTTGATTGGTCGATAAACATGGCCGCCAGGGAGGGCGGGGCTATTTTGCCTTATATGACCATAGTGAAAACTATTTTGCCTTATACGGCTAAAGAGAGAACTTAAAAAATCTTCTCCTCCGAAAGTGTCAGGCTGATTTTCAAATAATTTTGTAGAAATGTTCCTTGGGTGACCCTTTATTAGATTCCTTCAAGAAATGTTGATTGGTGGAAAAACATGGCCGCCAGGGTCGGGGCTATTTTGCCTTATATAGCTATAGTGTAAACTTAAAAATTTTCAAATAATTTTGTAGACATTTCATTGGGTGACCCTCTATCAGATTCCTTCAAGCCATGTTGATTGGTCGAAAAATATGGCCGCCAGAGGGCGGGGCTATTTTGCTCTATATGACCATAGTGAAAATTTAAAAAATCTTCTTCCCCGAAAGTGTTGAGCAGATTTTCAAATAATTTTGTAGAAATGTTCTTTGGGTGACCCTCTATCAGATTCCTTCAAGCCATGTTGATTGGTTGAAAAATATGGCCGCCATGGGGTGGGGCTATTTTGCCTTATATGGCTATTGTGAAAACTTAAAAAATCTTCTCCTCCGAAAGTGTCAGGCCGATTTTCAAATAATTTTGCAGAAACATTCCTTGGGTGACACTCTACAAGATTCCTTTAAGCCATGGTGGTTGGTAAATAATATGGCCACTAGGGGGCAGGGCTGTTTGGAGATTTGATTTTTGCCTTATGGCTGATTTTAAGAAAATATAATACGAATCTTACTTTAATGATCCTCTATTTAATTTGTTTAAGCCGTTTTGATTGGTTACACAATCATAGCAACCAGGCGTCATCACAAAAGGGGTAAATTGAACTTTTAGCTACAAATGACAACCAACTCCTACCATTCCAATAGACCAATTTCCACAAAACATCACAGGAATGTTCCTTTGGTGGTCCTCTTTCAAATTTGTTCAAAGATTTAAATTCCATTGAGAACTTTGGTTGCTGCGGCATCAGAAAGGGGACAAAATGTCCAAACTTTAAAAATCTTCTCCTCCGAATCTGCCTGTCAGATTCAAATATAATTTAGTAGAAATGTTCCTTGGGTGACCCTCTATAAAAATTGTTCAAGTCATACTGATTGGTCGAAAAACATGGCAGTCAGGCGGCATCAGAAAAGGGGCAAAATTACAAAATTTGAAAATTCCATTTTTAGCTCCACTGGCTCTGGCTGAAAGCCAGTCGAGCTTATGTCATGGCGAATTGTCCGTCGTGCGTGCGTGCGTGCGTGCGTGCGTTAACTTTTTCCTTTAAATGACTTCTTCTCCCTAACCACTTGGCCAATTTGGTTGAAACTTCATGGGAAGCATCCTCTCAATGTCCTCTACTAAATTCCTTCAATTTTTTTTGATCCATTCAAAATTCTGGTTTCCATGGCAACCGAAAGAAAAAAATAGTGAGAACTTAAAAAATCTTCTTCTCCGAAAGTGTCAGGCCGATTTTCAAATAATTTTGTAGAAATGTTCCTTGGGTGACCCTTTATTAGATTCCTTCAAGAAATTTTGATTGGGCGAAAAACATGGCCGCCAGGGGGCGGGGCTTTTTTGCCTTATATAGCTATAGTGAAAACTTAAATAATCTTCTTCTCAAAAAGTGTTCAGCAGATTTTCAAATAATTATGTAGAAATGTTCCGTGGGTGACCCTCTATCAGATTCCTTCAAGCCATGTTGATTGGTAAAAAAACATGGCCGTCACAGGGCGGGGCTATTTTGCCTATATGGCTAAAGAGCAAACTTAAAATATCTTCTCCTCCAAAAGTGTCAGGCCGATTTTCAAATAATTCTGTAGAAATGTTCCTTGTGTGAACCTTAATTAGATTCCTTCAAGAAATGTTGATTGGGCGAAAAACATGGCCGCCAGGGGGCGGGGCTTTTTTGCGTTATATAGCTATAGTGAAAACTTAAAACATCTTCTTCTCCGAAAGTGTTCAGCCGATTTTCAAATAATTTTGTAGAAATGTTCATTGGGTGACCCTCTATCAGATTCCTTCAAGCCATGTTGATTGGTCGAAAAACATGGCCGCCAGAGGGCGGGGCTATTTTGACTTATATGACCATAGTGAAAACTTAAAAAATCTTCTCCTCCGAAAGTGTCAGGCATATTTTAAAATAATTTTGCAGAAACATTCCTTTGGTGACACTCTACAAGATTCCTTTAAGCCATGGTGGTTGGTAAAAAAAATAGCCACCACGGGGCAGGGCTGTTTGGAGATTTTATTTTTGCCTATTTATGGCCGTGGAGCGATACTGGCCCTCTTGGGCCTCTTGTTATGAAAGTGTTTGTCTGATTTTAAGAAAATATAATACGAATCTTACTGTAATGATCCTCTATTTAATTTGTTTAAGCCGTTTTGATTGGTTACACAATCATATCAACCAGGCGTTATCACAAAAGGGGTAAATTGAACTTTTAGCTACAAATGACAACCAACTCCTACCATTCCAATAAAACATCACAGGAATGTTCCTTTGGTGGTCCTCTTTCAAAATTGTTCAAAGATTTAAATTCCATTGAGAACTTTGGTTGCTGCGGCATCAGAAAGTGAGAAAAATGCCCAAATTTTAAAATCCTTTTCCTCCATAATCTGCTTGTGCGATTGCAAGATAATTTGGTAGAAATGTTCCTTAAGTGACACTCTAAATAAACTGTTGAAGCCATATTGATTTCAATGAAAAAAAGGGCAGCAAGGCGGCATCAGGAAAGGTGCAAAATGACAAAAACTTTTTAATTCCATTCTTATAAAAGTTCTTGTTAGATTTCAAGATATAAATGGCCTTTACTGATAAGCTGTTTCTTGAGAAGTGTCCACTCCTTGCAGTTTCATTTGCACTCCTTGATCAAATTTTCCCAGATATTTGCAGTTAAATATTTGCTACTAATTTACTATCAATTAGGTGATCAATTTAGGGCCATCTTGGCCCTCTTGTTTACTCTTAAATTCAAATTACTTAAAGTTGTTAACCCTAACCCTACATTAAGAGTCCATATCTTAGTAACAACGTGATGCATTGCATTGAAACTTTATACAACCCTTCCCAACCATCCCACCTATTTAAATAATCAATTTAGATAACTCAATACTGCATATAATGCAAATTATCACCCTTTAAGTAATTCTGGTTGATGTTTTGCACGCAACTACATTAGAGTCTATATTTCAGTAACTATTAAGTTATTAATATTGGAATAGTTATTTTAAATTGTGACAACATTTACTTAATGAACTAGTTGATGATTATTTCTATTATATATGGGGGATGTAAAATTTTTACTAAAAAAAAACAGATATAAGAGATACATAGATGGCGACGTTATGATATAGGATGTAATTTCATGTCATCCTGGGAACTGATAACATCCCATGGAATTGTTTTCTATCTAAGAAATTATGATTTTCAAATCCCCATATATTACTAGACATCTTCACTATACAAAATGTACATATACTCATTTGGGCCATAAACAAAACTGCTTTTATCAAAATATAAGTTAGTTAAATTAAATGATATGAATTTTGATTGATTGTTTATGTAATATACAATTTATTTACGATTCAACTTTTAATATGATAATTCTTATACCTTATGATTTGTAACAACTGCACCCATCAATATTTTGCCCCAGGGGGGTTGGGGTGGGGCGGGCAGACCCAGGGGAATTAGACAAGTTTTCCTTTTTGGGGTCTAATTCCCCACCCTAGAGCCAATAATTTTGTCTAAATCCCCATAGTGGGAGATGCTTTGTGTACTCCGGGTACCGAGATGTAAAATCCGGCCAATGTCTATTTCCCGGGACCCGGAATCATTCAGCGTGTCAAATTCCTGCCTGTCTGGAATCGTCTTCTGTCTAAAGTCCTGTGTATGCCCCCCCCTTCAGCTCCAGCAGGTGGGGTGGTAGGTTTCATACCTTATATGATTTTATCTCAAAGGTAAATTTAAGGTGTGGGACAAATATCATCTTTCCTGTTAGTCTCTATATAACCTTGGCTGTTGAAAGCGACGTAAAATTTCAAACAAACCCATTTTTTCTTTTACAGATGGTCATGGTGACAAGCTCTATCATGTGTCTGGTAAACTTCTCAGTGTTCAAGGAGTCAGTTCTAATGAGGGCTACATCTACTGTAAAGTCAGGGCTCTCTCGTAAGTTAAACAATCTTTCTCAGTGTTCAAAGACTCAGTTCTAATGAGGGATACATCTACTGTAAAGTCAGGGCTCTCTCGTAAATTAACCCTTTCCCACATACAACAATTCTGCAGCAAACGACTGAACATATTTTGTCAAAAAAATGGAATGTCTCTATAATTGAATAGATAACCTATGACTTAAAGTGGAAAACATTGTGGCAAAAGGAGAAATTGCTCGTTTTGAGCAATTTCTTCTTTTGTCACTATGTTTTCTAAAAGCTGTCTGCTGCAGAGGCATCAAAAAGAGTCTATATGAGGGAAAGGGTTAATTAAACAATCTTAACAGTCTATTTATTTGCTGCATTAAAAAAAAAAGTTAAATGTTAGACACTGTCCTTAATTTTTAGGACCCAGAGCACAAAATGCGTGGTGAGCTTTTGTGATCACCACCATCCAGTGTGCAGCGGTGTTGTCTATCCTGTTACATATATATTCTGACAAACAATTTCTCCTCCTAAACCAATGGACCAATTTCAAAATAATTACAAGGTTGTTCAAAGAAATTAATTCCAATAAAAACTTTGGATGCTACAGCATCAGAAAAGGAGAAAATGCCAACTTCTTCTTGTCAAAAAGAAATGGCCTGATTTGAAAATCATTTGACATAAATGTTCCCTCTACCAAGATTGTTCTTTCCCTTGAAAAACATGGTGGTTAGGTGTATAGTAAAAACTTAGTATAAATCTTCTTCTACAAAATTACTGGTCTGATTTTAAAATGATTTGGCACAAATGTTCCTTGGGTCAACCCTCTATGGAAATTGTTCAAATTATTCAGATCTGTTTCTCTGATATTACTTCCAATTTTAAAAACTTCACAATTTGTCTTTAAACTGCAGACATTTTAAAAGCAGGAAGCTCTGAAAATATCAAATTGGGTATATGGTTCCTGAATCTTTAGTTGACCCAAAAATACTATAACACTAGTAAACATGGAAAGCTCTCTCTATGTGGATCACAGTGATAATAAAGTACGGTTTTGCTCTTAGTCTGCAAGATGATGATGTATTTGAATCTGTGAGGACATCCGTTTCCAGCGTTATTGGTCACTGAAAATATCAGTTTTGCATTCAAATTGTAATCAGATCATTTATAAATCGATGAGATACTGAGTTCCATCATTGAGATATATAGGATGCATCATGAGTTTTCTTTGGAGATCAAGATTTCTTAAATGAGTCTAGAAAAAGACGGTTATTAACCGAGCCTCTTGGCGAGGTTAATAACTCTCTTTTTCGAGACGAATTTAAGAAATCTTCTCCAAAGAAAAAAGAGTGATGGATTCTTTTTATCACCTAAACAGTGTGTTTTAATAAAAAATATTGACAACATCAAAACAAAGACCGAATAACCTATTCTTCATGAGAACTTGTGATTCACCGCATAAAAAAGTAGTCCTCATCATTTTTGAATAAGAAGAAAAAAAAAAACAATGTTTTAAACAATTAAGACTCGTTATTTATTCAAAATAACGTATTATTGCATTTTTTTCAATGTGTAAAATTTAACAACTTAACAATAAACATAATAAAGATAAAGGTCAAAATGACGTCATCAGTAGTCGCGTGTATGACGTGTTTTTGTTATCACACATGTTGGATATCGTTGTTCCGTGATTTGTTCTCAACTTGAAAATAAGGGTATTTATGTGATAAATAATCCATATCACTCCCACACTATGAGTGATATAGGTATGGCGCCTGAGGGACTAACATTATGACGTCAAATCACTGACGTGAAGTAATCAGACTTATTGTCATTGTCTGACATTGTGTAGTAAACAAATTTATTTAATGCTAAACGATGAGATACTGTGTTCGATCAATGAGATATGATCCATATCACCAACACTGAGGGATATAGGTATGGCGCCAAAGGGATTAACGTTGACGTCAAACCGCTGACGTGACGTCATTTTCCTAGTATTCGGTCATGTTATACTACACATGTTATATATAAAGAAATACGTAATGGGTATATATATTATTTTTTCGTCATCAATTATCATTAAATAAAAGAAAAATTTGTTTGTTTTGAGTGAATATGGAATATATTTCAACTCGAAGTGATACAATTTTAACATTTTCACTCGCCCTTGTGAAAATATTCAATTGTATCACTTCTCAATGAGATATATTCCATATCCACTCAAAACAAACAAATATCCTCTATACATTCACACAGATTCATCCGTCTGTGAACAGGTACGAAGACACTAAAAAGTTCCATTATGTCATCATCAATTATCATAAAGTAAAAAAAAAAATGTTTGTTTTGAGTGGATATGAAATATATTTCAACTCGAAGTGATACAATTTTAACATTTTCAATTGTATCACTTCTCGGTGAAATATATTCCATATCCACTCAAAACAAACAAATATCCTCTATATATTTGTTTAGTTGCTTGTTCAATTATCTCTTGCAAGTTAGTTTTAAAGCTCGCCTAACAAATACTGGTAATCAATATTGGTGTTTGCTTTGTTACTGATAGTTTTCTAGTGGTTTTCATGTTAGGGTCACTGGTCATAACGAATATAGCATGTGGAATCATATTCAGTTGGTTTAGATTTTGAAATTAATGATAACTTGCCTATTGCCGAGAAGCGGTGTGAGAAAGTCAGAAAACATATTGGTGTTAAATCACTGTGATATGATTGAAATATTGTTGAAATTGGTGTTAAATTGGTGTTAAATTGGTGTTAAATCCAAATCAATTTGACATCTTTCGGACATTCTAGAGGTTGCATTCTTTACTCAAGAATGTCATATGTCATATGATTGTCTTGATGATATCTAGGCTAAGTTTGAAAAATGGGTCATGTCAGGTCAAAAACTATGTACGTCACTGAGCCAAATTAAAGTAAAATGTTGTGGAGCCTGTAGAGGCCCTACTTTAGACTTGAATATTGAAGCTGTATGATAATGTTTGTTTTGATGATGTCTACTCTAAGTTCAGAATGGGGTGATATCCTGTCATAAAAGAGGGGATTAGGGCAAATTTAAGTAAAATCTTGTTGACACTTCCTCTACAGGTTTTATTTTGGACTTGAGCATGTTAAAACTTTTTCGGAATGTTTGTCTGGATGATATTTAGGTTAAGTGGCTTCCCTATTATGATCCCAGCATTTCTACTAATTCGCTGGTGTCAGGAATAACTTGCCAGCAGTTCTGGTAATTTATCCAGGATATGACTGAAATACTGTTGAATGTAAATTAAAACACCATTGACATAAGCAAACAAACAATTGACCTTCTTATCAAAAACTTTTAACATTAGCCATAGTTTCACCTGTTGGTGGTAATGCTTTCATGTAAGACATATTCCTTCTAACAAAGACCATTAACATAGACCATTTAAGTGATGCCATTTATCTTATGACCCTGACATTGACCTTTTACCTAGCTACCTCTAGAAAACTGGTGCTACCAGGGACCATTGGTGTTTTACACATGTTGTTTGTTTATTGTAGACCTCACAAGCATAGAATTAGACAGATATTTGGTAATCGTGTCATAGCAAAATCACCCTTGGTAAGAGCACTAAACCCTGTGTTTAATACATCATTTGAGGTAAGGCCATAAACACTTTTCCTTATGATATTTTTCTAGTCATATCTTTAATCATGATGTATGTTTCAAGGGTAGGTTTAATAGAGTAGAAAACACTGTAATAATGAAATTCAGAAAGCATTAATTTTATTTGAATACTGAAAGTGATGGTAAGAACAAATGACATAACTTGTACATTACAAAAGAAAGCTGATTAGACCCCTACAATGTACCTGTCTGTCTGTCTTTTCAAAACCTTTTACCATTCCATATTTCCTATGCTATTCCTTTCCCACATGCCAACGCTTTTTGGCGCTTCTACAGCAGATGACTTTTGAAAACACTGTGGCAAAAGGAGAAATTTATCATAATGACTAATTTCTCCTTTTGCCTTAATGTTATCAACTCTATGAGATGTGATCCAGAAATAACCAGACTGTATCTGTATTGTTTTTATTTTATATAATTTTAAGCAAATACTCCTATTTATGCTCAAACTAATGTTGAAACCAAAACTATTTTAGAATAATGATATGGTCATTTTATTAGCTGGTCTATTTTAGAATAATGATATGGTCATTTTATTAGCTGGTCTATTTTAGAATAATGATCTGGTCATTTTATTAGCTGGTCTATTTTAGAATAATGATCTGGTCATTTTATTAGCTGGTCTATTTTAGAATAATGATATGGTCATTTTATTAGCTTGTCTATTTTAGAATAATGATATGGTCATTTTATTAGCTGGTCTATTTTAGAATAATGATATGGTCATTTTATTAGCTGGTCTATTTTAGAATAATGATATGGTCATTTTATTAGCTTGTCTATTTTAGAATAATGATATGGTCATTTTATTAGCTGGTCTATTTTAGAATAATGATATGGTCATTTTATTAGCTGGTCTATTTTAGAATAATGATATGGTCATTTTATTAGCTGGTCTATTTTAGAATAATGATATGGTCATTTTATTAGCTGGTCTATTTTAGAATAATGATATGGTCATTTTATTAGCTGGTCTATTTTAGAATAATGATAGGGTCATTTTATTAGCTGGTCTATTTTAGAATAATGATAGGGTCATTTTATTAGCTGGTCTATTTTAGAATAATGATAGGGTCATTTTATTAGCTGGTCTATTTTAGAATAATGATATGGTCATTTTATTAGCTGGTCTATTTTAGAATAATGATATGGTCATTTTATTAGCTGGTCTATTTTAGAATAATGATATGGTCATTTTATTAGCTGGTCTATTTTAGAATAATGATATGGTCATTTTATTAGCTTGTCTATTTTAGAATAATGATATGGTCATTTTATTAGCTGGTCTATTTTAGAATAATGATATGGTCATTTTATTAGCTGGTCTATTTTAGAATAATGATATGGTCATTTTATTAGCTGGTCTATTTTAGAATAATGATATGGTCATTTTATTAGCTGGTCTATTTTAGAATAATGATATGGTCATTTTATTAGCTGGTCTATTTTAGAATAATGATATGGTCATTTTATTAGCTCGTCTATTTTAGAATAATGATAGGGTCATTTTATTAGCTGGTCTATTTTAGAATAATGATATGGTTATTTTATTAGCTCGTCTATTTTAGAATAATGATATGGTCATTTTATTAGCTCGTCTATTTTTCGAAGAAAAAATGTCATGCTATTGTGATACCCTTGGTGTTGTTGTTGTTGTTGTTGTCTGTTTCATTACAAAGCTTTAAACTTACCTCATAACTCGAAAACAGTTGAATTTGGTATACCTGTTTCTAGGAACAATACACATGTCTATACCAAGTCACATAATAATAATTAATAATAATTATTCAGAAATGACCCGTTTTCAACTTAGTAAAAAACAGACAAGAAAATTGACTGTTACTACCAGTTGCTCACTATGGAATCAATCTCAGTCACAAGAAACGCAGACACTTATTTAATTTTGATGACAGCTTGGATATTCACCAAAGCAAACATATGAAATGATACAGCAGGCATCTACAGTAAAGAAAATATCTAATCACATTATTATTTAAATGACATCAAAGTTTCCGAGAGGGAACAAGTTACAGAAACAGAAAGAGTTATTGTGATGGCTTGATGTCCGTCGTCATTTTTGTCTTTAAACGGCTGTTTGGATTTCGACTAACCTTTGTAGGAATGATCCATGTTATAAGTTTTCTTATTCCAACATATTGCTATAAAACTTTGAAGTATATGTAATTCATACAAATCTATTACTCTTGCAGATTGATAGAGGTATGGGTGTCAGTGGAGATTTGGTACTGAAGTTTGATATAAAGAGAGAAGGAAAAGATACCTTGGCTTCCAAAGAGTTTCCTTTGAGATCCCTTTTTAATGGTCTGTATTGCATAACTTTTTAATGGTCTGTATTGCATAACTTTTTAATGGTCTGTATTGTATAACTTTTTAATGGTTAAACTTTTTTTTTGCATAACTTGTTATTCTATTGGAAGAATAGAGCATACGAAAAGCAGCACAAAAGTATTTTGAAATGTTGTCAATTCATCTGTTTTAAAAATTGACTTGTCTTGATAAACAGTTTTATTGAATTAGATTTAAATAGGTATTTTTAGTACCTTGATTTTTTTTCCAGCTGTTTTATCTTAAACATGTGAATAATATCAGTTTTTATTTCTCTTTAACCTTTTCCCTCATACAATTCTGCAGCAGACGACTTTGAACGTATTTTGTCAAAACATAAAAATTCTCCATAATTGAATGGATAACCTTTGACAAAAAGTGAAAAACATTGTGGCAAAAGGAGAAATTGCACGTTTTGTGCAATTTCTTCTTTTGTCAATATGCTTACAAAAAGCCGTCTGCTGCAGAGGCGTCAGAAAGTATCTATATGAGGGAAAGGGTTAATGTACTGTATCAATATTACTTTGATTAATGTGATCCTAGGTTGCACAGGATTTCCAGGTTTATCTTGGTGTTTGCTTGTTGCAAAGTCCCAAAGGTGGATATTCCTGTGGTCTGGGTTAAATGTAGACATTGTATTTGTAGGTCCAGGAGGAGAGGGAGACAAAGTACAGAAAGTATTGCCTTTAGAGAATAACATCCAAGTGGAAGTGTACCTTCAACATTCCATTCCTGATGCAAACTTCTTGCGTCGGCGCTCCGGAAAGAGAGCTTCTATTCAGAAATCATTTAAGCGTTAAACATTTGTTCATTCATGTTTGCATAATACAAATCATGCTGCATCTGTATTCCAAAGATGGCAGAGAGCAATTTTGTCTGATTTCACCAACAATATAAATATTTTTATTATTCTGATTGCTATTAGATTTGACAATAACTTTCAAATGTGAGATATGTTTATTTAATTTTTTAAATTGTAAAAAATTATAGTTTATATATATAAGTATCAAACTGTTTAACTATTTGTTGATGCATATCAATTTTGCTGATGAACTGTAGTCAATGATTTTAGAAAACCTTTAGAGAAAAAGAAAACTTTTTCACAATCATTAACAGTAAGAGTGTGCCTTACATTTTCAAAGGTCCAATAATAATCAAAATAATCTCCTGTTTTTCATGGCATTATAACTTTCATTTAATGTAGTCGGTTTCTCTCATTTCTGATTTAGAAAACTTCAAAAACATTGGTTATCCACATACAACAAACCTGCAGCAGACAACTTCGAAAACATCTATACAAAAATACTGAAAATCTATATAAATGAACATACATAATTATATTGAATAGAGTTGAAAATATTTTGACAAAAGTTCTTATTATTGCTAATTTCTTCTTTTGCAACAATGTTTTCAAAAGTTGTCTGCTGCAGAGGCATCAGAAAGCTTCTGTATGTGGGAAAGGGTTAAAGCTATAGTTTATGACAATGTCGTGGCTGTGTCTTGCCAAATCTATGTACATAATGTAACATGATGAATTTTGAGAATAGCATACTAAGGTGTTATATTGAGACCTTAACCCTTGCTCACATACAGACACATTTTGCCATTTATGCATCAAATGATTTATAATGAGCAATTTCTCCTTTTGCCATAATGTTTTCAAATCTATTCAATACTAACACTTCATTTACAGATTGTCCATACCTTTACCTAGGTGTTTTCAAAGTCATCTACTGCATGTTTGTTGTATGTGGGAAAATGTTAACTCAAAACAGCTCTTTTGATGTAGTATACAAGTTTTACTTGTGCTTGGATTGCTAGAAACTTTATATGCATACTATATGCATGAATGTTTGATATACATGTGCCTAGATACAAAATTCACTGACATTTGATTTAAAAAAAAAAAAATCATGCATCTCGATAAATATTGCAGTTCAAATGTTTATCGTTTCCCACATACAGATGGTTTCTGAAGCCTCTGTAGCAAACAACATATGATAACAATGTTGCCAAAAATATATATATATGCCAAAATGTTTTCAAATCTATTCAATAAGTATACTTTCATTGATAGAGATTTATAAATTGTTGGCTAAACGTTTCAATAAAGTTAACTGCTGCAGATTTGTTGTATGTGGGAAAGGGTTATGAGCATTCTAGCTTTCATTTACTCTTAATCAATTTAAAAATGTTATTTACTTTTGTATTGATTTTTTATATTGAGATAGTCAGATAGATATTTTACTTTTGTATTAGTAATGCTAAAGATTGATTAAAAGTGAAAGTTTTACAAATCTTTATGGATTATTGTTTTTTGATCCACTGGCAAGATGACCTGCTACAAGATTCCCGTTTGTAAAAAACATGATTGCCAGGCATGGCGGTTTTGGCTTATATTGCAGCAAAGTTTGTTTGATCAAAAAACATGGCCACCAGGGGGCTAGGCTGTTAGCCTTACATTGGCTTTAGTGAAATCTTGAAAAATCTTCTTCTCCAAAACTATTTGGCTGATTTTCAAATAATTTTGGTCGAAATTTTTCTTTGGTGACCCTCTGCAAGATTCCATTAAGCCATTCTTTGACTATAATGGATTTTGTGATCACCCTGTGTCCATGATCCAGCGTCAATGATTACCTTATGAACTCTCTATAGGTCACATTTTCCATCAAAATATGTTTATGAAAGTTGATCAGAGCATTCTTTTCTATAAAAAATATCTGTTATGTTTAAGTTTGAGTCAGATAAGGTAAAAATCTAAGATCAATTTTTGAAAAACCATGTCAACACGCTTTAAGTGAATTTCCATTTGATTTTCATGAAAGTTCATCGGAACATTATTTTGTTTCTACCAAATTTTAATCTCTTATTAAAATATCTAGGTCAAATTTTATCCTAGGTCAGGGTCAAAAGTTAGATCACTAGCTCAACTTTTATCCTGGGTCAGGGTCACTAGGTCAAATTTTAGAATATCTTGGTCATCATTGTAGTTGGTCACTTGGCCAAATGTAAGTAAATTCTTGTGGACTTACAGGTTACATTTTAGACTTGAGCATGTTGAAACTTTGTCAGAATGTTTGTCATGATGATATCTAGGCTAAGTTCAAAATTGGGTCATGTCCAGTCAAAAACTAAGTATCTACCATTAGGTTAAATTTTAGGAAAACACTTGGAGCACTCAAGATGCCATCAAATCTGGGTAAATTTTGAAGCTACATCACATTTGGTCAAATACTAGGTCACTAGATCAAATTTTAACCTATTTGATGACACATTTTAGCTCACCTGTGCACAAAGTGCTCAAGGTGAGCTATTGTGATCACATTTTGTCTGACTTCTGTCCATCTTGCGGCGTCAGTCTTCCATTGTCCGTCGTCAACAGTTGCCTTGTTAACACTCTACAGGGCTACATTTTGCTTCCAATCTTCATGAAAGTTCATCAGAACATTCATCTCCATCAAATCTTGGATAAGTTCGAAACTGGGCCATACAAGGTAAACAACTAGGTCACGAGGTCAAATTGAAGGGAAATCTTGTTAACACTCTGAAGGCCACATTTTTAACTACAGCATGTTGAAACCTTATCAGAATGTTTGTCTTGGTGATATGTAGGTCAAGTTCGAATATGGGTGATGAAGGGTCAAATAGTAAGTCACTTGGTCAAATTGTAGGAAATTTTGTTAACATTCTAGAGGCCGTAATTTTGTCTTAATTATATGAGCCGTCCTGCGAGAAAATAAACATTATGGCCTCTGCATAATGTATCGACCCAGATCCACCTGCTGACTCCGCACAGGCTAATCCGGGCCGACACATTCCGTATCAGGGGTATAGAGGTATAGAGTAACGACTCTTGAAACAGAAAATCCTCAGGAGGCGAAAAGTGTCTGTCCGAGTTAGCCTGTGCAGCATGTTAAGGCTGATCCGGGTCGATACTTTACGCAGAGTCAACTTCACACACTTATTCAGGGTCATTAGATGACTTTGTATGTCAAGTCCTATAACTCTGGAATGGATTTTGACGGAATTGTGCCCCTTTTTGGACTTTTTGGTCAAACCTTTGCGTGCAAAGCCTTTTCTCAGGTTTACAGATTTAAAAGGCCCAAAAGGCCTGTATGGACTTGGTTAACATTTGCATGCAAGTATTGAAAAGGTGTATTATCTTGCAATAGGTGATACTGTGTGACTTTACTTAATGCTATAACTGTTCTGAAGTAGGCCCTGATAGACGTGTCCCAGATAGGCGAGCTATATTGTCCTCCGACAACTCTTGTTTTACTTAGAAAGTCTGGTTAAAGTTTTGCATGCAACTACATTAATGTAGATTATTAAGTAAGATAACTCTATTCTGCATTTACTGCAGATTATAGCCCTTTTTTTCACTTAAAAATTCTGGTTAAAGTTTTGCGTGCAACAACATTAAAAGTCCATATCCTAGTAACTACTTGATGCATTGCATTGAAACTTTATACAACCCTTTCCAACCATCACACCTATATAAACAATCAAGATTTATAACTTTTCCCAGCATATAATGCAAATTATGGCCCTTTTTTAACTTAGAAATTCTGGTTAACGTTTTGCATGCAAGGTACTTTCATGGATATATCTCAGTAACCCCTAATGATATTGACTTGAAACTTCATTCATGTCTTCAGGGGTGTCAAGTTAGATAACTATTGTATGAATTTAGTACAAGTTATGGCCCTTGTTTGACTTCGAACATTTGGTTAAAGTTGTGCATGCATGGAACCATCATGCACATATCTCAGTAACCACTCAGGGATTGATTTATAACTTCAATTTAGTCTTCAAAGGTATCAAACAATCAGGTTAGGTAACTCCTGACTGAATTTATTATAAATTATGTCCCTTTTTGAGGTCAGAAATTTGGGTTAAAGTTTTGCATGCAAGGCCTTTTCTCACAAACAGCAGATGCTATTCAAACAAGACTTATCCAACTTGACTTATAGTTCTATACTATCAAGCCACTATCTCAGTAACAACTGTTGTGTATATTATCAAATGGCCAAAAAGTCGAGATTGCTGTCCTGGTCACTGGGCCAAATTGAGGTAAACTATTGTTAACACTCTGGAAGCCGCCTTTTTTTTATTCAGCAGCTTGAAATTTTACCAGAATGTTTGTCTGAATAATATCTAGGTCCAGTTCGAATATGAGTCATATTGGGTCAGAAACTAGGTTAATAGGCCAAATTGAAGGGAAAACTTCTTTAACACTCTGGATGCTGCATTTTTAACTTGAACATGTTGAAACTTGATCAGAATGTTTGTCTTATTGGTCATATCTGTTAAAAAACTAGGTCACAAGGCCAAATTGAAGAAAAATCTTTTTAACACTGTAGAAGCCCCATTTTCAAATTTGGTCAAAATGTTTCTCTAAATGATATCTAGGCGAAGTCCAAATATGAGTCATAGGTTAAAAACTAGGTCACTAGGCCAAATAGTCCATGTTCGAATATTGGTCATATCGGGTAAAACAAAATAGGTCACTAGGCTAAATGAAGGAAAATCTAGTTAACACTGGGTGTTGCATTTTGAATCTTTGTCAGAATAATTGCTTTGATGTGTTTTGCGTTAGAAATCACATAATTCGTGTAAGCGATCTAGGGCCATCATGGCACTCTTGTTCCTACACTATTTACGAAAGTCATCAGAACATTCATAACCATCGAAAGTTTGGTCAAATCGTGAGGGGTCAAACAAGATATTGGTGGAACCGAGAGATGCTTCCGGAATATAGCTAGGACACAGGATCGGTACTTCAATATATTAATGTAGCAAAATCAATTGGCCATAAGAAAGTAAATAATAAGAAATGGTAGTAAAAAAGTGGAAATAGATATAAAACATGAATCACCTCTAGTAAATAAAACTTCCCTTAAAACGGCTAACTGTGTTTTGCGGAACGGAACGGATCAAGTGATGGGGCACCAGACAGGAAATATCTGTTTCTATACTATTATATTGTACACGCGGTTTAATAAACACTTAGTAATATCTGGTCCAGGAGGGGCATACTGTTATTAACAGTCTCTTTTATGAGTCGATATAAATATATAAATAATAAATCAAAGTTGTGTCTTCATTCACTAATGCATGTCTTTACTGTCATACCATAGAAATACATATCATGTGCGGAGTTAAATCTAAAACTCTGAAAGCTAGTGAGGAATAATCAGCAGATATTCATTAAGAACTGGTCAAACTAGAATGCAATTATATACAGTTAAATAAACCCTTTCCCTCATACGACAATTCTGCAGCAAACGACTTTGAACATATTTTGTCAAAAAATAGAAAATCTCTACAATTGAATGGATAACCTATGACTAAAAATGATAAACATTGTGGCAAAAGGAGAAATTGCTTGTTTTGAGCAATTTATCCTTTTGTCACTATGTTTTCAAAAAGCTGTCTGCTGTAGAGGCGTCAGAAAGCGTCTATATGAGGCAAAGGTTTAACTCGCGTGAAAATAGATGCTTTATGCTTTTGTTCCGTTTCATTCCGTAAAATATAGTTACCCACACGGGTAACTGTATAATGCGGAATGGAATGGAACAATATATATAAATATCTTTATATACTGAACAAAAAAAGAAACTTCCGATAAGTTTGCTTGAGTATAACTGGATGAAAACAAATATGGAGAGTCATTGTTATATATGCTTTCTTAAAAAGAGTGTTCCATGATGCATCGTTTCGTGCAAAAATGATGGCCAAAGGTTAACAGAAAATGGGAGGAAATTTGACCAAGTGAGGTAGGGGTTAATAACAAAAATAACACTTAATAACGGGTATGACCACCTCTTGAGTTGACCACTGCCTTGCATCGCCGGCGCATATAATTGACTAAACCGTTGATTTCTGCCTGTGGAACCTCGCTCGTCTGTCCAGAATATCCCAGGCGTGCTCGATTGGATTGAGATCAGGACTTTTAGCGGGCCAGTCATCAAAGAAATCAATGTTATTTGTAATAAGAAAATTTACAGTGTCTCTAGATGTGTGAGATGTGGCATTATCATGCTGAAAAATCGAGATGATGGCGTTGTTATGGAACAGAGGAATGACGTGATGAGCAAGAATCTCATCACGGTAACGTTGAGCATTTAAATTACCATTAATGACGACTTGTGGGGAACGATAACCATATGGGCAATGGCTGCCCAAACCACGACAGAACCGCCACCCCCGAAACGATCTCGTTCAAGAACACAACAGTCAGCATAGCATTCATTTCTCCTACGGTAGACGCACACCCTGCCATCAGCACGATGTAAACAAAATCCGGATTTATTCGAAAAAAGAACGGTATTCCAGTGTCGTCGTATCCAACGAGTGTGTAAACGTGCCCAATTGAGACGATTTACACGATGATGTTATGTTAAAACACACCCGACGTAAGGACGTCGTCCGTGTAAACCGTTTACGAACAGTTTTCCCACTGATTCGGTTATAATGAAGTCAAGGTGTGTTAGCAGCAGTAGCAGTGGCAGTTTGGAATCATAATGTTCATAAAGTTCATAAAGTATTCGAGACCAAATAAGTCGAAACTTATAAGCATATTGCTTTGTACAGGTCCATTGAGTTTTGTTTTCCCTCTTCGTGATATGGTTTAAATTACTTAATAGTTTTTCCTTGTTCTATTAACTTATAAAATTTACATGTATTTGGAATGACCCGTGTCACTTAGTAAGGCATATAACATCTTGCATTGAATTTGTAAGGGTAAACCCACTATTTATTTAATCTTGATTTAAAACTATTGATAGTAGGTGCTTCAACTACTGTTGATGGTAAATTGTTCCAGTTTTAAAAAATTACCCTAATATTTAAATTATTATTTCTTATTTCTGTTCTGTTTGTCTAAACTGTTTAAGATTGTGTATGTTTGAATGATGTCAGTTCTTGCTCTTCTGTATTCCAGCGTTGGAAGTCCCAGATGTAAGAGTCTGTCTTTGTAGTTATACCCTTTAATCTCTTGAATAATTTTGCTTGCTCGTCTTTTGACATTTTCTACTAATACTGCATATTTTTGTAAGATGGCCCCCAATCGATGAGTGTTCATTATATAGAGGTATTGACCACGCGTTGTAACACGCGGACGTTCACTTCGTGACAAATCGTCGATGCCTTGCAACGTCTTCTGTCAACAAGTATTCTTGGCATGCTAAAAATGCTACAATGTAAAAAGGTGGTTTTTTTTTACAAATTTTGTAGCGTTTTCGTTCACTTGACAACAATGTCAGTAAGACAAATTGACCGAATACCACACGGAACATGTTGAACATGTTGAACAAATTATGCACGTGCACATCGAGTTTCACGTTGTCGACGAATAACAGTGCAAATAAAATCGATAACATTCATGAATCCTGATAACACAGGTCAAGGCTAATATTACCTGTCTACTAACTTTACACAAATATTTCTTGAACACAACAAACACTATGTGTACAAATCAGAAGTTTCTTTTTAAATTCAGTGTTTTTAGCTCTACTGGCCAAAGGCCAGAAGGGCTTATGTCGTGGCGATTCGTCCGTCGTCAGTGCGTGCGTCCGTCCGTCCGTAAACAATTTCTTGTTAACACGATACAGTCTTCACTTTTGATTGTATCTCAACCAAACTTATACAGTAGTTAGATATCCATGAGAGCTCGGTTCCTTTCGAAAACCAGCCACAGATCCGCCCATGCATGACTGGATTATGGCCCTTGAAATGGCTATAATAGAGCTTGTTAACACGATACAGTCTTTATTTTTTATTGTATCTCAACCAAACTTATACAGTAGTTAGATATCCATGAGAGCTTGATTCCTGTCGAAAACAAGCCAGATCCGCCCCATGCATGACTGGATTATGGCCCTTGAAATTGTCAAAATGGCTATAATAGGGCTTGTTAACATGATACAGTCCTTATTTTTTTATTGTATCTCAATCAAACTTATACAGTAGTTAGATATCCATGAGAGTTTGGTTCATTTCTAAAAAAACGGCCAGATCTACCCATGCATGGCTGGATTATGGCCCTTGAAATTGTCAAAATTGTTATAATACAGCTTGTGAACACAATAGAGCTTCCATTTACTATCTGATCTTCACCAAACTTAGATGATATTTGAATATTGATGACATATTGGTTCCTTTTGAAACAAGCCAGATCAATGCCAGTAGAGCATATGCCCTCATGGGCCTCTTGTTTGTATTAAATAAGTTAAATGACGTCTTAATTGCGCATGAAATGAACCAATGAAAACAAGCAACGTTTAAAAAAAATCTGTTTAACATATGTTTTTTATAAAGTAGTTTTGTAAAGATTAAATTCGGTTTCTCTTTAAGAAGCAAACGAGTTGAAAGTTCAAGTTAATGAAACATTATCAGATGTACTTGAAGCAGTATGTGCAATTTATTTTGGTGGGAGAAAGTGAGTTACAGGAAAACACTGACATGTATTCAACATGCCGTTGCGACCGGGATAGATTCAAGTAACTTGCGCATTCCAATATACAGTTTTTAATCTTCACTTGACAGAAATATAATATAATCCATCAAGAGGCTTCAGACCACCATTATTTGCTTGAATCAGATAACACTTCTACGAGTATATGTAATCAAAGCGCTGAAAGCGCTAATGGTATAGGGGCATATGTAAGTTGAAAATATATGGCATAGATAATATGGACAAACATTGTTGAAACAATAAACAATGACCTTTAAAACAAACTAAACCAAAAATGTGTGAAGCAACACATACTGCCTGCCAATAACATATAACTTATTGACCCTTTTCTTGTATAAAGAAAATAAATCAGGAAGGACAAAATATTGCCAAAAAACCGAGCAGCGACCCTTAATTAAAATATTTCCAGTTCAGAAATCACTTAAGATCCACAATGTATATTGTAATCATGCTGATAAATGAAAGACAATCGAAAGCATGCTAGAGTTGTGTTTCTTTTGCACTGTACATCTGTAGCTCTGAGTTTCCTATACACCAAGTCTTAAATTGATACATTGGACATCTATTGAGACAATAACCGAAGAAATGAAAAAATGAGTTTACACCTAAAAAACCAGATCAGATTTGTGTTCAAAATATTGTATCGATCTCCTAATCCCAATGTATACGTGTGCCGACTTTGAAATGGATCCGCGAAACAGAAACAAAGTTTTGACCCATTAATGCAAACCGTAACGGACAGACGGACGGATGGATGAACACAAAGACGGACAGAGAGTCAGTCGCTCCGGACAAAGTACACAGCTTGGGGGAAGCACTCATTAACGAACAAGGGCATTTCACGGAAACGGAGCATGCTAAAGTTATGGTAATGGTGCACTGCAAATCTGTAGGCCCTAAGTTACCTACAAGCCAAGTTTGAAATGGATACAATGGAAATTAATTGAGACAATCGCTGAACTAAATAAGGAAAAATGGAGATAGCTAAAATAAACAGACCAGAGTTATGTACCTAGTACTTTGCCGTTCTCCTGATCACACTGTATAAGTTTGACCACTTTGAAATACATCTGCCATACAGTAACAACGTGTTGACTAATACATGCAATCCATGACGGACGGACGAATGCACATTCAGACAGACAGCCGGCCGGACGCCGGATTAAACCTCCAAGTTTTACAGACATAGACAACTCATAAAGTATTGATTACAGAAGTCGTACAAGGTTAATTTACAAAAACCTATTTAGACTACATTTTTAATCTTATTTGTCAACAGATACATCAAGGACTAGATTACACGTTGACGGACGTTGAGTCTTCAATTAACGCAAATGCATATACATTATAAATTTTGTCTCAAAATCGCTAGAAGCGCCTCAATTATAAAATAAATAATGACCTTGCGGTTATAACTCGTGTGTATGTTGAAATTTTCTGCCAAATTTCTTTCCGACGTTTGACAAATGTCAATGCGACATGCGTCATTCGGCTTTCACCAATAGGCTAAGTCTATGTGGAAAAGCAGCCAGTTGATTAGGAAGATTGTTGTGTGGAGTACTGGTGTGAGAAAACCAGGAAATACATTTGTAGGTGAACTGGCCGCCGTGGTATTACTGAGGAAATGTTAAAAAAAAGGCGTTAACCCCAATCAATCAATCAATGTTGAAATTAACTTATCTCTAATTTGTAGATTTAATTTCTATTTCCTATGAATAGTGATGAAAACATTGTGGAAAAAGACAAACTTGCTGATTATCATTCATCTGTTAAGGTGAGTCAAATGTGTCTAAACGGTTAAAATAATAACTGTAGACAAATGTTTTCGTTATCTAGGTTATAGAAAAAAAATGATTCATGTTTCAAAGCATTGTTTGGAAAGGAGGAATTGCTCATTGTCAGCAATTGCTCCGTTTGCAAATACACTTTCAACATTCGTATATCTATTTTTCAAGTCATTACTGTCCTCTGAATACAGAGTTCTCCGACCAATACCCATGTGGCAATGGTACTAACAACCTCTCAGCAATGTGACGGTGGTAAATATTGCTCACTTGGGCTCTCCGCAGTAGTTGGAGATGGTGCTGGTGGATTCTACTGCACTTTAGGATCCTGGTCCGCCAGGGGTAATTGAAAATGACACAGAATCGGATTGTAATTTTTCAGCCACACGCATTGGAGGAAAATGTCAGGCAGGAAACATCTGTCCTAACAGATCATAGTCCCCAACAGCATGTGAATGAGACCATTGGTGACATTAGGAAACTACTGTCCAAAGGCCAGTCAAGTGCCCTCCACCTGCGCTGAAGGTACATTCAGTAATGCCTATGGAAATGTTTCTAACTGTTTGGCATGCACAGCTGGACAATATTGTTCATGAACTGGAAGAGATCTACCCAATGGTAACTAGTGCAGGTTTCTTCTGCCCAGCATTGCAGTATTATACCACAGCCTCCAGGAAACAAGTGTCTTGAAAGTCATCAATGCCCAGAAGGTAGTGCCACTGAGACACCATGCCCATCTGGATACTATCAATCCAATGTTGAACAAATATCTTGTCTTATCTGTCCAGAGGGAAAATATTGTGATCGGAATGAAGCCATTTCGGAGCAACAAAGTGGTGTTGGTGAAACAAGTCATGGTGTGGTGACGCCTAAAGATTGCCCTGCTGGATTTTACAGCCCAGAAGGAACTCAGACTGCCATCCAAAATCCATGTCCAATAGGCACTTTCAGCAATACATCGGCACAATGCACTCATGTACACCAGGCTACTACTGTCAGACACAGACCCTTGTTGAATATTATTGCATGAGCGGGGCCACAGATCCAAACCCGTCATCCAATGGTGGAGCTTGCCAACAGTGCTCTTAATTTAGTGGTGCCTCACAACTCACAGCCCTAGCAGATTGCACTACTTGTCACTCTGGCCAATACTGCGACTCCGCAGAGCTCTCAATGCCTTCTGGAGACTGTCTGGCTGGATATTACTGTAACAAGGCATCAGAGGAACCTAACCCAGTGGGCAAAAGCTATGGTGACCAGTGTCCCAGTGGATCTATTGACCAACAGCTAGTGATCAACCAACAGCTTGCTCAGCTGGAACTTGTCAGCCAAATACTACAAGAACTGCTCTCTGTGACTGTCTAGCATGTACACCTGGCATATCTGATGTTGCGGGAGACTGTTTACAAGGTAATGCACACTTTCTTACACTGATATTTTGATTGTTTACCTTAAAACTGTTTGTCAGATATTTCTCCAAGGCTGCTCTGACATAAGAAAACAGTGTAGAGCACAGGTTGATCCTGATCTACACTGATCCCAAAGGTCCTAAGGTTTGTTTACCTGGAGGTCATATGAACTTGCAAGCCTGCACTTTAATGTGAAAACAATGATGTGAATAAGTTATAATGATTAGATAAAGTCATCATATAGATGCAAAATAGTGTTCAACGTCTTGTGATAGGGTAGTTGTAACATAAAAACTTCCATAGTATGTATTTTTTAAGGAAATATGAGCAGATCTTCAGGTAAATCAACCTCAGCTTTATTAACCCTTTCCCTCATATAGACGCTTTCTGACGCCTCTGCAGCAGACGGCTTTTTGAAAACATAGTGACAAAAGAAGAAATTGCTCAAAACGAGCAATTTCTCCTTTTGCCACAATGTTTTCCACTTTAAGTCATAGGTTATCCATTCAATTATGGAGATATTCTATTTTTTCACAAAATCTGTTCAAAGTCGTCTGCTGCAGAATTGTTGTATGAGGGAAAGGGTTAATACACACAGAGATAAAAATATGCCTGCTAAGCCATGCTGAAAGATCAAAATGGATATTTTCTGAAATTTCTAGAACCCATCTTTGAACTAGTGAACAGTGTAGATCCTGATCAGTTGCACATCCTTATTTGGATCTATACTAGTCATAAATGCTTTGAAAACATCTCAACAATAATATAGAAAGACATACTTATTGAAGAGAATTGAAAACATTGTGACAATAGAAGTAATTGCTCATAATGAACAATTTATCCTTTTGCTATAATGTTTTCAAAACTCAAATGCTGCAGAGGCGTCTGAAAGTGTCTACATGGGGGAAAGGGTCAAATATCCAAATCAGTTGTACAAAGTTTGGTTTTCTAACAGCACTACTCAATTATTGTTCACTACCAATTGTTTTTAATTCTTTCCAACATACAAGAATTCTGTAGTAGATGACTTTTAAAACTTCTGCATAAGAACTGGGAAAATTACATAAATTAAGGTGTAATTATTTAATAGAGTTGAAATCTTTATTGTAGGTGGTAACAATGAGCATTTTCTCCTCTGTCACAATGTTTCAAAAGTTGTCTGCTGCTGAAGTGTCAACCCTTTCCCACATACAACAAATCTGCAGCAGATGACTTTGAAAGTATCTTGGGAAAAGCTCTATAAATGTAGGTAAAATAACTGAACAAAATTGAAAACATAGTGTCAAATGGAGGAATAATTGCTCGTTTTGAGAAATTTCTTCTTTTTTGCAATATTTTCAAATTGACGTCTGCTTCAGAGGAGTTAGAAAGGGTTTATATGAGGGAAAGGGATAAATGCGCCTGGGAAAGGGTTAATTTTATTCCTTTTCTAAACAGGTTACTATTCTGTAGAGAATGCCCTTACAGATGGTACTACAGGGAACATATGTCCAGAGGGTTCTTAATATCCAACTGGTTTATCTTCAAAAAAATTCTGTCAGTTGTAAAAATTCATCTCTTGTAAAATTCCAATCTATTTCCCTTTATCGTGTCCAGCAGAAACTTACAGGTCAAGTTTAAAACTGGGTAAAGGGGTTTCAAGAACTAGGTCAAATGTCGGAATAATCTTCTGAACACTCTAGAAGTCTCTTTCTTCATTCAATCTTCACAAAATTTAACCACTAGAGTTTTTAACTCACCAGCTGAGTTTTTGTGATCGCCTTTTGTCCGTCGTCCGTCGTTCGTCGTCAACATTTGCTTGTTAACACTCTAGAGGCAACATTTTGCATCCAATCTTCATGAAAGTTTATCAGAACATTTATTTCTATCAAATCTAGGCCAATTTCGAAACTGGGTCATGTCGGGTCAAAAACTAGGTCACTAGGCAAAATTGAAGGAAAATCTTGTTAACACTCTGGAAGCCACATTTTTGGCTTGGGCATGTTGAAACTTTGTCAGAATGTTTGTCTTAGTGATATCTAGGCCAAGTTCGAATAAAGGTCATGTTGGATCAAAAACTAGGTCACTAGGCCAAATTGAAGGAAAATCTTGTTAATACTTTGGAAGCCGCATTTTTGGCTTGAGCATGTTAAAACTTTGTCAGAATGTTTTTCTTAGTGATATCTAGGCCAAATGTTCAAATATAGGTCATGTCTGGTCAAAAACTAGGTCACTAGGCCAAATTTAATGAAAATCTTGTTAACACTTTGGAAGCAGCATTTTTAGCTTGAGCATATCGAAACTTTGTCAGAATGTTTGTCTTAGTGATATCTAGGCCAAGTTCGAATATAGGTCATGTCGGGTCAAAAACTAGGTCACTAGGCCAAGTTGAAGAAAAATCTTGTTAACACTTTGGAAGCCACATTTTAAACTTGAGCATGTTGAAACTTTGTCAGAATATTTGTCTAAGTGATATCTAGACCAAGTTCAAATATGGGTCATGTCCGGTCAAAAACTAGGTCACAAGGCCAAATTTAAGGAAAATCTTGTTGACATGAGCAGCTTGAAATTTTGTTAGAAAGTTTGTCTTGATGATATTGCCATTGGCGCTGAAAGAGTTAAGTCTTAAATAGCCCATTCTCAGGTGAGCGATTCCAGGGCCTCATGGCCCTCTTGTCTTCATCAAATGAGGGGTCAAAAACTAGCTCACTAGGTCAAACCTTATAATATCCTTGTCAACACTCTAGAAATCACATTTTGTATTTATTATCAATCATGACATGTTGATAACAATGCATTGACAGACACTTACTTTTTTACGTTTTATCGGCTTTACTTTTTTTATGCATATTGATATCATTTAATATCTGGTTTTCCTATCTGAAATTCTTGAATTTTAACCATTTCCATCATATAGACGCTTTCTGATGCCTCTGCAGCAGACGGCTTTTTGAAAACATAGTGACAAAAGAAGAAATTGCACAAAACATGCAATTTCTCCTTTAACCACAATGTTTTCCACTTTTAGTCATAGGTTATCCATTCAATTATAGAGATTTTCCATATTTTGACAAAACATGTTCAAAGTCGTCTGCTGCAGAATTGTCGTATGAGGGAAAGGGTTAATTTTAGAGATAAAATGTTGTAGGATTTTTTTTTTTTTTAAAAAAATGGCAATTCCAATTTTTATTTCCATCATGATTTCAAAGTGTTTTCTGTACCAGGTAAACGTCTAATTGACTGTATACTTTTGATATCTTCCTGTTTAGGAGGGAGTCTTTTGACTGCTTCTACCTGTTTTGTCTCGCCTAAAAGTTCATACCTCCCACTTATCATTACCCCTTTCCCACATAGAGACGCTTTCTGCCGCCTCTGCAGCACACAGGTTTTTGAAAACATAGTGACAAAAGAATAAATTGCTCAAATTCAATTATAGAGATTTTTTATGTTTTGACAAAATATCAAAGTTGTCTGCTGCAGAATTGTCGTATGAGGGAAAGGGTTGATATAAAAAATCTTCATGGCTGTCTAGGAGAAGAATAGTAAGAAATAGGTCAACCCTTACCAAGATGTCTTCTTGACCCATCTGCAGCAGACGACTTTAGAAAACATTGTGGCAAAAGGTAAAATGGGTCATAAAGAGCTATTTCTCCATTTGACACAATGTTTTTTATCTTTATATAATGAATATAATTTCTTTCATTTATTGAGGTTTTCAATATTTTTAATAAGTTTTCTGCCGCAGATTTGTAGTTTGTGGTAAATGATTAAGGGATTTTGTATTGTTTATTATGAATTTACTTCCAGTGACACTGACGGTCAATCAATGTCGTGTCCAGCAGGATACTACTGTCGTGAGAACACAACCTCATACCTTGGATACCCATGTCCCACTGGTTTATATTGCCCTGACAACACAACAGAACCACCATTCTTTCCATGTCCTAAAGTTTTTCTATAAACCAGCCTCAGGGCCAGATGCCCTAGCTGATTGTTTAGAATGTCCTGCCGGCCAGTTTTGTGACGGTAAGTATTGAAGACTTTAGATGAAGGAGTGTAAACTGATTTCTTCCTCGCAATATCTCTTGTTACCAAATCAAACTCTATATTGTAGGTATTCAACGGAATTATCTACCTGTGTTCATTCTTTTGAGGCCACACAGCATATAGTTTGAAGCCCAACAGATATTTTAGATTTGTACTTTATAAGAGCTCAATCTGACTGCTAGCCTAGATTCGAATCATTATTAGTTCTGTCAGGAAATTATTTAATTATAGCTATGAACCAACTTTTTCTGTTGGATTTCTGCTTTGAAATCAGTCAAAATTGGTGTTACATGTTTGAATCTTATATTTATGAGCATCTTATAAGACAATTGGGCGAAGTTACAGAAAAATTAGCTTCGGTCCCTGATTAACCCTTTCCTATATACAAAAAAATTGCAGAAGACAAATTTAAAAACGCACCCAAATTTGTTTGGAAAGTCCCTTTAAATGAAAATACAATAGTTGAATAAAGTTGAAAACATAGAGACAAAAGGAGAAATTACTCGTTTTGAACAATTTCTCCTTTTTTGTCACCATGTTTTCAAAAAGCTGTCTGCTGCAAAGGCGTCAGAAAGTGTCTATATAAGGGTAAGGGTTAGTAACTATCAATAGAAGCCTTTGCTTTCATGCTGTCTGATCAGGATCTTCCCTTATATTATTCTCCAAGCATCCTTGATGTTTCTGGCAAATTATTATAAGCAAGAGCCGTCTACATAGTTATGCAATGTCATTGATGTTGCTATTTGCTCATTCAATGAATCTGCACCAGATGACTTTAAAAGAATATTTTATTTGCTCATTCAATGAATCTGCACCAGATGACTTTAAAAGAATATTTTATTTGCTCATTCAATGAATCTGCACCAGATGACTTTAAAAGAATATAAAATATTGTGGCAAACAGACATTTCCCTTTTTAGCTCACCTATGCACGAAGTACAAGGTGAGCTATTGTGATCACATTTTGTCCGGCGTCCGTCCGTCGTGCGTTGTCAACATTTGAGCTTGTTAACACTCTACAGGCTACATTTTGCATCCAATCTTCATGAAAGTTTATCAGAACATTCATCTCCATAAAATCTTGGACAAGTTTGAAACTGGGACATATGAGGTCAAAAACTACGTCACAAGGTGGAATTGAAGGGAAATCTTGTTAACATTCCACTTTTATGTGGAAGACAGTGGTGCAGAGGTAGAGCGTCGGCCTCTCACATCAAAGGTCCCTGGTTCGAGTCCCGTGATGAGCGGGTCCTGACTTTGGGATTTTTCCACACAATCGGCGCGAGTACTGGTTAAGTATCCAGGAAGCAGACATCGAGCGTGATTAATATAAGCTTAAAGCTTGTTTCGCAATCGATTTAAAATAAATAAGTTTAAAAACACTCTGGAGGCCACATTTTCAACTTGAGCATGTTGAAAATTTATCAGAATGTTTGTCTTGATGATATGTAGGTCAAGTTTGAACATGCGTCACGTCGGGTCAAAAACTAGGACACTAGGTCAAATTTTTGCTTCAGCAGTTTGAGATTTGGTCAGAATGTTGAGCTGAATGATATCTAGGCCAAGTTCGAATATGGGTTATGCTGGGTCAAAAACTAGGTCACTAGGTCAAATTGAAGAAAATCTTGTTTACACTTTGGATGCCGCATTTTTTCCTTCAGCAGCTTGAAATTTGGTCAAAATGTTTGTCTTAAATATATCTAGGTCAAGTTTAAATATGGGTCATGCCGGTCAAAAACTAGGTCACTAGGCCAAATTGAGGGAAAAATCTTGTTAACTCTGTAAAAGCCGCATGTTTTGCTTCAGCGGCAGTTTGAGATTTGGTCAGAATGTTGAGCTGAATGATATCTAGGCCAAGTTCGAATATGGGTTATGCTGGGTCAAAAACTAGGTCACTAGGTCAAATTGAAGAAAATCTTGTTAACACTTTGGATGCCGCATTTTTTCCTTCAGCAGCTTGAAATTTGGTCAAAATGTTTGTCTTAAATATATCTAGGTCAAGTTTAAATATGGGTCATGCCGGTCAAAAACTAGGTCACTAGGCCAAATTGAGGGATTTTTTTTGTTAACTCTGTAAAAGCCGCATGTTTTGCTTCAGCGGCTTGAAATTTGGTCATAATGATGAGCTGAATAATATCTAGGCCAAGTTCGAATATGGGTCATGCTGGGTCAAAAACTAAGTCACTAGGTCAAATTGAAGGAAAATCTTGTTAACACTTTGGATGCCGCATTTTTTGCTTCAGCAGCTTGAAATTCAGTCAGAATGTTTGTTTAAATGATATCTAGGCCATGTTCGGATATGGGTCATGCCGGTTTAAAACTAGGTCACTAGGTAGGCCAAGTTGAAGGGTAATCTTGTAAACACTCTGGATACTGCATTTTTAATTTCAGCATGATGAAACTTTATCAGAATGTTTTTTGTCTCGCCCACGATAGTGGAGTGAGACATAGCAGTCACTTTTCCGGTGACGGCGGCCGCTTTTACAAATAGCTATATCTCGGCAACCCCTGCTTGAATTTTTCTGAAACTTCGTTAGCTGTATTGTTTGGTCATGGGACATCTGTCAACGTCAAAATTTTCAGGGTCAAGGTCATAATTGTGTAGAAGTTGACCTTTGTTAGGTAACTTAACCTCAAAACTTAACCTTTCTTATATCTCCGCAACCTCTGCTTGAATTTTTCTGAAACTTTGTCGGATGTATTGTTTGGTCATGGGACATCTGACCTCAAAACTTAACCTTTCTTATATCTCAGCAACCTCTGCTTGAATTGTTCTGTAACTTTGTCAGATGTATTGTTTGGTCATGGGACATCTGTCAACGTCATAATTTTCAGGGTCAAGGTCATAATTGTGCAGAACTTGACCCTTTCTTATATCTCAGCAACCTCTGCTTGAATTTTTCTGAAACTTTGTCAGATGTATTGTTTGGTCATGGGACATCTGTCAACGTCAAAATGTTCAGGGTCAAGGTCATAATTGTGCAGAACTTGACCTTTGTTAGGTAACTTAACCTCAAAACTTAACCTTTCTTATATCTCAGCAACCCCTGCTTGAATTTTTCTGAAACTTTGTCAGATGTATTGTTTGGTCATGATACATCTGTCAACGCCATAATTTTTCAGGGTCAAGGTCATAATTGTGCAGAACTTGACCCTTTCTTATATCTCAGCAACCCCTGCTGGAATTTTTCTGAAACCTTGTCAGATGTATTGTTTGATCATGGGACATCTGCAACATCAAAATTTTCAGGGTCAAGGTCATAATTGTGCAGAACTTGACCTTTGTTAGGTAACTTAACCTCAAAACTTAACCTTTCTTATATCTCGGCAATCCCTGCTGGAATTTTTCTGAAACCTTGTCAGATGTATTGTTTGGTCATGGGACATCTGTCAACGTCAAAATTGTCAGGGTCAAGGTCAAAATTGTGCAGAACTTGACCTTTGTTAGAAGGGCGAGACACCCTCAGCCCGAGGTCTTGTCTTGATGATATGTAGGCCAAGTTCGAATATGGGTCATGCTGGGTCAAAAACTAGGTCACTAGATCAAATTGAAGGAAAATCTTGTTAACACTTTGGAGGCCGCATTTTTTCCTTTGAGCATGTTGAAACTTTGTTAGAATGTTGTCTTGATAATATCTAGCCCATGTTGGAATATGTTTATCAGGTAAAAAAATATAGATCACTAGGCCAAATGAAGGAAAATATTGTTAACACTGGAGGTTGCATTCAGAATTATTGTCTTCATGTGTTTTGCATTGCAGTACATTGTGTAATTAAGGTGAGCGATCCAGGGCAATCATGGCCCTCTTGTTTCAAAAGTGTTCTGCTGCATATGTTTTAAAATGTTTCTGCATGTGTGTGAACATTTTAATTTCAAGACATCTAAAGGTTGATATTTATGTAACATGATTCATTTATGACATATTTTCCCAGCTGATGGCCTGACAATCCCTACAGGAGGCTGGTTTTGTACAGGCCAGTCAACTTAAGCCATGCCGGTGCCCTATTCCAATGCCACAGACGTGTCAAACTGTTCATGTCTCGCCACAAATTACATTGGCTGAGAATGCTGGCCAGGTACCTACTGTCCTGCGGGTACAAAATATCCGAATATCTGATCGCCTGTGATGGCTGTTACTACTGCAGTCAGTGGGGATTGGCTACCAGAGGGACAATGTAGCTCAGGTAAGTTTGCTATTTACTTAATAATTATATTGTTTTATAGTTGTCTGCTTTCAAAAACATCTGAACATCTTTATTATTTTGATAAAGAGTTGAACCATTGTAGGAGCATAAGAAATTTCTCATTTTAAATGGTATATGTATGAGGTTAACCTTACAATGAATTTGCAGCAAACAACTTTGTAAACATCTGGTTCAAAATATGGCAAACCTCTATAATAGAGTTTAATCATTGAATAGAATTGAAAACATTGTGGCAAAATGAATTTCTATGGTAAACGTATCATTATGGGAAATGAAGTACAATGTGGAAAATATTGTGGGAACAAGTAGAATTGCTGGTTTTGAGCGATTACATTTTTAGCTCACCAGAGCACGTAGTGCCCAAGGTGAGTTATTGTGATCGCCTTTTGTCCGTCGTTCGTCGTCCATCATCAACATTTGCTTGTTACTACTCTAGAGGCAACATTTTGCATCCAATCTTTATGAAAGTTTATCAGAACATATATCTCCATCAACTCTTTAAGTTGAAACTGGGTCATGTGCCCTTCTCAAATAAGTGTGTAAAATGCGCATTAAATGCGTATTTAATCTGCATTAAACGCTGCGGTATTGGCACCGTATTTTAAGCGTATTTTTTCTTACCGAATGCATTAAAAGTGAATTAAATTAACAAAAAATGTGCATTTTAAGTGTATTTTTCCTGCAAAAAAGCGTATTAATTCACTTGAGTGTATTTTAACTGTATTAAAAGCACATTTATTTGGGGAAAAATACACTTAAAATGCACTCCAAGTGAATTAATTCACTTAAGCGTATTTTAAGTGTACTTTAACTGTGTTAAAAGCAAATTTTTTGAAGAAGAAAAATACACTTAAAAACACACTTCAAGCGAATTAATTCACTTGAGCGTATTTTAAGTGTACTTTAACTGTGTTGAAAGTGAATTTTTTTAAGAAGAAAAATACGCTTTAAACGCACTTCAAGCAAATTAATTCACTTCTAGCGTATTTTAACTGCATCCTAAGCGCATTTTTTTTTTCATTTTAAGCCAGAAAAGTACACTTAAAATACGCTTAAAACGCAGGAAAAATGCACTTAAAATGCAGGAAAAATCGCTGAAATGCAGTAAAAATCACTAAAAAGGAAAAAGCCCAGTACTTTTTCTATACGATCTATCCATGCAAAACAGGGCATAAATAAAATAATGAAACAAATTGATATTTTATTTAAAATCTTATATATACATATGAAAAAAGAGTCAACAATGCTTCATTTCATTATTACATTATTTATATATATCCCTGGAAAAACTTGTCAGCACATTTTTCATTGGCAGCTCTGTCACTCATGGTAAATGCTAATATTTGAAGAGACTGCTACGAAACCAGTATCCCTTACATTCTTTTTGTTTAACTCAGAATTAACTTTTGCCAGTTCTTCAAATTTGACCTAATGGCATCATCATTCAATGCTTCAATGTTTGTAATTATAACACCATCATCTTCGCGTCATTCTTGATGCATTCTTTTGGGATTGAACATCTTTACAGGACGGACTGGGGTGATTCAGGGGTGATCATGTCTCGTGTTGGCTGGATACCATTATAAACCATTCATCATGTCATAAGTCTGAAATATGTACATGATTCATAAAATTATGAAAACAAATGAAAAAGTAAATGTGTGTCTTTGATTTTCATTCCAAGAATTCAGTACAGGTTATACTTTATCTATAGCAACTATAGCCAATTAAGAATAAACCCATTGCAACATGTGACAGATCTGCATCAGTGACTTTGAAAACATTTTGGTCAAATTAAGGAAAATCTCTTAATTGAGGAGTGTTATAATTGAATAAGGTTTGCAGAAAAAATCCCCCTTTGTCACAATGTTTTAAATAAAATCTACTGCAGATGTTGCAACAAGTTATTAAGTTTGAAGAAAGATCCTCTTTTTCCACAATGTCTTTAAAAATCGGTTGCAAATGTGTCTACAGGTGGGTAAGGTTATAATTTTATATCATGTCAAATTATGATTAAAAAATGCGAACATTTATTCATGTACAAATATTGAGTGTATAAAACATATCACAAAAGTCATTCTGAAAAATATGCAATAACATCTACATTGGGAAACATTGGTTAACATTGTAAAAACCCAATAAAACAAACTATCAGAGGAATAGAGTGAACTATCTTGACAAAGCAAATGACTACATACAGATGCTTTTCGACGCCTCTGCAGCAGTGGCCACAATGTTTTCAACTCTGTTCAATAATTATATCCCCAAAAAACAAAGTTTTGGAGGGGTATATAGGAGTCTATGTGTCGGGCTGGGCTGTCTGTCTGTCGGTCGGTCGGAAGCCATATTTTGTCCGGCCTATTTCATACAAACCACTGGGTGGAATTCAATAAAATTGAACATGAAGCTTTTATACTAAGAGGAGATGTGCATAACCTAAAGGGGTTACAATTGCATTTTATTTTACAGAGTTATGGCCCTTTTACATATTAAGTAAGCCATATTTTGTCCAGCCTATTTCATACAAACCACTGAGTGGAATTCAATAACATTTTACATGAAGCTTCTATACCAAGAGGAGATGTGCATATCCTAAAGGGGTTACAATTGTATGTTATTTTACAGAGTTATGGCCCTTTTACAAACCACCGGGTGGAATTCAATAAAATTTTACATGAAGCTTTTATACCAAGAGGATATGTGTATATCCTAAAGGGGTTACAATTGCATGTTATTTTACAGAGTTATGGCCCTTTTACTTATTAAGCAACCCATATTTTGTCCGACCTATTTCTTACAAACCACTGGGTGGAATTCAATAAAATTTTACATGAAGCGTCTATACCAAGAGGAGAATCTGATGTGCATACCCTACAGGTCTTACAATTGCATGTAATTTTACAGAGTTATGGCCCTTTTGTTGGAAGTCGGAAGATCTTTGTTGCCTTAGCAGCAGACTACTTTTCTAAACATTTTCGGAAAAAGAGGAATTGCTTAAAATACGCTTTTACTCCTTTTCCCAAAATGTTTTTAATTCTTAACTTTGCATGAAAATTCCTTTTACAAAAACAAGTTATTCTCCTTTTACAACATTGTTTTCAACTATATTCAATAGTTATACTTTGATGTATAGAGCTTCAAAGATATCTGCTTCTCATTATGTGTATTTGTCAAATGAGAGGTATATGTATAAGGAAAAGCCTTGAGAACATTCTTAGATTCATGAAATTTGAGGACGAATTTCAAATTGGAGTCAATGGATATGTATATGGGGACACTTATACTACCTTGCTATACTAAGCTAGCTTTTATAGCGACGTGGTACAGCGCTCGACTTCGGATCAAAAGGTCTATGGTTCAAGCACTGGTCAGATCGGATCTTTCAGGACTGTTACAATGCCTATTATTATTACAGGTTACACACCCAACGACGTACTGCCAACCATTATTGTGTAGCCGTATCTAATGCGCCAACACCTTAAATGCCCCGCAGACTCCATCTCATCTAACGCTGGAAACATTGATCCCACAAATTGTGACCTGTACAGCTGGGTACTATTGTTAGTTGTGGCGGAATCACCGGACCTTGTTCTGTGGGATATTATTGTCCTGCGGGTCCAAGCTCCTCAGCTCAAGCCAACTACTCGTGTCCAGCCTGTCATTTCTGTCCTGGAAGTACTGGAACACCGGAACAGACTGCTTGGCTTGTCCTGCTGGAAAGTAAGGAGAATATGGATTAACAGTAGTTTACTTGATCGGTTATCTTGAAACCTTTCCCACATACAATAAATCTGCAGCAGACGACTTTGAAAACATTTAGGCAAAGACATTGAAGATCTCAATTATTGGAAATATGATTGATCATTAAGTGGAGTTGAAATCTTTGTGGCAAAATGGAGAAATTGCTTATTAAGAGCTTATGCCGTGGCGTGGTGTCCATCGTCTGTTCGTCCGTAAACAATTGATTGTGAACGCGATACAGTCTTAAGTTTTGACTGAGTTGCAAGACTGAGGGCAGGGCCATTTTGCCTTATTATAAAGTTATATGGCTATAGTGAAAACTTAAACAATCTTCTCCTCCAAAAGTGTCCGGCCTATTTTCAAATATTTTTATAAGTTTGTAGAAATGTTGCTTAGATGACTCCACCAAGCCATGTTGATTGGTCTTAACATATGGCTGCCAGGGAGCAGGGCTGTTGGCCTTAAATTGGCTTTAGAGAAAACTTTAGATATATTCTCCTCCTAAACTATTTGGCAGATTTTCAAATAATTTTGCAGAAATGTTCCTTGGTGACACTCTACGAGATTCGGTTAGCGCTGGGAATTGAAAACTGGGTGTCCCACGTTCGATCCCTAGTTGCGGCACTACGGTCAGTGCCCAGGTAAGGCACATTTTCTAGCCTAGTACTGGTTTGTTTACGCAGGGATCATGAATAAGTGAATTGTTGCCGTGATATAACTTAATGTTGAAAGCGGCGTAAAACCCCAATAAAACGTAAAAAACAAATCTAGGAGATTCCTTCAAGCCACTGTGATTGGTAAAAAGACATGGCCACCAGGGGTCATGGCTGGTTGGAGATTTAATTTTTGCCTAATTGCAGCGATACTGATTGGAGCGATATTGGGCCTCTTGTTCCTTTTGTCACAATGTTTTCAACACTAATATAATAATAATGATAGTTTTGTTTATAGAAATTTACTTAATTTAAACTAGATGTCCTCTGGTGCAGTTTTGTTGCATGTAGGAATGGGCTAAAGTATCTCTGCAAAAATATGCAAATTAACTATGAAAAAAAGTATCGTTTTTAAATAGAGTTGAAAGAAATTGCTCAATATGAGCTAGAAGTATTACCCAAATGTACTTTTGTGTAAGAGAGTCCCTGTTCTGCTCTTTAAGTTTAAGGTGTGTGCTTCTGCCAAAACACTCTTAAAGGTAAAATCTTCATTGTCGACTGCTTTGAAAATACCTGAAAATAAAGTGAACATTGAATATAGTTAATTTCTCCTATTGCCACAATATTTCCAAAAGTTGTCTGATGCAGATGTATCACAACTCATTTGCATTTGAGAAAGGATTAAAAGCAACTGTAAGTTTAACCCTTTCCCTCATACAACAATTCTGCAGCAGACGACTTTGAACGTATTTTGTCAATCCATTCAATTATGGAGATTTTCTATGACAAAAAGTGGAAAACATTGTGGCAAATGGATAAATTGCATGTTTTGTGTGTTCTCAAAAAGCCGTCTGTTGCAGAGGCGTCAGAAATTGTCTATATGAGGGAAAGGGTTAAACTTATCCAAGAAATCCAAAAGAGTATGAACAAAGCTAGATATCTAGTTCCATAATAATAATTTTAAGCTGACCTTGTGACATAGCTAAATATCTTGTTCCGTACTAATTATTTTAGGTCTGATTACACAAAGTTGCCCTTGTGACAAAGCTTAATATCTAGTTCCATAAGGTCAAAGGGAAGTAAATCGGATTGGCTTGCTGGGCAGACAATTTTGTCCAGGGAATTTCAGATGAATATATGGGATTGAAGTTGTCTCCCATTGGACAATAATGATTTTGTTGGAAGTTGAAAGTGTTGTTTATTAAGTTGAATAACCTGTGACTGATTTATAATAAAAAATAGTGTTTGCTTTTAGCTATGTTGACACATTAAGAGCCATTTTCAGAACATGCTGTATTTTCTGAAATTGAAAGTAAAATTCAGTGCGGGATAAGGGTCATCTTTGATTTGACCTCCTAGCTCTGTCAAAAAACGGTGAACATGTGAGTTTGTTTTGCTTTTTAGCTCTACTGGCCAAAGGCCAGAAGGGCTTATGTCGTGGCGATTCGTCCGTCGTGTGTGCGTGCGTCCGTCCGTAAACAATTTCTTGTTAACACGATAGTCTTCACTTTTTAGATCACCTGAGCCGAAGGCTCAAGGTGAGCTATTCTGATCACTTTTTGTCCGTCGTCCGTCGTCCGTCCGTCCGGCGTTAACTTTTAGCTTTAAACATCATCTCCTCCTAAACTCCAAGGACAATTTCCGTGAAACATCACAGGACTGTTCCTCTGGTTGGCCTCTTTCAAAGTTGTTCAAAGATTTAAATTCCATTGAGAACTTTGGTTGCTGCGGCATCAGAAAGGGGACAAAATGTCCAAACTTTAAAAATCTTCTCCTCCGAATCTGCCTGTCAGATTCAAATATAATTTGGTAGAAATGTTCCTTGGGTGACCCTCTATAAAAATTGTTCAAGCCATACTGATTGGGCAAAAAACATGGCAGTCAGGCGGCATCAAAAAAGGGGCAAAATGACAAAATTTGAAAACTCCATTTTTATGAAAGTGCTTGTCTGATTTTAAGAAAATATAATACAAATCTTACTGTAATGATTCTCTATTTAATTTGTTTAAGCCGTTTTGATTGGTTACACAATCATAGCAACCAGGCGTTATCACAAAAGGGGTAAATTGAACTTTTAGTTACAAATGACAACCAACTCCTACCATTCCAATAGAACAATTTCCACAAAACATCACAGGAATGTTCCTTTGGTGGTCCTCTTTCAAAATTGTTCAAAGATTAAAATTCAAATGAGAACTTTGGTTGCTGCGGCATCAGAAAAGGGGACAAAATGTCCAAACTTTAAAAATCTTCTCCTCCGAATCTGCCTGTCAGATTCAAATATAATTTGGTAGAAATGTTCCTTGGGTGACCCTCTATAAAAATTGTTCAAGCCATACTGATTGGGCGAAAAACATGGCAGTCAGGCGGCATCAAAAAAGGGGCAAAATGACAGAATTTGAAAATTCCATTTTTATGAAAGTGCTTGTCTGATTTTAAGAAAATATAATATGAATCTTACTGTAATGATCCTCTATTTAATTTGATTAATGCGTTTTGATTGGTTACACAATCATAGCAACCAGGCGTCATCTCAAAAGGGGTAAATTGAACTTTTAGCTACAAATGACAACCAACTCCTACCATTCCAACAGACCAATTTCCACAAAACATCACAGGAATGTTCCTTTGGTGGTCCTCTCTCAAAATTGTTCAAAGATTAAAATTCCAATGAGAACTTTGGTTGCTGCGTCATCAGAAAGGGGCAAAAATTGAAAATTTGAAAATTCCATTTTTATGAAAGTGTTTGTCTGATTTTAAGAAAATATAATACGAATCAAGAATGTTCCTTTGGTGGTCCTCTTTCAAAATTGTTCAAAGATTTAAATTCCATTGATAACTTTGGTTGCTGCGGCATCAGAAAGTGAGAAAAATACCCAAATTTTAAAATCCTTTTCCTCCATAATCTACTTGTGCGATTGCAAGATAATTTGGTAGAAATGTTCCTTAAGTGACCCTCTAAATAAACTGTTGAAGCCATATTGATTTCGTTGAAAAACAGGGCAGCAAGGCGGCATCAGGAAAGGTGCAAAATGACAAAAACTTTATAATTCCATTCTTATTAAAGTTCTTGTTAGATTTCAAGATATAAATGGCCTTTACTGATAAATATTTGCTACTAATTTACTATCAATTAGGTGATCGATTTAGGGCCATCTTGGCCCTCTTGTTATTGTATCTCAGCTAAACTTATACAGTAGTTAGATATCCATGAGAGCTTGATTCCTTTCGAAAACAAGCCAGATCCGCCCCATGCATGACTGAATTATGGCCCTTAAAATTGTCAAAATTGCTATAATAGGGCTTGTTAACATGATACAGTCCTTATTATGTCTCCCCTTCTCCGAAAGGGGGGACATGCTGTATTTGTGGTTATTCTTATTACGATTCCCCAACAGAGTTGGGAATCGTATTGTTTTTCTATTGTTTTTTATTACGATTCCCCAACAGAGTTGGGAATCGTATTGTTTTTCTATTGTTTTTTATTATTATTATTCTCTTTCAGCTATCCACATTTTTGTCCAGAGCAATACTCATAAACTACTTGATGGAATTGATCGAAACTTGCAACATAGATATATGGCAATGTGAACTTGTGTAGTTTTCAAGAATGATAACTCTGAGCCACTTTTTTGCAAAGTTATCTCCCCTTTTTCAATATTTTAATCAATTTTTGTCAGAGCGATATCTTGTGAACGAATGGTCAGATATTATTGAAACTTGGAACATAGATAGATGGCACTGTGCAGTTGTACAACATGCAAGAATTATAACTCTGGGCCACTTTTTTGCAAAGTTATCTCCCCTTTTTCATTTTTTTAATAATTGGGTGATTTGAACTTGTATAACTCGATAACGAAAAGACATAGAGACTTGAAACTTAGTACGAATGTTCCCAATCAAGTGACCTACTTTCTCATGTGTATTTGAGCTTGACCGAATACTCGTTTCTGATTGGTCGATTTTTCGGACTTGTATAACTCGAAAATGACTAGTGATAGAGACTTGAAACTTAGTACATGTGATTCTAATCAAGTAGTACTACTTTCTCAAGTGTATTAGCGCATGACCGAATACTCGTTTCTGATTGGTCGATTTTTCTGACTTGTATAACTCAAAAACGACAAGTGATAGAGACTTGAAACTTAGTACATGTGTTTCTTATCAAGTAGTTCTACTTTTGCATGTGTATTATCGCATGACCGAATACTCGTTTCTGATTGGTCGATTTTTCGGACATGTATAACTCAAAAACGACAAGTGATAGAGACTTGAAACTTAGTACAAGTGTTCCCAATCAAGTGATACTACTTTCTCATGTGTATTTGCGCATGACCGAATACTCGCTTCTGATTGGTCGATTTTTCGGACTTGTATAACTCAAAAACGACAAGTGATCGAGACTTGAAACTTAGTACATGTGTTTCTAATCAAGTAGTACTACTTTCTCAAGTGTATTAGTGCATGACCGAATACTCGTGTCTGTTATCTCCCCTTGTTAAATAAAATGGCAAGGGAATCGTTCGTAACTGTTGCTACAGTTACAATCTCTAGTTCTTCTTCTTATTATTATTATTATTTTCTTTCTCCTATCCAAATTTTTGTCCAGAGCAATACTCATAAACTACTTTATGGAATTGATTGAAACTCCCAACATAGATAGATGGCAATGTGAACTTGTGTAGTTTTCAAGAATGATAACTCTGAGCCACTGTTTTGCAAAGTTATCTCCCCTTTTTCAATATTTTAATCAATTTTTGTCAGAGCGATATCTTGTGAACGAATGGTCAGATATTATTGAAACTTGGAACATAGATAGATGGCACTGTGCAGTTGTACAACATGCAAGAATTATAACTCTGGGCCAATTTTTTCACAAAGTTATCTCCCCTTTTTCATTTTTTTAATAATTGGGTGATTTGAACTTGCATAACTCGATAACGAAAAGCGATAGAGACTTGAAACTTAGTACAAATGTTCCCAATCAAGTGACCTACTTTCTCATGTGTATTTGAGCTTGACCGAATACTCGTTTCTGATTGGTCGATATTTCGGACTTGTATAACTCGAAAATGACTAGTGATAGAGACTTGAAACTGAGTACATGTGATTCTAATCAAGTAGTACTACTTTCTCAAGTGTATTAGCGCATGACCGAATACTCGTTTCTGATTGGTCGATTTTTCTGACTTGTATAACTCAAAAACGACAAGTGATAGAGACTTGAAACTTAGTACATTTGTTTCCTATCAAGTAGTTCTACTTTTGCATGTGTATAAGCGCATGACCGAATACTCGTTTCTGATTGGTCGATTTTTAGGACTTGTATAACTCAAAAACGACAAGTGATAGAGACTTGAAACTTAGTACATGTGTTTCTTATCAAGTAGTACTACTTTTGCATGTGTATTAGCGCATGACCGAATACTCGTTTCTGATTGGTCGATTTTTCGGACTGGTATAACTCAAAAACGACAAGTGATAGAGACTTGAAACTTAGTACATGTGTTTCTTATCAAGTAGTACTACTTTTGCATGTGTATTAGCGCATGACCGAATACTCGTTTCTTATCAAGTAGTACTACTTTTGCATGTTTATTAGCGCATGACCGAATACTCGTTTCTGATTGGTCGATTTTTCGGACTTGTATAACTCAAAAACGACAAGTGATAGAGACTTGAAACTTAGTACATGTGTCCCTAATCAAGTAGTAGTACTTTCGCAAGTGTATTAGCGCATTACCGAATACTCTGGGCCATTGTGTTATCTGCCCTTGTTCAATAAAATGGCAAGGGAATCGTTCGTAACTGTTGCTACAGTTACAATCTCTAGTTCTTATTCTTATTATTATTCTTCTTCTTCTTCTTAACTTTTGTTTGTCCAGAGCAGAACTCGGAAACTACTTGAAGTAATTGATTGAAACTTGGAACATAGATAGATGGCAATGTGAAGTTGTGCACCTTGCAAGAATTATAACTCTGGGCCACTTTGTTGCAAAGTTATCTGCCCTTGTTCAATATTTTAATAGTGTAAACTTTGTCCAGAGCAGAACTCAGAAACTACTTGAAGGAATTTATTGAAACTTGGAACATAGATAGATGGCAATGTGAAGTTGTGCACCTTGTCATAATTATGAGTTATCTTCCCCTTGTTCAATATTTTAATAGTGTAAACTTTGTTCAGAGCAGAACTCAAAAACTACTTGAAGGAATTTATTGAAACTTGGAATATAGTTAGATGGCAATGTGAAGTTGTGCACCTTGCAAGATTTATGAGTTATCTCCCCCTTGTTCAATATTTTAATAGTGTAAACTTTGTCCAGAGCAGAACTCAGAAACTACTTGAAGGAATTTATTGAAACTTGGAACATAGATAGATGGCAATGTGAAGTTGTGCACCTTGCAATAATTATGAGTTATCTCCCCCTTGTTCAATATTTTAATAGTGTGAACTTTGTCCAGAGCAGAACTCAGAAACTACTTGAAGGAATTTATTGAAACTTGGAACATAGATAGATGGCAATGTGAAGTTGTGCACCTTGCAATAATTATGAGTTATCTCCCCTTGTTCAATATTTTAATAGTGTAAACTTTCTCCAGAGCAGAACTAAGAAAGTACTTAAAGGAATTTATTGAAACTTGGAATATAGACAGATGGCAATGTGAAGTTGTGCACCTTGCAAGAATTATAACTCTGGGCTACTTCGTTGCAAAGTTATCTCCCCTTGTTCAATATTGTAATAGTCATTGACAAACTGCAATGGGGAGACATATGTTTTTTCATAAAAACAACCTTTCTAGTTTTTTATTGTATCTCAAGCGAACTTATACAGTAGTTAGATATCCATGAGAGTTTGCTTCATTTCTAAAAAACGGCCAGATCTACCCATGCATGGCTGGATTATGGCCCTTGAAATTGTCAAAATTGTTATAATACAGCTTGTGAACACAATAGAGCTTCCATTTACTATTAGCTGTCTGGCTGGAAGATACTGTAGATCGACATGCTGGCATACTATACAGGTAACCTATTAGATTGCAATTCATATGATTGAATAGGCAATTGGAGTCAATAACTTTGGGAAAATGTCATGCGGAAATACTCAAGTTATTCATAATGAGCAATTTCACTTTTTAAGATTGGCTATTTCTTTATTTAGATTTTGTTGATATCAAAAGGCCTTAGCGGTGCTCCAAATAGGGGTCATATTTCATGTTCCAAATTATTTTTGGACCTTCATACCATATCACATGTATGGATACTCACTGAGTACCCAAAACATGTGGTTTAGATAAAGAATACTGAAGATAATAATGATGGAGTAAACTTGTCTCCCCAAATACCAGTTTACTCACCTAGAGAATGGGAGACCTGAGACTTTAAAGGTGGTAGAAATGGCTTCCCTACTTGGTGCTCCGGGATGTTGGGCTGGCAACTGATGCATCAGTGATGGGATAAATTGTTAACCAACTTATCAGGGCTGTGTCTATTAGGCTAGCATTATGTTTTATGAGTTAAGGTCAATATGGAATTGTCTATACCCTTTGTGAAAGTACTGGTTAAGTCACCAGGAAGCAGACATCAAGAGGAATTATTGTAAGTGGATTATTGATAAAATGAATAAATCAAATAAATTAATGTCTCTGGTGCAGAAGACTGTCGTAGATGTATCTAAATGCATAAGAGTTAACCCTTTCCATCATATAGACACATTTTGATGCATTTGCAGCAGACGACTTTAGAAAACAATATGGCAAAAGGAGAAATTGCTCAAGGTAAGCAATTACTACTTTTTCCACAATGCTTTCAACTCTATTGAATAATTATACTTTCATTTATATGAAATTTTCCATATTTTTACTTGGATGTTTTCAAAGTTGTCTGCTGCAGATTTGCTGTAAATGGGAGAATTTGTAAGGTTTAACCATGAAATGTTAACAGACATGGGAATCAGTTTATTGTTTCTTGACTTCCAGGAGGCGGAGTTGTTGGTAATGATTGTTATAATGGAATCCAAAATAACCAGAATCTCATTCTGTCTTCTAATATTAATTATTATGTTACAGAACTTAATCCTATCACCCTGTAGGCAAATTAAATAACATAAGAGCGACCAGTTAGCCATGAATTTCAACTACAATTGCAAGCTAGACTAAGTTCACCCTGCACATTTGTGTTGTCCTATCTTGGTATACTTTGTGTGCTACTGATTTATCAATTGTTTGTCTAGACAAGCCCATAATAACATTTATCACATAAAGCCCTCTCTGGGAGTTAAAATATCTTATGACACTACAAGTTTTGATTCCAGTCTTACGCTCAAGACTTTGCTACATTCCGGAAACAAAACTATTAAAGTGACATCACGCCAGCGGTTTGACGTTATATTACCTAAGTCGTTTTAGCGCAAAAAATGCCAAATTTCATGTTCATCTTTTTGAAATACGCATCATAAATCACTTTATATGATATCACTTTAATAAACTTGTTCACTAAGCTGAATATGACGCTCGCCAAGGTTTGTGGCACTGTTTATTAAAAGTGATAATAAATAAACACTCATGAATTATCCTCTATGTAAAAACTTGTCAAATATCAGAAGTGTTGATTCTGGCTATTGGATTTTAGTGTGATAAAAGTCAATATGGTTATGAGGTAGCAGGTTAATTGAATATTGTTACTAAATTTTATTTCCGGTAGTCTAGCCAATTTCCTTCTGATGTATCCCATCCAAATCACAACTTGTCTCAATCTTGTAAAATCTACACTTTTGTATCAATATGATTCTTTTAAACTTTTCCCCGATACAACAAATCTGCAGCAGACGACTTTGAAAACAGTTTCAAAATTTCACCTATTTGTTTTCAAAAGATTTTTTTTAGCTCTACAGGTTTCCTTATGAACAGATTATTGGATAACATGAAATTGCTTTTAACTTTATTTTAAATAAATTTTAACCACATCTGATGATTTGGGGGTCTTTTGGTATATTTACATTCACATAGTGGGACTACACAAATAGTGTTTTTGTCAGAAGATGTATCAGGTCTACATAAACGGTCAAGACTTTGATCAGACTGCACAAATATAAATGATCACATGAGGCTACACTTTTTGGAATTGCAACACAATCTCTAGTCAGCAGATGCAGTTCATTTGTTCATTTCTTTCTAGAAGTTTCAATATTTCCCTTAAGTCTGCATGCTAAACTATTGTCGTCTGCCAAATTTTGAAAAAAATATTTTTTTCACAAATGTTTACTGAAATAGAAATCTGAGTGTAAAACAGTTTGGATCTCAGATCAGTCCCCTCACTTCAGGAAACAATAAAAATGAATTTTGTTCTTTTTTACAGTTCGATGTGTGTAACTCCTAGGCAACGTTTTGTAAGAAATAACAGTATTTTATCAACACTTTACCTGATACATACAAAAATATTATTTAAGATAGATGGTTAAGGTTATAAAAGTTTTCAAATAATTAGAATGATTTTAATTTGTTGTATTAAGTACAACATTTTCATCAGATGAATAGTTGAAATATGAAACTATATATATATGTCTTTTTTATCATTTATTATATTGTACAGTTTACATCCCATGTAGATTAGGAATCTGCTGTGGTCGAGTGGTTAGCCTCGGGGATTTCGAAACCGGGTGTCTCGGGTTCGATCCCCAGTCGCGGCACTACGGTCATGGTGGAGTGCCCATGGGCAAGGCACATTTTCTAGCCTAGTACTGGTTTGTTTACCCAGGGATTATGAATAATTAAATTTAATTGCGCGCTAAATGACCTTAGCTGTCGATCCGCCATAAATCAATATACATTCATTCATTTATCCCATGTAGATTGAAAAGGTTTCCTTTTATCTTAAAGGTGATTACCAGACTGGTTACTTCTGTTCAGCTAATGTGAGTACGAGCACACCCACAGACGGTGTCATGCAGGCCATTATTGTCCGACTGGAAGTATTGCACCAGTACCTTAGTATGCGCTGATGGTAAGTTTCTGCAATTTTACCCTTTCTCAGACAAATTTGTAGCAGATGACTTCAAAAACATCTTGACAAGAGTATTGAAAAGCTTTATAAATGAAAGAGCAATTACTGAAAAAAGTTGAAACCATTGTGACAAAAGGAGAAATTGCTTGTTTTGAACAACTTCTGCTTTTGTCGCAATGTTTTCAAAAAGCGTCTATATGTGGAAAAGGGTTAACCTTTTTTCACATGCAGACACTTTCGGATGTCTCTTTGAAAAAGTTGTGACAAAAGGGAAATTGTTCTGAATGAGCAATGTCACCTTTTGCCATAATGTTCTTTTAACTCATTTAATAATTATTTTATCTTTTATGGAGATTTTTCATATTTTGCTGCAGACTTTCTGTATGTTGGAAAGGGTTTAATTAAATATTTCTTAGTTTTTAATATCAATTGGTAATGACAATTAAGAGCCACTGATCCAGAAGTAACGAGTTTGAATCCTCACTTGGCTGACACTCTTTTTAAAGATTGACAAATCTCAATTTGACTAGTATGCTTCACCAGGAATCTCAAGTGTAGGTTAATTGGTGGCCATGATGTAACTATGTATTAAAATTATACATTTACTTTTCAAAATGTTACAATATTAACCCTTTCCCACATATAGCAAATCTGCTGCAGACGACTGAAAATATCTTGGCCAGAATTTGAAAATATTCTGTGAACATTGTGGCGAATAGAGAAATTGCAAATTATGAGCAGATGCTCATTTTGTCAAAATATTTTTAAATGTTGCTGCTGCAGAGGCATAAAAATGTGTCTGTATGAGGGAAAGAGGGGTTAAACAAGGGAGGTAGTTTAACCCTTTTCCCTCATATAGACCTTTCTGACGCCTCTGTAGCAGACAGCTTTTTTAAAACATGGCGACAAAAGAAGAAATTGCATAAAACAAGCATTTTCACCTTTTGTCACCATGTTTTCAACTCGATTCAATTATTGTACTTTAATTTATAGGGAGTTTCCACTTTCTTTCGGGTAAGTTTTCAAAATCGTCTGCTGCAGATTTGTTGTATGAGGGAAATGGTTAAAATCCTATTATTGTATAACAGCTAATTGCAACAAAATTTTAAGTGTGTGGGCTTTTTGTGTGTTCCAGGAACATACATGAACAGCACAGGAGCAACGGTGTATGATGCTTGTCCACCACGATACTACTGCATCAATCAGGACAGAGCTGATCCCTATCCCGCTTGGTCCTACTGTCCAGGGAACAATGGCCTGGACTACTCACCGTGTCCGGTTGGAACTTATAACCCAACTACATTGTTACAAGTAAGTGTGGGGGTCATCTATCTTCTAACATACAGAGGAGGTTTCAGGCCTCTGCAGCAGAAAGTTTCTCCTTTTGCCACAATGTTTTAGCAATATTCAATAATGATTCTTTTATTTAAATGGATTTTCCATATTTCGGTCTAGACATTTTCATAGTCGTTTTCTGCAGATTTGTTGGAAAGGGTTTAAACTTCACTTTTAGGACTTTGTAACCAATAATTGTGATCAAAGTTTATCTGTTAACCCTTTCTCACAAACAGGCATGACTGGATTATGGCCCTTGAAATTGTTAAAATTGTCAAAATTACTATAATATAGCTTGTGAACATAATAGAGCCTCCATTCACTATCCGATCTTCACCAAACTAAGAGCTTGGTTCCTTTCAAAAACCAGCCAGATATGCCCATGCATGACTGGTTTATGGCCCTTTAAATTGTCAAAATTGCTATAATACAGCTTGTGAACACAATAGAGCCTCCATTTACTATCCGATCTTCACCAAACTTAGATGGTAGTTAAATATTGATGACAACTCGGTTCCTATCGAAAACCAGCCAGATCCATGCCAGTAGAGCATAGGCCCTTATGGGCCTCTTGTTTGTAATTTGGTTCATTTTACTATTTTGCTATATCATAGCTCTTAAAAAAGAAATAAAGAATAAAGAGAAAAACGCTGCATTGAATGCTGGCTCTTTTTGCGGCTGCAGCATTTTACAATTTCCATGAAACAGATCCATTAGATGCTTACTGAGCCAATTTGATTTCACTACAAAGTTTTGGCCTAGTATATATATTATTTAATGAAATTGACCTTTAGCAGTTTGACCTCCTTTACAACACACAACATTTCATAATGAGCTATTTCTTTTTTGTGATTAAATTAATTAAATTTTCTTTTATAGACATTTAATCTTTTCTTTACAAGTTTAAAGCACTTATACAAAAACATTTCAATAACTTGATTTGAATACTGTTTTGCCTTCTGCAATGATGTGTAGTCTTCTCATTCATTATGAATAAAGCTAAATTATGGCTTCAATGCGGGCTTTTTGGGGTTAGCTACACTCGCCATGCTGAATTTACTATTTGGCGAGCATTACTCATGGCTTCATCTGTTCTTAGGCATCCTGCCAATTCATCCCATTCTGCTTTTATACAATATTTTGGCCGTTCTGAAATAAAATAAATGAACATTGAATAAGACTTGATATTTCATGGCAAACAAGAGGTTTGTTTAAATAAGAATAATCACGATTGATCATTTAAGATTTATAATATTACATATTACAAAACATTTAAATGAGTTTATAACGGCAAAACAGCACACAGCACGATCTTATGTCAAAATTTTGTTAAATTTCATCGCATCAATATTAGATTTTTCATTGCATACAACAGGTTTGTTAAAATAACTTGAAACCATGATTGATCATTTAACATTTACAATCTGACCTTTAAATGTATTTATAAAGGCAACATTGAACAGAAAATGATGTTATGCATAGCCCCGATTCGTCATTTGGCAAATATATTGGCCGTGATCTTTTTTAAAATTCATCGCATTTTTTTTACAGGTTTTCACAAACAATTCTAGATAATTCTCGGCAACCCTCAGGTATAATCAAATGATTAAAACCAAGATTGATCATTCAACATTTATAATATAATATTTAAATGTGTTTATAACAGCAATATAGAACACAGGTCGGTCCTATGTATACCCTGTATTCTTCGTTTTTACTTTTTTGACCACAATTTTGTTAAATTTCATCGGATTTTTTTATCATTTTTTTCTCCAACAATATTAGATTCTTCATTGCATACAACATGTTTGTTAAACTAATTTAAAACAAAATTGATCACTTTACATTTATAATCTGACCTTTAAATGTATATATAAAGGCAACATTGAACAGAAAAAAATGTTTTGCATAGCCCCAATTTGTTATTTTGACAAAATGGACGTCATCTTTTTTAAAATTCATCTCATTTTTTCACAGGTTTTCACAAACAATTCTAGAAAATTCCCGGCAAACATCAGCTATATTAAAATGATTAGAAACAAAGTTTGATCATTGATCATTTATAATATAACATTGAAATGTGTTTCTAACGGCAATATAGAACACAGGACGGTCCTACACATAGCCTGATTTCTTAAATTTGACTTTATTGACCACAATTTTGTTAAAATTCATTGCATTTTTTATCATTTTTTCTCCAGCAATATTAGATTCTTCATTGCATACAACAGGTTTGTAAAAATTATTTAAACCAAGATTGATCATTTAACATTTACAATCTGACCTTTGAATGTGTTTATAACAGCACTATTGAACACTAAATGATGTTTTGCATATCCCCGATTTGTTAATTGGACAAAATGGACGTCATCTTTTTAGCTCACCTATGCACGAAGTGCAAGGTGAGCTTTTGTGATCACTGAATGTCCGGCGTCCGTCGTCGTCGTCTTCGTCTGTCCGTCCGTCTATTAACAATTTCCTACAAATGACTTCTTCTACTAAACCAATGGACAGATTTCAAAATATCTTCACAGGAATGGTCCTTAGGTGGTCCCCTTTCAAATTTGTTCAAAGAATTTCATTCCAAGTAGAACATTGGTTGCTGCAGCATCAGAAAAGGGGTAAATTGCCAAATCTTAAAAAATCTTCTTGTTCATAAGTGTTGGCCCGATTTAAAAATTATTTTGCACAAATGTTCCTTGGGGCACCCCCTACCAAGCTTGTTCAAATATTTCCGATCCGTTGAAAAACATGTCCGCCAGGGGGCGGAGCTTGTTTTCCTTATATGTGCATTTTGTTAAAACTTTAAAAATCTTCTTGTCCAAAAGTATTAGCCCGATTTGAAAATTATTTTTCACAAATGTTCCCTGGGGGACCTTCTACCAAGATTGTTCAAATAAATCTGATCCATTGAAAAACATTGCCGCCAGGGGCGGGGCTTGTTTTCCTTATATGTGCATTGTAAAATCCTTAAAAATTTACTTGTCCAAAAGCACCTGCCTGATTTGAAGATTATTTGGCACAAATGTTCCTTGGGTGACCTTCTTCCAAGGGGGGGGGGGGGTTGCTTGTTTTCCTAATATGTATAGAGTAAAATCTTTGAAAACTATTAAAGTTCTATTAAATCAGGTGAGCGATATAGGGCCATCATGGCCCTCTTGTTTAAAATTCATCTCATTTTTTCACAGGTTTTCACAAACAATTCTAGAAAATTCCCGGCAAACATCAGCTATATTAAAATGATTAGAACAAAGTTTGATCATTCATCATTTATAATATAACATTGAAATGTGTTTCTAACAGCAATATAGAACACAGGACGGTCCTACGTATAGCATGATTTCTTAAATTTGACTTTATTGACCACAATTTTGTTAAAATTCATCGCATTTTTTATCAATTTTAGCTCTACTGCCAGAAGGGCTTATGTCGTGGCGATGTGTCCGTCGTCCGTGCGTGCGTGCGTCCGTGCGTCCGTAAACAATTTCTTGTTAACACGATACAGTCTTCACTTTTGATTGTATCTCAACCAAACTTATACAGTAGTTTGATATCCATAGGAGCTCGGTTCCTTTCGAAAACCAGCCAGATCCGCCCATGCATGACTGGATTATGGCCCTTGAAATGGTCAAAATTGCTATAAAAGAGCTTGTTAACGAGATACAGTCTTCACTTTTAATTGTATCTCAACCAAACTTATACAGTAGTTAGATATTCATGAGAGCTCGGTTCCTTTCGAAAACAAGCCAGATCCGCCCATGCAAGACTGGATTATGGCCCTTGAAATGGTCAAAATTGCTATAAAAGAGCTTGTTAACACGATAGTCTTCACTTTTGATTGTATCTCAACTTAACTTATACAGTAGTTAGATATCTATGAGAGCTCGGTTCCTTTTGAAAACCAGTCAGATCCGCCCATGCAAGACTGGATTATGGCCCTTGAAATGGTCAAAATTGCTATAAAAGAGCTTGTTAACACGATACAGTCTTCACGTTTGATTGTATCTCAACCAAACTTATACAGTAGTTAGATATCCATGAGAGCTCGGTTCCTTTCGAAAACCAGCCAGATCCGCCCATGCATGACTGGATTATGGCCCTTGAAATGGTCAAAATTGCTATAAAAGAACTTTTTAACACGATACAGTCTTCACTTTTGATTGTATCTCAACCAAACTTATACAGTAGTAAGATATCCATGAGAGCTCGGTTCCTTTCCTAAACCAGCCAGATCCGCCCATGCAAGACTGGATTATGGCCCTTGAAATTGTCCAAATTGCTATAATTGAGCATGTGAACACAATAGAGGCTCCATTTACTATCTGATCTTCACCAAACTTAGATAGTAGTTAAATATTGATGAGAGCTTGGTTCCTTTTGAAAACCAGCTAGATCCGCCCATGCAAGACTGGATTATGGCCCATGAAATTGTAAAAATTGCTATAATACAGCTTGTGAACACAAAAGAGCCTCCATTTACTATCCGATCTTCACCATACATACATGCTCTGGATTGAAAATGACCAAAGAACCATACCAGTAGAGCATAGGCCCTCATGGGCCTCTTGTTTCTCTAACAATATTAGATTCTTCATTGCATACAACAGGTTTGTAAAAATATTTTAACCAAGATTGATAATTTAACTTTTACAATCTGACCTTTCAATGTATTTACAAAGGCCACATTGAACAGTAAATGGTGTTTTGCATAGCCCCGATTTGTTATTTTCACAAAATGGTCGTCATCTTTTTTAGAATTCATCGCATTTTTTCACAAGTTTTCACAAACAATTCTAGAAAATTCTCGGCAAACATCAGCTATATTAAAATGATTAGAACAAAGTTTGATCATTGATCTTTTATAATATATCATTTAAATGTGTTTCTAACGGCAATATAGAACACAGGACGGTCCTTCACATAGCCTGTATTCTTTGTTTTGACTTTTTTGACCACAATTTTGTGGAAAAAAAATCGACTTCAGAAACTCATTGCAATAACTATCATTTTTTGTTTAAATACAAGCTCAAAATTAACGTAAATGTAAGAAATAAAGATAGAAATTATGTTATGTACAGTCAAACTTGTATTAAGAGACCACCCAAGGGAAATGCTGTAAGTGGTCTCTTAAGACAGGTGGTCTCTTATTGAGGTTACAAATTTATTTTTCGTTTTTTTGGGTCTTATGTATACTACATTATACATGTATTGGTATTAAAGAATAAATAACAAAAAACATTTTGTTCTTCTAATTTTATATTTTATTTCAATATTAATTATATTTATTTTCAAATGTGTAAGTTGATAAATAAAACATATATACATTTAATCACAAACTTGATTGTTATTTATTATTTGTTTTTTTTAACTATAACATGAAAAGGATATGTACATGTATGTTCACTATAAGAATAGAGTACTACTTCTTACTAAAAAAGTCACTGATTGTTTTCTGTCTCAAAGTCTGTCCATCTAAAAACAAATCATTTAAGGAGTCATTTAAAGACATTTTCGGATTTAAAATGTTAGAGTGTCCATTTACTAACGCCCACGTTTTCAAATCGGTTGCCATCTGAATTGCAGCTGACAGTTTCAGAGGCTGAGTTTCACTGACACTACATGTTTCATCTTCATCTTCATTGTCTTTTTTTTCATCACTCTCAAGAATTTCCTGAGCAGGTCTGTCCCAAGAAATCATGTCCGTATCACATGTTCTAAATTGGCTGTCGATGTTGATAAGGTCTTTCACTTCACAACCAAATAATTCTAATGCATGCTTGTGCAGTATGAGAGGCAACTCGTCCATCTCATCATCATCAGCACCATTAACACTATCACTATCACTTATAACTGATTCACAAAAAAATCCACATTTTCTAAAACATTTCGCTATTGTGTCTGCGAGTGTGTCCCTCCAAGAAGTGTTTACCCAGTAGATAGCCTGAAGGACCGAGATGCTACGTAGAATCTGGGGTCCTGATGTGCTGGGTGATCTGTCAAGTTCGACGGTAACATGTTGAAGTTGTCTCTTTCTGTACTTGAACTTTATCGTCTGGATGATACCCTGGTCCATCGGCTGAATGACTGAGGTTGTGTTTGGTGGCAGGAAGCTAATCTTGACGTTTGTTGTGTTTATCTTTGGATGCGATGGAGCGTTAATTCATTTAATAATTGTTCTTCCATATTTTGCTGCAGACTTTCTGTATGTTGGAAAGGGTTAAATATAATATCTCTTGTATTTTAATATCAATTGGTAATGACAATTAAGGGCCACTGATCCAGAAGTAATGAGTTAGGATCCTCACTTGGCTAACACTCTTTTTAAAGATTGACAAATCTCATTGTGACTAGTATGCTTCACCAGGAATCTCAAGTGTAGGTTAATTGTTGGTCATGACGTAACTTAAATACTGTTGAAAACAACATTAAACTCCAATCAATCAATTTAACAACTTCAGATTCAACTCTGTATTAGAATTATACATTTACTTTTCAAAATGTTACAATATTAACCCTTTACCACATACAGCAAATCTGCAGCAGTCAACTGGAATTATCTTGGCCAAAGTATGAAAATATTCTGTGAACATTGTGGCGAATAGAGAAATTGCAAATTATGAGCAAATGCTCATTTTGTCAAAATATTTTTAAATGTTGCTGCTGCAGAGGCATAAAAATGTGTCTGTATGAGGGAAAGAGGGGTTAAACAAGGGAGGTGGTTTAACCCTTTTCCCTCATATAGACGCTTTCTGACGCCTCTGTAGCAGACGGCTTTCCACTTTTTTTTGGGTAAGTTTTCAAAATCGTCTGCTGCAGATTTGTTGTATGAGGGAAATGGTTAAAATTCTATTATTGTGGGCTTTTTGTGTGTTCCAGGAACATACATGAACAGCACAGGAGCAACGGTGTATGACGCTTGTCCACTATGATACTACTGCATCAATCAGGACAGAGCTGATCCCTATCCCGCTTGGTCCTACTGTCCAGGGAACAATGGCCTGGACTACTCACCGTGTCCGGCTGGAACTTATAACCCAACTACATTGTTACAAGTAAGTGTGGGGGTCATCTATCTTCTAACATACATAGGAGGTTTGAGGCCTCTGCAGCAGAAAGTTTCTCCTTTTGCCACAATGTTTTAGCTATATTCAATAATGATTCTTTTATTTAAATTGATTTTCCATATTTTGGTCTTGACATTTTCAAAGTCTTTTCCTGCAGATTTGTCATATGTTGGAAATAGTTAAAAGTTCACTATAAGGACTTTTTAACCAATAATTGTGATCAAAGCTTGTCTGTTAACCCTGGCAACAGACAGCTTTTGAAACATTGTAGCAGAAGGAGCAATCTTCAATATTGTCTGATGCAAATATGTTGGTATGTGGAAAAATATTAATTTCAAAATGTCGAAAGGCTGTTTTTATTAGCTCTATATGGCCAAAGAGCTTAAATATGCCATCGTGTTGTGTCCATTGCGCGTGAATGCGTACGTGCATCCGTAAACAATTGCTTGTAAACTCGATAAAGTCTTCAGTTTTGATTGTATCTCAATCAACCTTATACAATAGTTTGATATCCATGAGAGCTCGGTTCCTTTCTCAAACCCGCCAGATCCGCCCAGGCAAGACTGGATTATGGCCCTTGAAATTGTCAAAATTGCTAGAATAGAGCTTGTGAACACAATAGAGGCTCCATTTACTATGAAAATGACTACAGAACCATGCCAGTAGAGCATAAATATAGAGCAGAGTAGGCCCTCATGCGCCTCTTGTTTTTAGTATTCCAAGTATTTCGGTTACTCCCAATAAGAGCGTATTTCACATCCTCAAATCCTAATATGACCCTCAAACCCTATGTTGTGGGTACTCGAAAGAATGGTCTCAGTGAGAAGATTCTTTTGAGTACCCACAACATGAGGTTTAGTTGAGTCATAGGATAGATATTATGGGGAAAAGACCAGTTCAGACCTCCCTATGCAGTCCTCATATATATTCATTTATTTCCTGGTTCCCTGTTTATGGCTAACCTTCTGAACTGTTCTGCTGGCACCTACAACAATGTTTGACCTTAAACCTCAATGTTAGAAGGGGTACACCACCAAAGTCACTACAGTAGCGTTAATTTAAATGAATCTGCATCGGACATCTCTTGAAAAAATCATGAGCAATTTTCTCCTTTTGCCAGAAAGTTTTAAAATTTATTCAATAATTCTACTTAAATTTAAAGAGATTTTCCATAATTTTGTCTGGATCTTTTTAAAGTCGTCTGCTGCAGATTTGTTGTATGTGGGAAAGGGGGGTTTAAGTGTCACTTCATACATATACCTTGCTACCAGGGCTCCGGAAATTTTTAAATCTCAATCGGTCCAGAATTATTTTCACCCCCCCCCCCCCTCTTTAAAAAAAATTAAATTGAAAATCTTTTAAAAACAAATATACACGAATTTCATGTTTATTGCAGGTTACCTTGCATATATGGTTGCATAACAGTGTCATCGCTCGTTAATGTCAATGTAGAAGTACTTTACAAATCATAATTTTCCAAAATTTGCAGACGAATATAACCGCGCATGTGTGTTTACATTGCTCGTTCGTACTTAATAATAATAATAATAATAATAACTTTATTAGCACTAACACATTAACAATAAATGGTTATGGCAACAAAATACAGACAAATTACAATTAAATATGTACAATGTAGGAGTGACAGTGGATAAGTATGAGATAACTCAAGTATCATTTGACAATGAATTTCTAACCAACAAGCATTCATTCAAGTAATTCACTACAATTTTTAATACAGTTGGAGAATTACTATTGAGAATTGAGATAAGCAAGTTGTATGATAAAAAAATAAATTTGTTGTTCATTAGAACATTATTTATTTTTTTAATGAGGTTATCTCAAGTATTTGTACGTAGAACATTTTAAAAGAAAATGAAGTTCATCTTCAACGTCTCCGTTGTTGCAGCAAAGACATATTCTACTCTGTTTTGGTATATTTAAATATCGTCCTCTTTCAACTGACAGAGTATGAGCACTTATCCTCAACTTACATAATGTTGATCTATCACACTTGGATTTGCAATGATCAACATATGAGGGTCTTTTATTTGGTTTATATAGTATGTTAAAGAAGTTTAATTTTTTATTTTGACTGATGTCAGTCTCTTGCCTTTGAAAGGCTGTATCTTTAATTCTCTCTTGAATGCGTTTTAGATAGATCTTAATATCAAAAGGATTTAGACTAATAAAATGGAATCCAAGTTTTGAAATGAGATTTTTCATATTTATTATCCATGAGTTTTTTTCTTCAGTTGCTCTATATATTTTTAAAATGAGTGAATTATTTGACTCTAGTATATGGAGCCAATATTTTATTGCTGAAGATTCTATTCTGGTAAATAGGGGCAATCTGTTCAGCTCAGCTAGGCATGCAGCATTTGATGCTTTGCAGTTAACTCCTAGAATTTCTTTAATAAATTTTAACTGCAAGTGTTCAAATCGATCTGAATCCTTGTATTGTTTCCCTATCCCCCATACTTCACTACCATATAGAGCAATAGGCACAACAAGGGAGTCAAATAGTTTTTCTAAAAGCTTGCATGGGTTATTAAGTCCCAACTGTTTTTTTTATTTTGAAAAGGGCTTTTCTACCCTTTTCCACAAGCAATGAGCTGCATAGGTTTAGATTCCCTGTGTACTGCAGTGTCATGCCAAGATAGCAGTATGATTTAACTGTTTCCAGGAATTCATTATTATATTTAAAAAAGTTATTATGGGTTTTGCCATTTGAGTTAAATATAATGACTTTTGATTTGTTTATATTTACTTCTAGTTTCCAAGATTGACAAAAGTCACTAAGAACATTTAAAGATGTTTGCAGTCCCTTCTCAGAATTAGATAATAAAACTATATCATCGGCAAATAAAAGGGAATTTATTGTTGTGTCTCCAATTACTATCGGGTCTGTATTAGCACCTTGAAGACTGTTTACCAGATTATTTATGTAAAGATTAAATAGTATAGGACTGAGAACATCTCCCTGTTTTACACCACGGGTGGAGACAAATTCTTCACTAAGACCATTTGGGAATTTTATTCTATACCCAGTATCATCATACATAGAATGAATTATTTTAAAGAGTTTGCAGGGAAATTTAAGTTCCAAGAGGTTATAAAATAATCCATTTCTCCAAACTGTATCAAAAGCCTTCCTCAGATCAACGAAGGCAGCAAACACTTTCTGCTTCTTATTTTTCTTATGTTCTATTATAGATTTTAGGGTGAAGATGTGATCTGAGGTGCGGGATTTTTCTTTAAAACCAATTTGGTTTTCACTTATAATGTTATGTTCGTTGACAAATGTTGTAATTCTCATATAGATAACTTTGTTGAACAATTTCCCTAGGTTAGAAGTTATAGATATACCTCTGTAGTTTGCAGGGTCCATTTTACTGCCCTTTTTGTGTATTAAAGAAATGAAGCTTTCATTCCATACCTTAGGGAATGTTCCTTCTTTGAAAATAAGGTTAAACAGTTTAGTAATAGGGCCAACTAGTATTGGTATACCATATTTGATCATTTCATTTGAAATCAAGTCCTTTGCAGTGGATTTACCATTTTTCAGGGTTTTAGAGGCTTTAATTATTTCATCTGCCATTATTGGTTGATTATAAGAGCGGTGGTGGGCGTTGATTGTTGTGGTTGTATGGATTACCGAGTGGTGATGGCCATTGATTGTTATTGTTGGTGAATGAATTTCTGAGCAGTGGTGGGCGCTGATTGTTGTTATTGATGTCAACATTGTGCGCTGGTCTCTCATTGTATTGCCTAGGGTTAAAGTTATTCAGTTCACCATGCCGAATACTAGGTTTGTTACTCATCCTTTGGGGTGTGTTTGATTGAGTGAACGGAATGTTCATCTGGCGCTTCAAAAAATGTGTAATAGCAGGAATACCTCTGCTGTCATTGAGATGAACATAATCGTAGAACATATCATCTGTAAGTATAAATCCTTTGAGGATGTTCAAAGTGGGATAATCATGTGCTACTGATATTATCCTGTCATTTGCTTCGTCAATTACAAAGTTTTCAGTATCTTTTCTATGAAGAAGTGGCAATATGTAAACGTCTGAGGATGGCCATGATTTGAGAACTGATTCAAACATAAGTTTGAATTCATTTTTGTTGACACCATCATTCCGGATGTCACGTGTACCAATATGAATTAACACTCTTTTTGGGCGGAAGTTTTCACCATTGTTGTTAATAAACTGTGTGCATGTTTTTGCACCTCCTCGAATATATCTTTTCTGAGTAGTTTCACTTGAGGAGAACTGGCTTGGACGGATCGATCCTCTTCAGTATTGAGTCACTTGTCACTTAGTATAAGATTGTCGCATTGTGACACTTGACCATTTGAATTATTTTTCTGTGGAACTGTGCTCATTTGTGAATTAGTTTGCCTGTTTTCAGGCTGTGGCCCTGATTTGCTTTTAGAAGTCAAATTCAAATCTTCTGGCACGCTGTTGACCGCGTTTTTGACATAATGTTGTTTCTCTTTATGCTTAATAGGTGTGGTAACATTGTCAATAATGGAATCATCGTTAGAAGTTTTATTTGATATTTGTTGGGATATGTCGTTGAGTTTTGTCATCATTTCTTCCTGATTTTCGGTTAGCTTTTTAATTTGATTGTCTGTCGTGTTAAATTTGACATGCAAGGATTCAACAGTTTGATTATTGTGTTTGACTTTTGACTCTAGTGATTCTATTTGCTCTTTAAGGCCTTTGTTACCTTTTGACAATTGACCTCCAAAGTTTAAGGAGAATTTGGCAGCTACTGTTCTTACTTCGGATACAAGATTCGAAATTGTTTGTAATGCAGCATCAACATTCACAAGGGCGGTACCAATGCATGATAGCTTGACGGCTAACGTTTCCTGGTGTTCGGCTAATCTGACTTTAGCCTTTGGAGAGGGGATTGGCGTTGTATTTTCATGATGTAAGGCTGATCGGACGGCTTTACCCTTTGAAGATGGAAGTGGTGTTGAAACATTTATTTCATTTGTGGATTTGCTTACTTCTATGGGATTTTCTATAACTGTTTTGTCATTGGTAGATTCATCAATGACTTTTACTTCAGTTTCTTCATAATCTATGTGAACTTCTAAAACTGTTTTGTCATTGGTAGATTCATCAACGACTTTTACTTCAGTTTCTTCATAAACAGTATTTTCAATGTCCAAGTTTTTATTTACTATTTCAGTATCATTGAGTGAAACTTCTTCACACTCAAATTCGGGATTTTGAGCATTTTTGTTAACAATATCTTTCAGAGCTTCAAAGTATTTGGAAGTAAAGATTTTACATTTTGCTCCTTGAATAGTTACCATTCCAGATTTGTAAAAATTAAATTTCACTTTTATTTTTTCAACGGGCTTGTCTCCCTTGCATTGAATTTTAATTGTGGCACCATCTTTATGTTCAGAACAGTGTTCAAAGTATGAGTGTAATGACTGTTTCCAAATTTCAACACGATTTGTTTTAAATGTCACATTGTTCGTTTTCCCATCGCATTGTTGATGGAGTTTGGGGTCTTCATGGTCATCATTTTTATTACCGGCGTCGTCAATCATGCTGTCTATTTCGGCACTGATAAAGCAATCGTTTAGCTTTGAAGGAGGTTTGGTTTGTCTAGCCATTTTGCTATTTCTTTAAAGTATTAAATTTTATGACTTACTGCTTCCCAACATCTTGATATAAGGGATTCTATCGATATGATCTACATCCGGCGGCCATCTTGGATAGGTGAGAATATCGCATCCGCAATTAAATTCATTTTAAAAGTTTTCCTTTAAGTTGAGATAAGTAATAAATATACTACTAGGTCCACTTTTCTATTTTCTATCGTTTAAAGTAACTTTAAAACTCTTTTCGCAAATGTAAATAACGTTATTTAATAAAAAATCTAAAAATAACGTTCCGACTTTAAAAAGTTGTTTACCGACGTGACGTCACGCACGCGATCTTGATATTGTTCGACCCGTACGTACTAGAAAATTATTGATTGCGCACAGAAGATACATTTCTTTAATATCTGTACGGTTAACTTTGTTTTGTCAACATAAAAATAAAAATTTACTACAAAAAAGGTTTTTGTTGTTTTGGAATTACCTTGAATGAAATAATTAGAGAAAGACATTTTTTAGGTAAGTACATTTACCCAGTTGAGTAATTATGAACCGGTTTGACCCGGTTCTCTTTGTCAACATGATTCGCGTTGCCAAGCCGATCATTTGACTTTATGAACATCGCAAGTAAATTTCGTTGAGCCCTTTCACTAAAGTATCGAAGGACAACTTAAATGAAATAAAGTTAAAACTTCTGAGTTAAAACTTCTGCCTTATAGAATATACAGTGACAAATTTATTTTTACGAAACGTTTCATAAATATCTCTTTTTCCCTGCCATCTTGAAAGGTTATAAAGGTCATGTGACCTAGGGAAATTCCCTAATAACAGCCAATCAGATGCATGAAATTATGACCGCATGCATTCAATGGCATTTTCTCGGGTAATTCCCATTCATAACCGAGGTAATCTATCAGTTTACACGATTGTCAAATTGAATTGAATCGATAATCCTGTGTGACTATCTCGAAAGTTTACAGATGACTCTGTTCTCAGTGTACATGTTGCATAATAGTTTGAAACAGCGTAGATCGTTTGTAACAGTTTGAAAATTACAAACGGTCCGAACGAAAATAAAAATAACATATCAATTCAGGCTGGACTGGGACCGATTAAAATATGGTAAACTGATCAACTAGTAATTAGCAAACACTTTTAAAGAAGCCTTTAACCCATGCATTATCTATCAAACCGAAGGGAGTAATTACATAACCGATTGTCACACCTCCTGGACTGATTACCGGACAGCTTATCTTGATTACGTCATGGTAAGTGACTCTCGAAGGTTATCCTACGCTTTAGAAACAAAGAGCTTGGTACTTTTATTGGATTTTATTGGTATTTCGTTTACACAGTGACATATATAGCATAGGTATTAACGAGATTTTATAAATATTATAAAATCTTGGACCGATCTTTTTACAAGTTTTAAGATTGCAATCGGTCTGGGGATTTGAATTCAGGTCCGGACTGGCACTTTTACCGGTCTTCCGAAGCCCTGCTTGCTACACATGTAACTAATATCCTTGTTTCACTGTACAGTCAAACTTGCCATCAGCAGCCCCCCCCCCCCAAGGGACATGATAAAACTGGCTGCTTAAGACAGGTGGCTGCTGATCACAAATGTCATGACTTGGTCGGATTCGTTCAAGTTTTGTCAGTTCACATAATATTACATGTAACTGTTAGGAATAGTCATTACATTACAAGTAGTAAATTGTCTTTATAAACTTGTATTTAAACATTGTTATGAAGATTTGTAGCTTTTTATGCCCCCGGAATCACCGATTTGGTGGGCATCTAGTTTTTGGCCTGTCTGCACGTCTGTCTGCACGTCTGTCTGTCTGTCTGCACGAAAAAAACTTTAACCTTGACCACTACTTTTGAACCAATAACAGGTACGGCTACCATATTTCACATGTGTATTCCTTGTGACATGACCTTTCTGTCAGTACCAACATTTTTGACCTTGCGACCTTGACCTTTGACCTAGATGTTGCCATTCTCGAAAAAAAACCTTTAACCTTGGCCATTTCTTTTGAACCATAACAGGTACGGCTACCATATTTCACATGTGTATTCCTTGTGACATGACCTTTCTGTCAGTACCAAAATTGTTCACTTTGCGACCTTGACCTTTGACCTAGATGTTGCCATTCTCGATAAAAACTTTACTCTGTCTGTCTGTCTGTCTGTCTGTCTGTCTTGAATGTTAACCCTTTCTGTCTGTCTGTCTGTCTGTCTTGAATGTTAACCCTTTCTGTCTGTCTGTCTGTCTTGAATGTTAACCCTTTCTGTCTGTCTGTCTGTCTTGAATGTTAACCCTTTCTGTCTGTCTGTCTGTCTGTCTGTCTTGAATGTTAACCCTTTCCCACTTGCAGACGCATTCTGACATCTCTGCAGCAGACGACCTTTGAAAACATTGTGACAAAAGGAGAAATTGCTCATGATGAGATTTTTCATGTTTTTTGCATGGACCTTTTTAAAGTTGTCTGCTGCAAAATTGGTGTATGTGGGAAAGGGGGTTAAATGTCGCTTTATAAATGTACGTTGCTATACACGGAAGTAATATTGTGCTGAATTTTCCATTTTTGTGTCACCTGCATAGCATGGTAGGCACTTAGGGATTACTTTTTTTTTGTCCTGCGTCTGTCTGTCTGTCCGTCACACTTTTTTCGTCACATGCCGTCTGTCCGTCACATTTTTTCATCACGTTTTCAAATAACTTTTTTTCTACTCAAAGGATTACATTGAAACTTCTGCCAATTGTTTATATTAATGTGTGTGACTGGTTCTCAAAAGGGGGATAATCCAAATATATTTTTATATTAGAGTTATTGCCCCTTTTCTGTCAAAAATTAAATTTTTCTGACAAGGCCCCAGGCAGGTGACACACGTGCTCCGGGGAGCACTCCATTCTAGTTTCACTGATATTTAACATTAACCCTTTCCCACTTGCAGACACATTCTAACGCCTCTGCAGCAGACGACCTTTGAAAACATTGTGACAAAAGGAGAAATTGCTCATGATGAGATTTTTCATGTTTTTGGATGGATCTTTTCAAAGTTGTCTACTGCAGAATTGGTGTATGCGGGAAAGGGGGGGTTAAATGTTGCTTTATAAATGTACATTGCTATACACGGAACTAATATTGTGCTGAATTATCCTGGATTCACTTTACATGATAATGAATGTTAACCCTTTCCCACATACGTCAATTTAACAGCAAATGATGTTGAAAATATCTTGACAAAAATTGCTAAAATCTCATCAAATGAAAGGATTTATTTTTTATAGAGTTGAAAACATTGTGACATAAGGAGAAATTGCTTGTTTTGAGAAATTTCCCCCATTTGTCACAATGTTTTCAAAAGTCGTCTGATGCAGAGCCGTCAGAAGGCGTCTATATGTGGTAAAGGGTTAAGAGGTGTCTGCTTTGAAATTGCCTAAGAAAAAATTAAAATAATAATATTATTTTGGGAAAAGGAGAAATACTTAAGTTTACCCTTTCCCACATAAAACAAATCTGCGGCAGACCTCTTTTTAAATATCTTGACACAAATATGAAAACTCTCTATAAATGAAAGTATCATTATTAAACAGAGTTGAAATCATTGAGGCAAATGGAGGAATTGCTGATTATTAGCAATTTCTCTATTTGCCACAATGTTTTCAAACGACATCGGCTGCAGATTTTTCAAAACGCGTCAATATGTAGGAAATGTTAAAATAAAAAAGTTTCCAGTGACAAAATGTTAAAACCAAGTCTGATGCAGAGCGATCTATTTGATGTTATACAGGACTGGTATGGATGACATAACTGACTGTCGAGAGTGCGAGGGCAGCTACTATTGTCACATGCAGGGAGCCACAGGCTACTATGTCCCCAAAAACGACCAAGGAGTTGATATATGCTCAGCCGGCTACTACTGTAAATCAGGTAGGGTTCTTTTATGCCTCATTGGTATACGAAAGATGTTGATAATCAAACTATTTTCACTCTAACCCATTTTAATAGCTCGTCTGATTTTTTGGAAAAAAAAGACGAGCGATTGTCGCCACTTGATTGTCATGGGCTTAGTTTTGCGTTTAGGTCACTTACATGGAATATATCAAAAATACTTTGAAACTTGGAAAACTTGTTTATCTAATACCCTTATTCACATTGTATGCTAAAGATGCTGAGTGTGGCCTGTTTTTAGCTCACCTGTGCACGAAGTGCTCAAGGTGAGTTATTGTGATCGCCCTATGTCCGGCGTCCGTCGTCCGTCAACATTTTCTCCTCTGTAACCGTTGGGTCAACTAGGATGAAACTTCACAGAAAGCATCCTCTCAATGTCCTCACCAGAATTCCTTAAAATTTTTGGGATCCATGCAGAATTCTGGTTTCCATGGCAACGAAATGAAAAAAACTTCAAAATTCTTAAAAAATCTTCTCCTCCGAAAGTGTCAGGCCGATTTTCAAATTATTTTGTAGAAATGTTCCTTAGGTGACCCACTATCAGATTCCTTCAAGCCATGTTGATTGGTCGAAAAACATGGCCGCCAGGGGGGGCGGGGCTATTTTGCATTATATGGCTATAGTGCAAACTTAAAACATCTTCTCCTCCAAAAGTGTCAGGCCGATTTTCAAATAATTTTATAGAAATGTTCCTTGGATGACCCTCTATCAGATTCCTTCAAGCCATGTTGATTGGTCAAAAAACATGGCCGCCAGGGGGCGGGGCTATTTTGCCTTTTATGGCTATAGTGAAAACTTAAAAAATCTTCTCCTCCAAAAGTGTCAGGCCGATTTTCAAATAATTTTGTAGAAATGTTCCTAGGGTAACCCTCTATCAGATTCCTTCAAGCCAAGTTGATTGGTTGGAAACTATGCCCGCCAGATGGCGGGGCTTATATAGCTAAAGTGAAAAAAAAAAAAACAGGTGAGCGATTCCAGGGCCATCATGGCCCTCTTGTTTTGGGGGTAGAAACATCAATTTTGATGTATTTTGGTCGATTTTGAGAATTGGACATAGTTTCTTAATTTTTAGCTCCACTGGCTGAAAGCCAGTCGAGCTTATGTCATGGCGAATTGTCCGTCGTGCGTGCGTGCGTGCGTGCGTTAACTTTTTCCTTTAAACGACTTCTTCTCCCTAACCACTTGGCCAATTTGGTTGAAACTTCATGGGAAGCATCCTCTCAATGTCCTCTACTAAATTCCTTTAATTTTTTTTGATCCATTCAACATTCTGGTTTCCATGGCAACCGAAAGAAAAAAATAGTGAGAACTTAAAAAATCTTCTTCTCCGAAAGTGTCAGGCCGATTTTCAAATAATTTTGTAGAAATGTTCCTTGGGTGACCCTTTATTAGATTCCTTCAAGAAATTTTGATTGGGCGAAAAACATGGCCGCCAGGGGGCGGGGCTTTTTTGCCTTATATAGCTATAGTGAAAACTTAAATAATCTTCTTCTCAAAAAGTGTTCAGCAGATTTTCAAATAATTATGTAGAAATGTTCCGTGGGTGACCCTCTATCAGATTCCTTCAAGCCATGTTGATTGGTAAAAAAACATGGCCGTCACAGGGCGGGGCTATTTTGCCTATATGGCTAAAGAGCAAACTTAAAAAATCTTCTCCTCCAAAAGTGTCAGGCCGATTTTCAAATAATTTTGTAGAAATGTTCCTTGTGTGAACCTTAATTAGATTCCTTCAAGAAATGTTGATTGGGCGAAAAACATGGCCGCCAGGGGGCGGGGCTTTTTTGCGTTATATAGCTATAGTGAAAACTTAAAACATCTTCTTCTCCGAAAGTGTTCAGCCGATTTTCAAATAATTTTGTAGAAATGTTCATTGGGTGACCCTCTATTAGATTCCTTCAAGCCATGTTGATTGGTCGAAAAACATGGCCACCAGAGGGCGGGGCTATTTTGACTTATATGACCATAGTGAAAACTTAAAAAATCTTCTCCTCCGAAAGTGTCAGGCATATTTTCAAATAATTTTGCAGAAACATTCCTTTGGTGACACTCTACAAGATTCCTTTAAGCCATGGTGGTTGGTAAAAAAAATAGCCACCACGGGGCAGGGCTGTTTGGAGATTTTATTTTTGCCTTATGGCCGTGGAGCGATACTGGCCCTCTTGGGCCTCTTGTTTGTTACATGATTTCAAATTTTTTACAATCAATAAAAACATAATGTACTACAAAATATTATGAATATCTTTAATCAGATTGTGTTTTAGGGGTCAAGGTCACTGTTACTAAAAATTGGAAAACAGTAATAAATTCAATATCTTTAGTAACAGTTGACTTAATGTAACCATCTTTTGTTTGTAGTAAGTATTTATTTAAGATCATTAATGGTATTGTGTTTTGGGGCATCTGGGGTCAAGGTCACTGTTACATAAACAAATTGTTATATACTAAACATCTATACATGTAGTTACATTTTACATTTAGTACCCTGATTTGTTATGATCTTGACTGATTGTGACAGCCATCCAGCCTGAAAATCTTCCATATCAGGGCTCCGGAAATTTTTGAAATCTCAATCAGTCCAGAATATTTCTCCCCCATTAAATTTGTTTAAATTGAAACTCTTTTAAAAACAAATATACACAAATTCCATGTTTATTGCAGGTTACCTTGCATAGATGGTTGCATAACAGTGTCATCGCCCGTTAATGTCATTGTAGAAGTACTTTTACAAATCATAATTTTCCAAAATTTGCAGACGAACATTATAACCGTGCATGTGTGTTTACATTGCTCGTTCGTACTCAATATTGTTCGACCCGTACGTACTAGAAAATTATTGGTTTCGCAGAGAAGATACATTTCTCTTATCTGTACGGTTAACTTTGTTGTGTCTACATAAAAATAAAAAATCTACTAAAAAGGTCTTTGTTGTTTTGGAATTACCATGACTGAAATATTTAGAGAAAGCCATTTTTTAGCTCTACTGGCCAAAGGCCAGAAGGGCTTATGTTGTGGCGATTCGTCCGTTGTCCGTGCGTCCGTCCGTAAACAATTTCTTGTTAACACGATACAGTCTTCTCTTTTGATTGTATCTCAACCAAACTTATACAGTAGTTAGATATCCATGAGAGCTCGGTTCCTTTCGAAAACCAGCCAGATCCGCCCATGCATGACTGGATTATGGCCCTTGAAATGGTCAAAATTACTATAAAAGAGCTTGTTAACACGATACAGTCTTCACTTTTGATTGTATCTCAACTAAACTTATACAGTAGTTATATATCCATGAGAGCTCGGTTCCTTTCGAAAACCAGCCAGATCCGCTCATGCATGACTGGATTATGGCCCTTGAAATAGTCCGATACAGTCTTCACTTTTGATTGTATCTCAACCAAACTTATATAGTAGTTAGATATCCATGAGAGCTTGGTTCCTTTCGAAAACCAGCCAGATCCGCCCATGCAAGACTGGATTATGGCCCTTGAAATTGTTCAAATTGCTATAATTGAGCATGTGAACACAATAGAGGCTCTATTTACTATCTGATCTTCACCAAACTTAGCTAGTAGTTAAATATTGATGAGAGCTTGGTTCCTTTTGAAAACCAGCCAGATCCGGCAAGACTGGATTATGGCCCATGAAATTGTAAAAATTGCTATAATACAGCTTGTGAACACAAAAGAGCCTCCATTTACTATCTGATCTTCACCATACATACATGCTCTGGATTGAAAATGACCAAAGAACCATACCAGTAGAGCATAGGCCCTCATGGGCCTCTTGTTAGGTAAGTACATTTACCCACTTGAGTAATTATGAACCGGTTTGACCCCGTTCTCTTTGTTAACATGATTCACGTTGCCAAGCCGGTCATTTGAGTTTTTAAACATCGCAAGTAAATTTCGTTGAGCCCTTTCACTAAGGTATCGGAGGACAAATTAAATGAAATGAAGTTAAAATTTCTGCCTTATAAAATATACAGTGACAAATTTATTTTTACGAAACGTTTAGTAAATATCTCTTTTTCCATGCCATCTTAAAATGCAAAGGTCACGTGACCTATGGAAATTCCCTAATAACCCCATTAGCTAATCAGATTCATGAAATTATTACCGAATGCATTCAATGGGATTTTCTCGGGTAATTCCGTCATCCATTCATCACCGAGGTATTCCGATTGGCATTATCTATCAGTTTACACGATTGTCAAACTTAATTGGATCAATAATCCTGTATACGTCTCGGTAAGTGACTATCTTGAAGGTGTACAGACGACTCCGTTTACAAAGTGACAAAGTGACCTGTAGCGGAGGTGTTATATAGTTAGCTTTATAGAAATTCCTGGACCGATTTTATATTAGTTTTAATTTATAAAAATTCCTGGACCGATTTATGTACTAGTTTTTAAGATTGAAACCGGTCCGCCGAGTTCAAAAAAGGTTTAAACCTGCAATTTATCGGTTTTGCGGAGCCCTGTCATGTATATGAACTTGGATTTATTTCCACACGGTAAATCTTGTTTCAATACTTGAAAAACTGCAGTTGTGTGCGGTACATTATAATATGTTAATATTCATTATGAATTTGAAGATTTTATATATAAAATAAATAAACCGTAAAAGGATAATATCAGACGAGCGTCAGGCACCTGCAGGCGGTGCTCTTGTTTCTTTGTTTTCATTGGTTGTACTGAATGTATTTTTGTATTCTTTTCATGTATGTAAAGGCTGGTGGCCATATAGAAATAAAGCATTTGAATTTGAATTTGGTATAAAAGGGTAAACAATTAAAGAAAAGATTATTTCCCCTGTAATTATAGTTTGGAGCAATAAGTACAATTTTCTAAAATTAAATTTTTATTTGTTACTTACTATTAAAGTGCAGGAAACTTATTCTACAGGTAGCCATTTTCATATAATTATTTGTTTACAGCATTCAAAATGGTTCATGTACCTACTTAATACCATATGACTGATTTTTGTAGATCACTGCACATATCATTAACACAAAGCTTCCGAAATATGCGCTGTTAGTATATCCTACTTGAAGAATCCGGAAGCACCATAGAAAATTGAAGAACTTGGTTCAATTCCCTGGTTTTACCATAGTCGCCTATTCCTACCCACAGACACATGACTTTTGAAAACATTGTTGCAAAAGGTGAAATTGCTCATAATGGGTTCATCTCTATTCAACTCTTTTCAATAAATAAGTGTTCAATTATAAAGAGTTTCCTAATGTTTTAATGAAATTTTCAAATTTTTAAATTGGTAGTTATGGCTTACCTCCTGTGAGTTTATGACTATTGGGACATCATGATGTACATTTTCAGGGTTTTTTGACCGGTAGGAATCCGCCCTGGTTGAGTGGTTAGCGTCGGGGATTTGAAACCGGGTGTCCTTGGTTCGATCCCCAGTTGCAACATGACGGTCATGGTGGAGTGCCCTTGGGCAAGACACATTTTCTAGCCTAGTACTGGTTTGTTAACCCAGGGATCATGAATAAGTGAACTGTCTCTGGGATATAACTGAAATAATGTTGAAAGCGGAGTAAACAAAAAAAAATAAAATATTTACAGATATTCCTGGTAATGTTTCCAGGACACAACACTATGTAACTGTTGAAAGCAGTTTAAAGAATAACCTTTTAAAAATAATGGGACTATTCTTCTAACCTTTTGTATCTACTGCTAACCTTAATGGTGTCTCAGTAGTGTAGTAGTAAAGCGTCCACCTTGGTTGTGGGATGTCGTGGGTTTGATCCCTGGCCTGGTCATACCAAAGACTAAGTAATAGTAGTAATAGCTTTCCCTCCTTGGGCCACAGGATTGTGGGGTAAGCATTAGGACGGACTCCCTGGTGTCAAAATGAATGTACCAGGAGTACTGGTAACTTATCATGAATGTACCAGGAGTACTGGTAACTTATCAAGGAACTGACATAATATAACTGAAAAGATGTTGCAAGTGACATTAAACACCATACAAACAAGTAAACTGTAGGCAAACAGTGTCTTCACTGTTTGAATTGGCAGACATACCCCCCTTTATGTCAGACGAGCATTAACCCATTCCCAGATGCAACAAATCTGCAGCAGATGACTTTAAAAACATACCCGAAAATTGTTGTAAACTCTCTTTAAATGAAATTACAATAATTGAAAACATGATGACAAAAGGAGAAATTGTTCGTTTCGAGCAATTTCTTCTATTGTCACCATGTTTTCAAAAAGCCGTCTGCTTTAGAGGCGTCAGAAAGCGTCTACATGAGGGTTAGGGTTAATCTTATAAATTATGTTTCCTTAGGTGATACAGCGAGTATAGGGGCGCCTTGCCCATCCAGCCACTACTGCCCCTCTGGATCCTCCGCACTAATGCAGTATCATTCATCAGTCCGCTTGTTTCAAATGTGTGGCCGGATTCTACTGCCCAACCAACACCACAACCTATGAGATTTGAAATAGTCAGCATTTTAACGATACAGGACTCAGTGCTACTATTGGGGACTGATGCAGGTACAGTTCTCTTACAGTTACCCCTTTCCCACATGCAAACACATCTAGACTCGTGTGCAGCAGATGACATAATGAGCAAATTTTCCTTTTCTTATTTCTATTCAATAAGTAAAATTTCTTGCAGAGAGCTTTTTAGCTCACCTGAGCTTTGCTCAAGGTGAGTTATTTTGATCGTCTTTTGTCCGGCGAACCAGTAGGTCAATTGGGATGAAACTTCACAGAAAGCATCCTCTCCATGACCCCACCAGATTTCCTTAACTTTTTTGGGATCCATGCAGAAATCTGGTTTCCATGGCAACGAAATGAAAAAAACTTCAAAATTCTTCTTCTTATATTATGGCTAAAGTGAAAACTTTTTAAAAAATCTTCTTCTCCCAAACTATTAGGCAGATTTTCAAATAATTTTGTAGAAATGCTACTTGGATGACTCCCTATCAGATTCCTTCAAGCCATGTTGGTTGGTTGAAAAACATGGCCGCCAGGGGAGCGTGGCTATTTTGCCTTATATGGCTATAGTGAAAACTTAAAAAAGCTTCTCCTCCGAAAGTGTCAGGCTGATTCTCAAATAATTTTGTAGAAATGTTCCTTGGATGACCCACTATCAGATTCCTTCAAGCCATCATGATTGGTAAAAAAACATGGCCGCCAGTGGGCAGGGCTATTTTGCATTATAGTGCTATAGTGAAAACTTAAAAATTCTTCTCCTCCAAAAGTGTCAGGCCGATTTTTAAATAATTTTAGAAATGTTCCTAGGGTGACCCTCTATCATATTCCATCAAGCCAAGTTGATTGGTTGGAAACTATGGCCAGGGGGTGGGGCTTATATAGATAAAGTGAACAAACAAAACAAAACGGGTGAGCGATCCAGGGCCATCATGGCCCTCTTGTTTATATTTAAACAAGAAGTTTTTAGTCATCTGCTTCAGATGTGTTTAATCTTTAAATAAAGTATATTATTATAACCCTTTCGAAGAAGAGGGGGTGTATAGGAGTCACTGTGTCGGGCTGGCTGTCTGTCGGTCGGCCGGAAGCCATATTTTGTCCAGCCTATTTTACAAACCACTGGGTGGAATGCAATAACATTTTATATGAAGCTTCTATACCAAGAAATGTGCATATCCTAAAGGAGTTACAATTGCATCTTATTTTACAGAGTTATGGCCCTTTTACTTATTAAGTTATGGTGTAGGTCAAGGTGCTGTTTAGGGGGTATTTATCGTCTTCAGTGATAGTTCTAGTTATTATTATTATTATTATAATATGCGAAACACTCATTTTCTTTTGTTGCTAGAAATTTCTTCTTTTGCCACATATTTTCAACTTTTAATAGTAATTAAAACTTTTTCTCGAGAGATTTTTCATGTGTTTGCTTGGTCGTCTGCTGCAGATTTGCTGTATGTAGGAAAGGGGGGTTAAGTGTCGCTTTATTAGCTTGACTTTTGAAAAAAACGAGAGCTATTGTCATGACCCTGGTGGCGTGGTCGGCGTGGTCGTCCGGTTAAGGTTTTTTAGATCACCTGAGCCGAAGGCTCAAGGTGAGCTATTCTGATCACTTTTCGTCCGTCGTCCGGTGTCCGGTGTTAACTTTTAGCTTTAAACATCATCTCCTCCCAAACTCCAAGGACAATTTCCATGAAACATCACAGGACTGTTCCTCTGGTTGGCCTCTTTCAAAGTTGTTCAAAGATTTAAATTCCATTGAGAACTTTGGTTGCTGCGGCATCAGAAAGGGGGCAAAAGGTCCAAACTTTAAAAATCTTCTTCTCCGAATCTGCCTGTCAGATTCAAATATAATTTGGTAGAAATGTTCATTGGGTGACCCGCTATAAAAATTGTTCAAGCCATACTGATTGGTCGAAAAACATGACAGTCAGGCGGCATCAAAAAAGGGGCAAAATGACAACATTTGAAAATTCCATTTTTATGCAAATGCTTGTCTGATTTTAAGAAAATATAATACGAATCTGACTGTAATGATCCTCTATTTAATTTGTTTAAGCCGTTTTGATTGGTTACACAATCATAGCAACCAGGCGTCATCACAAAAGGGGTAAATTGAACTTTTAGCTACAAATGACAACCATCTCCTACCATTCCAATAGACCAATTACCACAAAACATCACAGGAATGTTCCTTTGGTGGTCCTCTTTCAAAATTGTTCAAAGATTAGAATTCCAATGAGAACTTTGGTTGCTGCGGCATCAGAAAGGGGAGAAAATGTCCAAACTTTAAAAATCTTCTCCTCCGAATCTGCCTGTCAGATTCAAATATAATTTGGTAGAAAAATTTTATGAAAGTGTTTGTCTGATTTTAAGAAAATATAATACGAATCTTACTGTAATGATCCTCTATTTAATTTGTTTAAGCCGTTTTGATTGGTTACACAATCATATCAACCAGGCGTCATCACAAAAAGGGTAAATTGAACTTTTAGCTACAAATGACAACCAACTCCTACCATTCCAATAGACCAATTTTCACAAAACATCACAAGAATGTTCCTTTGGTGGTCCTCTTTCAAAATTGTTCAAAGATTTAAATTCCATTGAGAACTTTGGTTGCTGCGGCATCAGAAAGTGAGAAAAATACCCAAATTTAAGAATCCTTTTCCTCCATAATCTACTTGTGCGATTGCAAGATAATTTGGTAGAAATGTTTCTTAAGTGACCCTCTAAATAAACTGTTGAAGCCATATTGATTTCGTTGAAAAACAGGGCAGCAAGGCGGCATCAGGAAAGGTGCAAAATGACAAAAACTTTATAATTCCATTCTTATTAAAGTTCTTGTTACATTTCAAGATATAAATGGCCTTTACTGATAACTGTTTCTTGAGAAGTGTCCACTCCTTTCAGTTTCATTTGCACTCCCTGATAAAAATTTCCAGATATTTGCAGTTAAATATTTGCTACTAATTTACTATCAATTAGGTGATCGATTTAGGGCCATCTTGGCACTCTTGTTGTTCAGCTCAGCTTTTTTTCTGTTTTCTAACAAACTACTACTGTTAAAGTCACTAAACTTCATAAACATAATCATAATATGTTAAATAATAAAAGTATATAGCTGGAAATCTTTATTTGTTTCACTTAAAACTTCAAAACGTAAGGTTAAGGTTTTTTGTTTAGCTCAGGTTTTTGACATTTTTTTACTCATGATTTTTCATATCTTAAAAACTTTTCTTTTTTTTTGCTTGAAACTTCACAAACTTGCTAGGTGTCTTAAGTTGACCTTATATAACAAGTTTCATAACTCGTAAATAGTATTGACAAAATTATCTCCCCATTTCGATTTAGAAAATCTACTTTGAAGGGAGAAAAATGGTGATAACTGAAACACAATTTAACCTATACCTATATAACCAGTACCAGGGCACCAATTTCCTTTGTCCTTTGTCTTCCAGGTTTCTTCTGCCTAGAGGCTGCCTATGACTATATTATATACCCTTGTCAAAATGGAATCTTTTTTCTGGCAATATGGCATCGGAAACTGTTCTGCATGTGATGGTGGCCAGGCAAGTGTTGGTCAAGGATTGACAGCCCCCAACTCCTGAAGACGGTGGAACCACTGGCGATCCATGTTCAGTTGCAAAGTACTGTCCAAAAGGCACACGTTAGTAGCCATTATTATCGCTTTACGTTAACTGACAGCAGTGACCACTTTGTAGTTGATAACTCTTGAAAAAAATGTGATAAATCTATTCTAGCAATCTTTTCAACTTGACCCTTTCCTGCATGTTAACACTTTCTGACCCCTCTACAGCAGACCACTTTTGAAAACATTGTGACAAAAGTAGAATTGCTCAAAACAAGCAATTTCTCCTTTTGCAACAATGTTTTCCAACTTTTTTCAGTAAATATACTCTCATTTAAAGTGATTTTCTATATGTTTGTCCACATTTTTCCAAAGTCGTCCTCTGCAAATTTGTTGTATGCAGGAAAGGGTTAAAATTACACCTACATCGATTAGAACCTTGTTGACCAAAAAGGGTTCAAATATAATGAGGCTACACTTGTAGAAATATAGTGGGGCTACACTTGTAGAATTGGAAGAAATATCAAGTCGGAGGGAAGGCTCTGGCAGAACTGTGTATATATTTCTTCAACATTTGAGTGGAAAAAACCTATTGCCACTGGATTTGATAAATAGATAGTTCCACTCTATTGATCACAAGTTGTTGTTTTTAGCTCACCTGAGCTTTGCTCAAGGTGAGTGATTGTGATCGCCTTTTGTCCGGCGTGCGTCGTCAGTCGTTCCGTCGTCCGTCAACTTCTTCTCCTCAGTAACCAGTGGGTCAATTGGGATGAAACTTCACAGAAAGCATCCTCTCAATGACCTCACCAGAATTCCTTCAAATGTTTGGGATCCATGCAGAATTCTGGTTTCCATGGCAACGAAATGAAACAAACTTCAAAATTCTTCTTCTCCCAAACTGGGTGGCTGATTTTCAAATAATTTTGTAGAAATGTTCCTTGGATGACCCTCTATGAGATTCCTTCAAGCCATGTTGATTGGTGAAAAAACATGGCTACCAGTGAGAAGATTATTTTGAGTACCCAGAACATGGGATTTGGTTGAGTCATTTGTTTCCTGGTTTCCTGTTCACAGATAACCTTCTGAACTGTTCCACTGGTACCTAACAACAATGTCACAACAATGGATCACTGCCTAGATTGTCCAGCCGGCTTGTTTTGCTATTGAGATGAGAATGTCCACAAGTGTGACAGAGGTCACTATTGTCCAGTCAACACATTCTGGGCTGGTCAAAGTAAATGCCCGGCGGGTACCTATAACTCAGATAAAGGTAAGGAATATAATATGATATATTTTGAAAAATGTCCTTGAATTTCCAGAGGTTTTTCCTATGAAATTCCACAGTATCTGACCTTTTACCTTAAACCTCAAGGTCAGAAGGGGTAAACTACAAAAGCCACCACAGTAGCCAGACATTTTAACCCTTTCCCAGTTTTAGACAAATTTAAATGAATCTGCATCAGACATCCTTTGAAAACATCATGATGAACAATTTCTCCTTTGCCAGAATGTTTTAGTCTATACAATGTTTTCAACTTTTAACTCATAACTTTTTCTATGAGATTTTTCATGTGTATGTGGGAAAGGGGGGTTAAGTGTTGCTTTATAAATATACATTGCTACACACGGAACTAATATTGTGCTGGATTCACTGTACATGATATTGAATGATAACCCTTTCCCACATATGTTAGAATATGCCTTTATCTAGATCTCCTGTTAACTATTCATCTAATTGTCTATTTCAGGTTACTACTGCCTTACAGGATCAGGGTCCAGCACGTAGGTCCCGTGCCCTGCCTGAAGCTATTGTACAGGTGGTAACTTTGAAGGTGTATATTGTAACCCCAGCGAATATCACAATGAACAGGGTCAATCTTCGTGTTAAGTCTGTCCCGCAGGTAATGTAGAACTGTTTTGTTTAACCCTTATCCATATAAAACAAATCTGAACCAGCGAAGTATGTGTAGAAGTTTCAATTTTGATCACTATTTGATGTGCCACTATCTCCCCATCCTCAGTACCCAGACTATTTAAGAAATATATGATACCCTGGACAAATTGGCTAGTGAAACTTCGTAAAGCATGTGATACACTATAATTTTTGTATCGCGTAAATTTGCGTCATGCGGTCAATCAATCGGCTGCATTTCACCTCATAAATTATTCATGAGTACGAGATTTGCCCAGGGTATCAAATATTTTATGAATAGCTTGGATACCGAGGATGCTATCTCCCATGTAGCTCTATTTTATGTCTGTATTACTTGGAACACTTAAGCACTTAAGCATTTGATTTTCCAAAATATTTTAGAACGAAGGAAAATTTATGGTTCACTTTTAACTATTTCTCCTTTCCGTATAAAATATTTTCCAACAGTCATTTGATGCATTATAGTTTTTTCAGGTTAGATGTTAGTTAAAGAATAAAGTATTATTATGTATGAAGGGAATAGTAAGATTATTAATACAGGCATTATAATTGTGCATACCTGTTTTCAGAATATTATTGCAACAACTCCAATGCACCGGTGTCTGACTATACCCCAAGTTTGAACTCTTTCCCAATATTTTTAATGGTGATACAGTTTGGGTGGGTCTTCCAACAGTCGAGTGTCAAAAGTGTGTTTCCGCTCAATTACTTTCTTAATTAAGACTTGACTAACATATTTTGTAACAACATTAATATTGAAGACAATTTCTAATAAGATGCCCAAACTATATAACACCGCTTTTCTCCTGATACAAATGTCATAATAGATACAACATAGGTACTTTCATCCTTTTGTATATAAAGATCAGCTTTCACATTCCTACAGTCTACTCAGTGTATATATTCTTAATTAGAATATTTCTAAATGGTTACTTAACTTGATAGTTACGATCACACTTCAAGATGCACATGCTGATTTGAATCTTCTGTGGTTAACAATGTTAGAGGATCTATTTTCATAGCTCATATATTATGATATATTTAACAGGAGACTGTACTGCTGCATACTGGTGTATTAGTGGCTCTTCAACTGCCACACCTACAGCTGGAACAACTGGTCAGCTATGTCCAGAGGGCAGATACTGTGGTACAGGGACAACCAATCCAACCCAATGTCCTATATGGAACTGCCTCCAACAATACCGGACTTGCTACAGCAGGACAGTATACAGCTTGTACAGGGGGAAATTAATGTATTAACAACTAGGCTCATCGTCCCAACAGGAACTTACAGGTAAACCTTTTTTTTTACCGTTGCCCACAATCATCATATCTGAAGCAGACACTTATTAAAACCTCTGGAAAATATCTATAAATGAAAGTATAATAGCTGACAAAAGCTAAATACACTGTATCTTGTTACATACTAATTATTTCAGGTCTTACTACACCAAATGATGCAGGTTATTACTGCAGTGGTGGAGATACCACTCAGAATCCAACCACCTCTCCTGCGGGTATCTAATGCCCACAGGACACTGGAACGCCCAATCAGTGCCCAGTAGGCACCTACCTGTCTACGAGTGGAGCCCAAGCACTATCAGAGTGTATTAGCTGTCCGGCTGGAAGATTGGATCTACAGGCTTACAGACTATACAGGTAACCTATTAGATTGCCCTTCATATGATTGGTTAAGCAAATTGGAGTAGATAAGATTGGGAAAATGTCGTGGGAAAATAGTCATAATTTGTTCATAATGAGCAATTTCACCTTTCACCAGATAGGGGTCATATTTCATGTTCCAAAATATTCAAACCACATGATAATTACAATGGCGTAAACTTGTCTCCTCAAATACCAGTTTACTCACCTAGAGAATGGGAGACCAGGGTATCATCCCTAGGAGGTCAAATCCCTAGGGGGTCAAACCAAAGTCTTAAAAAAAGGTAGTAATGGCTTTCCTACTTGGTGCTCAGGGTTGTGGGGCTGGCAACTGATGCGTCAAAAAGCATATGTATGAGAGAAAGGGTTAAAACACACATTGGATAAACAATGAATAGTTTAGATTTGATGAAAATACATGTATGCCATTATAATACAGTGGACTTGTGATGATTCAAAGTCAAAACTCACCGATAAATAAACTCAAATTATCAATGTGTTGTAGTGGTTCTCAATTTATGCCAATTCAACTATGTGTAATGTCAGCTTAGTAATTTATCTAAACTTTACAAGTGTGTTTTATATAAAAGCAATCAAGTGAAAAAATTATATTAAGAAAAAAGCATAGCAGCAGTTCTCATTGCTCAATTGATCAATCAAAACTGCTGCTAATCTGTTTTCAAAAGACATTAAGTTTAAAAAAATGAATTAAGTCAAACCTTTATTAAAATTATCACATGTACAAGTTATCGAGAGTGCACACAAGTTAGGATCATGTTAACCCTTTCCCACATATAGACACTTTCTGAAGCCTTGGCAGTAGACGACTTTTGAAAACATTGTCACAAATGAAGAAATAGCTCGAAACAAGCAATTTCTCCTTTTGCCACAATGTTTTCAACTTTTTCAATAATGATACCTTCATTGCTGCAGCTTTACTGTATGTGGGAAAGTCTTTAATACAACGCGGAAACCAAACTGTGTAAATGACGTTACGTCGGCGGTTTGGCGCCAATACCAGTTAATTTCATGTAGAAATATGGTAAACGTTATGTACATGTGATAAATAGAATATCTCATTCATGTTTATTATACCCCCGATAAACGAAGTTTAGAAGGGGTATATAGGAGTCGCCCTGTGGTTGGTCGGTCGGTTGGTCCGTTGCGATTTTCCTTGTCCGGAGCATAACTTTAAAACTAATTGTTGGAATTTAATAAAACTTCATAAGATGATACAACACATTGAGAGGAAGTGCGGTGTACATGGACCATAACTCTACTTTACTTAATCACAGAGTTATTGCCCTTTGTTACTTTTTCTTGTCTGGAGAATTACTTAACTAATAGATGGAATCTAATGATACTTCATACAATGGTAGAACATAATGAGTGGAAGTGCAGTGTACAAGAACCATAACTTTAATTTACCTAATTACAGAGTTACTGCCCTTTGTTACTTTTTCTTGTTCGTAGAGTCATGTCCGGAGCATAACTTTAAAACTAATTGTTGGAATTTAATAAAACTTCATACAATGATACAACACATAATCATTCTGACACATCTTTATTCTCAAACCAAGGCATGAACTTTTTTCATCTCAATATCCACTATCTCCATCCAAAGTTTGATGAAATAAAAATCTTTGTACATAACAACAACCTTGACATTATGTGTTTTGGTGAGACATTTTTAAATGATAAATTTGAAGACAGTGAGTTCCAGCTGAATGATTATAATCTGTTCAGAAGAGACAGAGCTACAAATGGTGGTGGTGTAATATGTTACATTAAGTGCAAATACCATAGCATACAAAGACATGACTTAGAGAGAGATAACATAGAAGCAATTTGGCTAGAAATCAAAAACACCAAACAAAAACCGTTCATACTTGGTAATATATACAGACCTCCATCTGCAAACAATGACTGGATAAATGAAATGGAAATATTACTAGAAACTGTATACACTGAAAATAAAGAAATTATATTAGTTGGAGATTTCAACTTCAACTTTTCAAACTCAAAATGTTCAAATTCATCTTGGAATGCTGTTACAGATGCATTTAATTTAAAACAACTTGTGCAAATTCCAACACGAGTAACCAATCACACCTCAACAATAATAGATCATTTATATACAAATACACCTTGTAATATTTTAAATGTTAAAGTACCAAAAATATCTCTCAGTGACCACTATCCAGTCTGTTTCATCCCGAAGTTGAGTTGCAGTAATACTTCAGGACCTCTTCACAATATTATAAATTACAGAAATATTAAATCTTTCGATGAAAACAAATTTAATACTTGTCTCAACAACCAGATTTGGTCCATTATTGAAATTTATGATGATGTTGACGATTCTCTAGACTGTTTTATCTCTATGTTTACAGATGTTCTTAACACACATGCCTTATAATATTATATGTAAACATTTGTAAATGTTTTAACAGAGGCCCACAGGGAAGACTGGGCATGCCCAACTGTGCAGCCTCTATAAATAAAGTCTTTATTATTATTATTATTATTATTATTACATTAAGAGGAAGTGCGGTGTACATGAACCATAACTCTACTTTACCTAATTACAGAGTTATTGCCTTTGTTACTTTTTCTTGTCCGGAGAATTACTTAATAACTAATAGATGGAATCTAATGAAACTTCATACAATGGTAGAACATAATGAGTGGAAGTGCAGTGTACAAGAACCATAACTTTATTTACATTATTACAGAGTTACTGCCCTTTGTTACTTTTTCTTGTTCGTAGAGTCATGTCCGGAGCATAACTTTAAAACTAATTGTTGGAATTTAATAAAACTTCATACAATGATACAACACATTGAGAGAAAGTGCGGTGTACAGGAACCATAACTCGACTTAACCTAATTACAGAGTTATTGCTCTTTGTTACTTTTTCTTGTCCAGAGAATTACTTAATAACTAATAGATGGAATCTAATAATACTTCATACAATGGTAGAACACAAGAACCATAACTCTAATTTACTTGCCCTTTGTTACTTTTTCTTTTTCTAAGAGTCTTGTCAGTAGCATAACTTTAAAACTAATTGTTGGAATATAATAAAACTTCAAACGATGATACAACACATTGAGAGGAAGTGCGGTGTACAGGAACCATAACTCTATTTTACCTAAATACAGAGTTATTTCTATTTGTTACTTTTTCTTGTCCGGAGAATTACTTAATAACTAATGGATGGAATCTAATAAAACTGCATACAATGGTAGAGCACTATGAGAGGAAGTGCAGTGTACAAGAACCATAACTCTAATTTACATAATTACAGAGTAATTGCCCTTTGTTAATTTTTGTTGAGTGTAGAATAATTTCAGAACTTATGGATGGAATTCAATAAAACTTCATACTATGATACAACACATTGAAAGGATTGAGAGGAAGTGCAGTGAACAAGAACCATAACTCTATTTTAGCTAATTATCAATTTATTGCCCTTTGTTCTTATTTTTTTTTCTTGTCCGGAGATTATCTTTAAAACTACAAGTCGGAATTTAAGGTGGGGTTTCTTAATATACCACTTTTCCTATCAGGGCGATGTTCGGGGGTATTAATCACATTCAGTGATAGTTCTAGTTTATTATCACTTTTAATAAACTCGTTAACTAAGCTGAATATGACGCTTGCCAAGGCTCGCGGCATATCATCTTAGGGATCTTGTTTAAGTGATAATAAATAAACACTCATGAAACATCCTCTATTTATCATATGAATTCTCATTACTTAAATATCTTACGACACTTCAAGTTTGGTTTCCAGTCTTAAGATTTTGTTACAACCCGGAAACAAAACTGTGAAAATGACGTTGCATCAGCGATTTGATGTTATATTACCTAAGTCACTTTACAACAAAAAATGGCAAATTTCTTGTACATCTTTTTGTAATATGCATCATAAATCACTTAATATGATAAAAATAATATCTCATTCTTGTTTATTTATTATCACTTTTGATAAACTCGTTAACTTAGCTGAATATTACTCTCGCCAAGGTTCTGAATAAGCTTGTTTACTAAAACTGTTGATTCCTGCTGTTGGATTTCAGTGTGATAAAAGTCAATATGGTTATGAGGTAGAGGGTTTATTGAATATTGTTACTATATGTTATGTCCAGTAGTAGTCTAGCCAATTTCCTTCTGATGTATCTCATCCGAAACACAACTTGTCTCAATGTGTAAAATCTTCTAAAAACATTGAGAGAAAAGTAGAAGTTTGTATCAATATGATTCTTTTAACCCTTTCCCACATACAACAAATCTGCAGCGGACGACTTTGAAAACATAGTTACAAAAACCTGAAAAATCTCCATAAAAGATAGTTAAATTGTTAAATAAAGTCAAAAACATTGTGGCCAAAGGAGAAATTGCTCATCATCAGCAATTTCACCTTTGGCCACAATGTTTTCAAAAGTCATCTGATGCTATTGCGTCTGCAGGTGGGAAAGTTATAAATATTGCGCCTGTTTTGTCTCAAATAGTTTTAAAGCAGCTGACTCTGAATAACCATTATCCCTAGTTTAGACAATTTTTGTGTCACCTTTTGTCCGTCGTCCGTCAACTTCTTCTCCTCAGTAACCAGTGGGTCAATTGAGATGAAACTTCACAGAAAGCATCCTCTCAATGACCTCACCAGAATTCCTTCAAATTTTTGGGATCCATGCAGAATTCTGGTTTCCATGGCAACTTAGTGAAAACTTAAAAAATCTTCTCCTCCATAAGTGTCAGGCCGATTTTCAAATAATTTTGTAGAAATGTTCCTTGGGTGACACTCTATCAGATTCCTTCAAGCCATGTTGATTGGTCGAAAAACATGGCCGCCAGGGGGCGGGGCTTTTTTGCATTTTATGGCTATAGTGCAAACTTAAAAAATCTTCTCCTCCAAACGTGACAAGCTGATTTTCAAATAATTTTGTAGAAATGTTCCTTGGGTGATCCTCTATCAGATTTCTTCAAGCCATGTTGATTGGTCAAAAAACATGGCCGCCAGGGGACGGGGCTATTTTGCCTTTTATGGCTATAGTGAAAACTTAAAAAATCTTCTCCTCCATAAGTGTCGGGCCGATTTTCAAATAATTTTGTAGAAATGTTCCTTTGATGAACCTCTATCCGATTCCTTAAAGCCATGTTGATTGGTCGAAAAACATGGCCGCCAGGGGGCGGGGCTTATATAGCTAAAATGAAAAAAAAAAAATCAGATGAGCGATTCCAGGGCCATCATGATGGCCCTCTTGTTTTTTGTACAACGTCTGTCCGTCTGTCTGTCTGTCCATCACACTTTTTTGTCACACTTTCAATGAGCAGGTGCAGGTGATGCACATGCTCTGCGGAGCATTCCATTCTAGTTATTTTTCACTTGTACAGGTTTCTTTATTTTAAATCAATTTGAACCCCATCTGATGATTTGGGGGTCTTTTAGAGTATTTACATTCACATAGTGGGACTACACATCTAGTGTTTTTGTAAGAAGATGTATCAGGAGGTCTACATAAACGGTCAAGACTTTGATCCGACTACGCAAATATACATAATCACATGAGGCTACACTTTTTAGAATTGCAACAAAACGATGCAGTTCATTTGTTTCTAGAAGTTTCAATATTTCCAATTAGTGTTTGCATGCTTAACTATAATAATTGTCGCCTGCCAAATTTTCTTTACAGCAACACTTTACTTGATACATACAAAGATATCATTTAAGATAGATGGTCAAGGTTATAAAAGTTATAAAATAATTAGGATGATTTAGTAATATGTTTAGCTCACCTGTGCCAGAAGTGCTAAAGGTGAATTCTTGTGATCACATTTTGTCCTGCATCTGTCCGGCGTGCATCATCAACAATTGGAAATTTAACACTCAAATTTATCAGAACATTTATCTCCATTACTTGTCTTGGACAAGTTCGAAACTTGGCCATATGATGTTAAAAACTAAGTCACCAGGTCAAATTGGAGAAAATCTTGTTAACACTCTAGAAGCCGCAATTTTTGCTTTATCAGTTTGAAATTTTGACCGAATGTTTGTTTTAATGATATCTAGATCAAATAGAATATGAGTCATATTGGTTTAGAAAGTGGGTCGCTAGGCCAAATTGAAGGGAAATCTTGTTTTAACACTCTGGAGGCTGCATTTTTAACTGAAATATGTTGAAACTTTATCAGAATTTTTGTCTTGATGATATGTTGGCCAGGTTTGAATATTGGTCATGTGTGTTCAAAAACTAGGTCACAAAGCTTAATTAAAGGGAAATCTTGTTAACACTCTGGAGGCTGCATTTTTAGCTTGAGCATGTTGAAAATTGATCAGAATGCTATTTTTAGCTCACCTGTGCACGAAGTGCTCAGGGTGAGTTATTGTGATGGCCTTTTGTCCGGTGTCCGTCGTCCATCGTCCGTCGTCCGTCAACTTTTTCGCCTCAGTAACCAGTGGGTAAATTGGGATGAAACTTCACAGGAAGCATCCCCACATTGACCTCACCAGAATTCCTTCAAATTTTTGGGATCCATGCATAATTCTGGTTTCCATGGCAACGAAATGATTTTTTTTAAAAAAATCATCTTCTCCAGAACTGGTTGGCAGATTTTCAAATAATTTTGTAGAAATGTTCCTTGGATGACCCTCTATCAGATTCCTTCAAGCCATATTGATTGGTCGAAAAACATGGCCGCCAGGAGGGGCGGGGCTATTTTGCCTTATATGGCTATAGTGAAAACTTAAAAAATCTTCTCCTCCGAAAATGTCAGGCCGATTTTCAAATAATTTTGTAGAAATGTTCCTTGGATGACCCTCTATCAGATTCCTTCAAGCCATGTTGATTGGTTGAAAAACATGGCTGCCATGGGGCCGGGGCTATTTTGCCTTATATGGCTATAGTGAAAACTTAAAAAAGCTTCTTCTCCCAAACTGGTTGGTAGATTTTCAAATAATTTTGTAGAAATGTTCCTTAAGTGACCCACTATCAGATTCCTTCAAGCCATGTTGATTGGTCGAAAAACATGGCCGCCAGGAGGGGCGGGGCTATTTTGCCTTATATGGCTATAGTGAAAACTTAAAAAATCTTCTTCTCCGAAAGTGTCAGGCCGATTTTCAAATAATTTTATAGAAATGTTCCTTGGATGACCCACTATCAGATTCCTTCAAGCCATGTTGAATGGTCGAAAAACATGGCCGCTAGGAGGGGCGGGGCTATTTTGCCTTATATGGCTATAGTGAAAACTTAAAAAATCTTCTTCTCCAAAAGTGTCAGGCAGATTTTCAAATAATTTTGTAGTAATGTTCCTTAAGTGACCCACTATCCGATTCCTTCAAGCCATGTTGATTGGTCGAAAAACATGGCCGCCAGTGGGCAGGGCTGTATTGCATTATATGGCTATAGTGAAAACTTAAAAAATCTTCTCCTCCGAAAGTGTCGCAGGCAGATTTCCAAATAATTTTGTAGAAATGTTCCTAGGGTGACCCTCTATCAGATTCCTGATATTAGGCTGCCAGGGGGCGGGGCTTATATAGCTAAAGTGAAAAAAAAAATCAGGTGAGCGATTCCAGGGCCATCATGGCCCTCTTGTTTTGATGATAAGTTGGCCAAGTCTAAAAACTTGGTCAATAGACCGAATTGAAGGAAAATCTTGTTTACACTGTGGAAGGCGCATTGTTTGCTACAGCATCTTCAAATTGGTCAGAATTATTGTCTTAATGATATCTAGGCCAAGCTAGAATATGGGTCTTTGTGGGTTTAAAACTAGGTCACTAGGTCACATTGAAGGCATATATAGTTAAAACTCCAGAGGCGCATTTTTACTTTTAGCAAGTTGAAACTTGGTCAGAATGTTTGTCTTGATGATTAATATCTATTCCATGTTCGAATATGGGTCATATCGGGTAAAAGAAAAAGGTCAATAGGCCAAATGACGGAAAATTGTTCAGAATAATTGCCTTGATGTTTTTTTGCATAAGAAATCACATTGCATAATTCAGTGTTCTAGTACCTTCATGACCCTCTTGTTTAATTTGTGGTTTCATCAGATATATAGTGAATTATGAAAGTATATATATGTCTTTTAAATCATTTAGTATATTATTATACAGTTTACATGTAGATTGAAAAGTTTTCCTTTTATCTTAAAGGTGATTGCCAGGCTTGTTAGTTCTGCTCAGCCAATGCGAGTACAAGCAAACCCACCAATTGTGTTACAGGGGACCAGTGTTCTGCAGGCCATTATTGTCCAACTGGCAGTATTGCAACGGTACCTTGCGCTGATGGTAGGTTTCTGCAATTTTACCCTTTGTCACATGCAGACAAATTTGTAGCAGACGACTTTGAAAATATAATTACTGAAGAAAGAGCAATTTCTACTTTTGTCACAATGTTTTCAAAAGTTGTCTGGTGCAAAAGCATCAAATCCGTCTATATGTGGGAAAGGGTTAACCTTTTTCTCACATGCAGACACTTTCTGATGCCTCTTTATATAGCAGATGACCTTTGAAAATGTTGTGACAAAGCGGAAATTGTTCTGAATGAGCAATGACACCTTGGCAATATATTTTAGATACTTAGCTCTTTCAAAGTTATCTGCTGCGGATTTTTTGTACATTGGAAAGGGTTTAATATAATATAGCTTAGTTTGTAATATCAATTGTTAATGGCAATTAAGGGCCACTGATCCAGAAGTAATGAGTTTGGATCCTCACTCGGCTACCACTCTTTTTAACGATTGACAAATCTCATTGGAAGCCGCCAGTAGGCAGCTTCCTGTATGAATGCTCTGAAATTTAGCACAAGGAGATATATCTGACCACATATCGGGATTTCACTTTGTCCTTACTAAGTATATTAATTTAAGGTAAATTACTTTTGAAACATCCCTTTTACAATCTATAATACGTGTGAGTTTTGCAAATTAAAAAAAAGACAAAGGCCGGTATATTAATTTAATGTAAGTACATTTTTAGATAAGTGAAATTCATGCTGTATCTAGTCTAAACAGTTAAATAGAGAACCATTCTTTTGAATTGGTTACCTGTCTCATATGCTTTATCATTTGAATCGTATCTCAAACCGGGAACCAAACAATGTAGCTAAATGTAGTTTGGTTCCTTACATCCTATGATATATTACGCAGTAGTTAGAGGAAGAAGCCAGGGCTCGTATTCACCAAACTTTTCAATTTAGATGTTTGACTAAATCTAAATCTTCAGTCCACATTTTGGATTCCCGGCGTTTTTGATTTAGTCTGTATTCACCAACGTGTTTAAGGCCGCGCACCGACTCTGGTTCCTGAATAAAGTTAGGAGCTAAAACAAAAGACAGTACCATTCATCTATAGTCTATTTATAGATTTCATTTTTATCGGTTTTTGACATAGATAACATCTCAATTTCAATCATCCTAAGTACTCATTTGCTTTGTTTTTAATAATCTGACTTTCATGTTCAGTATAATATCTTCCTATTTTACTATGTTGCGTGAGGAAAACTTCGTCTGTCGGTCTTCTAATAGTTGTTTTTTTGTCGTTTTCGCCTAATTGCACATACTTGATTCAAAGTCTTTAACTTTGAGCACAATTGTCATGGCAAAATGCAGCCATGAACAGATTTAATAGAAATATATGTATCAAGATAAATTACACCGTCTAGTTGATGCGTGCTTTCATGAATATCGCAGTAAACACTATTTCAGTGTATTTTGCCTAGCCGACAACATGTTTCATCACAGATGCGATGTGAATTCAACAAAACTTCAAGAAAACTTAAATGAAATGAAATCTTCTGGTTCTTACAAACAAAGTGTGATCAGATTAACTGAACTGTATTTCATATAGAACTCTTCAGGCACCTCTGCAGCAAATATGTTTTTGAAAACATTGTGGCAAAAGTAGAATTGTTTTCAACTTCATTCAATTATAATTATGATTGTTCTTTCAATTATAGGGAGTGTTTTTTGAATACCGGTAAATGCTTTGAAAGACATTTGTTGCAGAATTGTTGTATGTGGGAAAGGGTTAACAAAATAGTTTCTTTTAAAAAATGTACTATAAATGTTCTTTTAAATATCTTTGCCTAACAAAAAATTTACTTTAAATCTTTGTAATATAAAAGTACTCTAGTTCCTTTTTAGCTCACCAATGCACGAAGTGCAAGGTGAGCTTTTGTGATCGCTCACCGTACGTCGTCCGTCGTCGTCGTCGTCCGTCCGTTCACATTTTCCTACAAATGACTTCTCCTCATACACCAATTAACCAAATTCAAAATAATTTTACAGGAATGTTCCTTGGGTGGATCTCTTTCAAACTTGTTCAAAGAATTCTATTCCATGCAGAACTTTGGCTGCCACGGCAACAAAAAAGGGGAAATTAACCAAAACTTAAAAAATCTTCTTGTCTGAAAGTAGAAGGCCCATGCCTTTGATATTTGGTATGTAGCATCGTCTACTGAACCTCTACCAAGATTGTTCAAATTATAGCCCTGGGGTAAAAAATTACCCCTCCCCGGGGGTCACTTCTTTAACATAGACTCATATAGGGGAAAAACTTTAAAAATCTTCTCCTCTAAAAGTAGAAGGCCAATGCCTTTGATATTTAGTATGTAGCATCATCTAGTGAACCTCTAACAAGATTATTCAAATTATAGCCCTGGGGTCAAAAATGAACCCTCCCTGAGGGTCACTTGTTTTACATACTCATATAGAGAAAAAATTAAAAAAATCTTCTTGTCTGAAAGTAAAAGGCCCATGCCTTTGATATTTAGTATGTAGCATCGTCTAGTGAACCTCTACCAAGATTGTTCAAATTATAGCCCTGGGGTCAAAAATGACCCCTCCCCGGGGGTCACTTGTTTAACATAGACTCATATAGGGGAAATACTTTAAAAATCTTCTTGTCTAAAAGTAGAAGGCCCATGCCTTTGATATTTGGTATGTAGCATCATCTAGTAAACCTCTATCAAGATTGTTCAAATTATAGCCCTGGGGTCAAAAATGACCCCTCCCCGGGGGTCACTTGTTTAACATAGACTCATATAGGGGAAAAACTTTAAAAATCTTCTTCTCTAAAAGTAGAAGGCCAATGCCTTTGATATTTGGTATGTAGCATCATCTAGTGAACCTCTAACAAGATTGTTCAAATTATAGCCCTGGGGTCAAAAATGAACCCTCCCTGAGGGTCACTTGTTTTACATACTCATATAGAGAAAAAATTAAAAAAATCTTCTTGTCTGAAAGTAGAAGGCCCATGCCTTTGATATTTAGTATGTAGCATCGTCTAGTGAACCTCTACCAAGATTGTTCAAAATATAGCCCTGGGGTCAAAAATGACCCCTCCCTGGGGGTCACTTGTTTAACATAGACTCGTATAGGGGAAAAACTTTAAAAATCTTCTTGTCTAAAAGTAGAAGGCCCATACCTTTGATATTCGGTATGTAGCATTATCTAGTGAACCTCTACCAAGATTGTTCAAATTATAGCCCTGGGGTCAAAAATGACCCCTCCCCGGGGGTCACTTGTTTTACATAGACTCATATAGGGGAAAAACTTTAAAAATCTTCTTGTCCAAAAGTAGAGGGCGCATGCCTTTGATATTTGGTATGTAGCATCATCTAGTGAACCTCTACCAAGATTGTTCAAATTATAGCCTTGGGGTCAAAAATGACCCCTCCCCGGGGGTGACTTGTTTAACATAGACTCATATAGGGGAAAAACTTTAAAAATCTTCTTGTCTAAAAGTAGAAGGCTCATGCCTTTGATATTTGGTATGTAGCATCATCTAGTGAACCTCTACCAAGATTGTTCAAATTATAGCCCTAGGATCAAAAATGACTCCTCCCCGGGGGTTACTTGTTTAACATAGACTCATATAGGGGAAAAACTTTAAAAATCTTCTCCTCTAAAAGTAGAAGGCCCATGCCTTTGATATTTGGTATGTAGCATCATCTAGTGAACCTCTACCAAGATTGTTCAAATTATAGCCCTGGGGTCAAAAATGACCCCTCCCTGAGGGTCACTTGTTTTACATACTCATATAGAGAAAAAATTAAAAAAATCTTCTTGTCTGAAAGTAAAAGGCCCATGCCTTTGATATTTAGTATGTAGCATCGTCTAGTGAACCTCTACCAAGATTGTTCAAATTATAGCCCTGGGGTCAAAAATGACCCCTCCCTGGGGGTCACTTGTTTAACATAGACTCATATAGGGGAAAAACTTAAAAAATCTTCTTGTCTAAAATTAGAGGGTCCAGGCCTTTGATATTGGGTATGTAGCATCATCTAGTGGACCTTTACCAAGAGCGTTCAAATTATAGCCCTGGGGTCAAAATTTACCCCTCCCCAGGGGTCACTTGTTTTACATAGACTCATATAGGGAAAAAACTTAAAAAAGTCTTCTTGTCTAAAAGATATTTGGTATGTAGCATCATCTAGTGGACCTCTACCAAGCTTGTTCAAATTATAGCCCTGGGGTCAAAATGACCCCACTCTGGGGGTCACTTGCTTTACATAGATAGGGAAAAAACTTTCAAAAGCTTCTTGTCTAAAAGATATTTAGTATGTAGCATCACCTACTGGACCTCTACCAAGATTGTTTGATTAAATCAGGTGAGCGATATAGGACCATCATGGTCCTCTTGTTCTTATTTCTTCATGTGCAACGAAAAATTGCGGTTTCTCGTTGATGCTTTGCGTCAAACATTTGTCTTGTTATGACTAGTATGCTTTACCAGGAATCTCAAGTGTAGGTTAATTGGTGGCCATGACGTAACTTAAATACTGTTGAAAACAACATTAAACTCCAGTCAGTCAATTTAACAACTTCAGAATCGACTCTGTTTTAGAATTATACATTTACTTTTCAAAATGTCACAAAATTGACCCCTTCCCACATACAGCAAATCTGCAGCCGACTACTGAAAATATCTTCTGTGAACAAATGCTCCTTTTGTCACAATATTTTTAAATGTTGCCTGCTGCAGAGGCGTAAAAATGTTTCTGTATGAGGGAAAGATGGGTCAAACAAGGAAGGTGGTTAAGCCCTTTCCCTCACATAGACGCCTTCTGACGCCTCTGCAGCAGACAGCTTTTTGAAAACATGGTGACAAAAGAAGAAATTGCTAAAAAAGAGCATTTTCTCCTTTTTGTCGCCATGTTTTCAACTCTATTCAATTATTGTACTATTATTTAAAGGGAGTTTCCAATTTTTTTCAGGTAAGTTTTCAAAACCGTCTGCTGCAGATTTGTTGTATGAGGGAAAGGGTTAAAATCCTATTATTATGTGACAGCTTATTGCAACAAAATTTAAAGTGTGTGGGCTTTTTGTGTGTTCCAGGTAAATACATGAACAGCACAGGAGCAATGGTGTATGATGCTTGTCAACCATGATAATACTGCATCAATCAGGACACAGCTGATCCCTGTTCCACTGGGTCGTACTGGGAACAATGGCCTGGACTACTCACCGTGTCCGGCTTGAACTTATAACCCAACTACATTGCTACAAGTAAGTGTGGGGGTCATGTATCTTCTAACATACGGACGAGGTTGCATGCCTCTGCAGGAGAACGTTTCTCTATTTGCCTCAATGTTATAGATATATTCAATAATGATTCTTTTATTTAAATAGTTTTTCCATATTTCTGTCTAGACATTTTCAGTCTTTTTCTGCAGATTTGTTGTGTGTGAGAAAGGTTTAATTTAAATTTACTTATTGATTGCAATCAGCTAAAGACACAATCTTTTTAAGTCAAACACAGGTCTTTCTTATGAACTATTTTGCAGTGGATCTATTCAACTGCGGATATATTAAGTATTGTTTTGTCCTTAAGTAGTATAGTGCATGGTCTGTCCCATAGAAAGACAATAATTATGTAGCTATGTGTTTGTATAAGGGGATACTGCCTTGCTATAGAGCTAGCTTTTATAGCGATGTGGTAGTGTGTTCGACTACAGGACAAGAGGTCCCAAGTTCGAGCCCTGGTCGGATTCTTTCAGTTGGGTTACATTGGCGCCCAATAAGGGACTCTTTTTGTTTTCACAGTCAGTCAGTTGCTTGACAATGGTCAGATAACATCGTCTCAAGTATGGTCAACCATTGATTCATTGTTTAATTGGTATGTACTTGTAAACTTCTTTCCTTCTTTTAAGTTATGACAGTTGGTATTCTTTAATTGATTATATTTGTTCTTTTGGAGTTTTCCTTGTTTTTGTGTCTTTGTCATGTCTTGGTCTATTTACCCTTTTTCACATAAGAGTAACATAATTATGTTATTCGTTTTACAGATAACTTCCAAAGGATGAGATATATATGAATGGTTGTTGAAAGGGAAACAAGAGTATTGAAACATTTAGTCAACTTGATTGGTAAGCTTTATTAGCAATTGTGCCACTGTTTATATATTTGAAGAAAGCAAGAGTAACTTTGGGAAGAATCTATAAATATATCATGAAGGATTTTATATGTTGTAATAGCTAGATGAATGAAGTGTATATATTGTTGTTACAATGTAAACCATACTGGAGATGTATATATTGTTTATTTAAGAATAATTGATTGTACAAATGAACAGATGTTATTTTATTGCAATGCTCCTTTTCTGATAATGTAATTGCAGGATGAGGAATTCAGGAATATGTACTGTATAGAGATTGAGATAACTCGTTGGTGTTTAATTTCCAAATACCACTAAGCGAGCCGGTACAAATGGCGCCCAACAAATGAAATACACCAATAAGAACCCACATGTGAGATTAGTTAGCATATTCGTGGACGAATCTTCGGAAAGAGCCGGCAAAGATCAGACGACATACAAACTATCTACCAACGATAGAGAAGCTACATGATCATGAACTGAACAATGGATAAGCTTTAGACTGATAAGTGAATATAATTATGTTTTTACTTTTTAATTAATATTATACTGTGTTTTCAATGTTGTTATCCCTCTGCTTGAAGGACGTTTGAGTTGCACTTTTCATGCACTGTTCAAGCACTGTTCAAGCACTGCATGCCTAGAACTAACTCTAACTTTGAAACTTTTTTTCACACCCCTTTCCCTTATTATATTCAGAATTTGGAATATTCGGTTTGGTCTCGTATTCAAAATGGACTGTTTGGATTTGTTTCGTATATTTCGATGCTTTTAGAAATTTGGCATTCTTTCAATGTGTCTGATCAGAGTTTGATTAGGATCGGTTAATCCATGTTCAGAATTTTGTTTTCCCACATTAATTCCTGAGATACTTAGTTTTAGAACAAGCATTTTCATTGGCTCTGCCATATCCCGCCTTGTGACGTCACTGAACTAGAACTTTCTGCTTCACTAGAATTCCGGATTAAACAGAAACATAGGTAAATTGTGACATTGCTTTCTCATGTTTATTCTATTTATAGAATACTGGTTAGAATTGTTTTTATAGCTTTACAGGTAAACAGTGTTGAAAGAGGAGCAGATATAAACCAAATTGTTATATATAAACATGTGTTCTTATTAGTTAGTTCACCCTTTAATAGAAAATATGTTAGTTTTCAGTATTCAATTTTTGATATTTGAAAGTTACTCTGTAGTTCGAAAATAATTCAAATTTCTTGATGAATTTAAACCTAGGTTTAACTCATTGAATATTGTGTATAGTATAGTGATAGATTAAAGAACTATGTGACTTATGTATACATTGTGTACATAGGTTGATTAATATATTATTACAAGAAAAAGTTGATGCAACGCATCAATGTCGCCGGATATCCATAGTGCAGTTATGCATAACACTAACATTATAGTAGTTGAATAAACAGTTATCAACTGAGGGGCATATTGGAACATCAGGGGTGGGGTCAAGTGAAAATGTATCATAACTTGCATTGTTTTGTCAACAAAGTGAATGATAATTGAAGCCTTCCATTGTTTATGATCAATCTCCATTCCAAAGTAGGTTGACCATACACACAACCAACTAATTATTAATCATAAACAGTAATGGAAATGAGTAATCTTGCCAATCATTAGTCTTAGTATGTATACAGTGCTTTCATTAAGGAATAATTATAAGATTTGTGAATTCCACATACACTTTTCAAGATGTTTGTCAGAATATTTGAATTTTATTATTTTTCAATAAAACCACAAAACAGACAATTTAGGATTTGCATGCAATAGCACGTCATTTTACCTTTCCTCTTTTAAAGTCAACAGTGGACACCTTTGCAGCAATCTACTTTTAAAACAATGAGATAAGGGTTAAATCGCTGAAGACCTGAATTTTCTCTTTTTCTCAAAATGATATTAGCTTGGCATCCTAATTATATCATACTTTAACAAATGTTGAAATGTAGTCCAATATTTATAAATTAGACCACCTTCGAAATATAATATCAACTAAACAGTTAAATATCATTGAAATTTTTGTATAATTTAAACTTAATTTCGAACATAAACTGAGCCCTACAACATGTTAATTATGTCTCCCCTTCTCCGAAAGGGGGGACATGCTGTATTTGTAGTTATTCTTATTACGATTCCCCAACAGAGTTGGGAATCGTATTGTTTTTCTATTGTTTTTTATTATTATTATTCTTTATTCTCCTATCCAAAAATTTTGCCAAATTTTGTCCAGAGCAATACTCATAAACTACTTGATGGAATTGATCGAAACTTGCAACATAGATAGATGGCAATGTGAACTTGTGTAGTTTTCAAGAATGATAACTCTGAGCCACTTTTTTGCAAAGTTATCTCCCCTTTTTCAATATTTTAATCAATTTTTGTCAGAGCGATATCTTGTGAACGAATGGTCAGATATTATTGAAACTTGGAACATAGATAGATGGCACTGTGCAGTTGTACAACATGCAAGAATTATAACTCTGGGCCACTTTTTTGCAAAGTTATCTCCCCTTTTTCATTTTTTTAATAATTGGGTGATTTGAACTTGTATAACTCGATAACGAAAAGAGATAGACTTGAAACTTAGTACAAATGTTCCCAATCAAGTGACCTACTTTCTCATGTGTATTTGAGCTTGACCGAATACTCGTTTCTGATTGGTCGATTTTTCGGACTTGTATAACTCGAAAATGACTAGTGATAGAGACTTGAAACTTAGTACATGTGATTCTAATCAAGTAGTACTACTTTCTCAAGTGTATTAGCGCATGACCGAATACTCGTTTCTGATTGGTCGATTTTTTCGGACTTGTATAACTCAAAAACGACAAATGATAGAGACTTGAAACTTAGTACATGTGTCCCTAATCAAGTAGTAGTACTTTCGCAAGTGTATTAGCGCATTACCGAATACTCTGGGCCATTGTGTTATCTGCCCTTGTTCAATAAAATGGCAAGGGAATCGTTCGTAACTGTTGCTACAGTTACAATCTCTAGTTCTTCTTCTTCTTATTATTATTATTATTATTATTTTCTTTCTCCTATCCAAATTTTTGTCCAGAGCAATACTCATAAACTACTTGATGGAATTGATCGAAACTTGCAACATAGATAGATGGCAATGTGAACTTGTGTAGTTTTCAAGAATGATAACTCTGAGCCACTTTTTTGCAAAGTTATCTCCCCTTTTTCAATATTTTAATCAATTTTTGTCAGAGCGATATCTTGTGAACGAATGGTCAGATATTATTGAAACTTGGAACATAGATAGATGGCACTGTGCAGTTGTACAACATGCAAGAATTATAACTCTGGGCCACTTTTTTGCAAAGTTATCTCCCCTTTTTCATTTTTTTAATAATTGGGTGATTTGAACTTGTATAACTCGATAACGAAAAGAGATAAAGACTTGAAACTTAGTACAAATGTTCCCAATCAAGTAACCTACTTTCTCATGTGTATTTGAGCTTGACCGAATACTCGTTTCTGATTGGTCGATTATTCGGACTTGTATAACTCGAAAATGACTAGTGATAGAGACTTGAAACTTAGTACATGTGATTCTAATCAAGTAGTACTACTTTCTGAAGTGTATTAGCGCATGACCGAATACTCGTTTCTGATTGGTCGATTTTTCTGACTTGTATAACTCAAAAACGACAAGTGATAGAGACTTGAAACTTAGTACATGTGTTTCTTATCAAGTAGTTCTACTTTTGCATGTGTATAAGCGCATGACCGAATACTCGTTTCTGATTGGTCGATTTTTCGGACTTGTATAACCCAAAAACGACAAGTGACAGAGACTTGAAACTTAGTACATGTGTTTCTTATCAAGTAGTACTATTTTTGCATGTGTATTAGCGCATGACCGAATACTCGTTTCTGATTGGTAGATTTTTCGGACTTGTATAACTCAAAAACGACAAGTGATAGAGACTTGAAACTTAGTACATGTGTCCCTAATCAAGTAGTAGTACTTTCGCAAGTGTATTAGCGCATTACCGAATACTCTGGGCCATTGTGTTATCTGCCCTTGTTCAATAAAATGGCAAGGGAATCGTTCGTAACTGTTGCTACAGTTACAATCTCTAGTTCTTCTTATTATTATTATTCTTCTTCTTCTTAACTTTTGTTTGTCCAGAGCAGAACTCAGAAACTACTTGAAGTAATTGATTGAAACTTGGAACATAGATAGATGGCAATGTGAAGTTGTGCACCTTGCAAGAATTATAACTCTGGGCCACTTTGTTGCAAAGTTATCTGCCCTTGTTCAATATTTTAATAGTGTAAACTTTGTCCAGAGCAGAACTCAGAAACTACTTGAAGGAATTTATTGAAACTTGGAACATAGATAGATGGCAATGTGAAGTTGTGCACCTTGCCATAATTATGAGTTATCTCCCCCTTGTTCAATATTTTAATAGTGTAAACTTTGTTCAGAGCAGAACTCAGAAACTACTTGAAGGAATTTATTGAAACTTGGAATATAGTTAGATGGCAATGTGAAGTTGTGCACCTTGCAATAATTATGAGTTATCTCCCCCTTGTTCAATATTTTAATAGTGTAAACTTTGTCCAGAGCAGAACTCAGAAACTACTTGAAGGAATTTATTGAAACTTGGAACATAGATATATGGCAATGTGAAGTTGTGCACCTTGCAATAATTATGAGTTATCTCCCCCTTGTTCAATATTTTAATAGTGTAAACTTTGTCCAGAGCAGAACTCAGAAACTACTTGAAGGAATTTATTGAAACTTGGAACATAGATAGATGGCAATGTGAAGTTGTGCACCTTGCAATAATTATGAGTTATCTCCCCTTGTTCAATATTTTAATAGTGTAAACTTTCTCCAGAGCAGAACTAAGAAAGTACTTAAAGGAATTTATTGAAACTTGGAATATAGACAGATGGCAATGTGGAGTTGTGCACCTTGCAAGAATTATAACTCTGGGCTACTTCGTTGCAAAGTTATCTCCCCTTGTTCAATATTTTAATAGTCATTGACAAACTGCAATGGGGAGACATATGTTTTTTCATAAAAACAACCTTTCTACTTTATTTTAGTTCTTTCCTTCCTTTTTTATAATGAAAATAACAAACTACTCATGTTTTAAAATTATATTATGATGAGCGCCCTTGTGTCAATGATGCATAACAATATGCAGATCGGAAGCAATATGCCTTTAGGGAATAAAATGACACATTTAAAATTGTCAAGGACGAAATAATTTTGTACGAAAAACCCAATTCTTTCTTATTCGCAGAGGTGTCATTCTTGAAACTCTCTTTATAGGCAGAGAGTGTTCGTTCAAAGTAATTTTTCTATTAAAACCAGTTTTATCTCGGTTTGTTCTTTTCTTCATTTGTTTCGAACCAAGTAAACATTTTAAATCACCTATGATTTACTATTTGTAAGTGAGTGTAAAGAGCAGTTCTCTGCAAAGGAAATTGATCTTGGCAGTTGGTATTCGCGAGTCACGCGATCAACAGTTTTAGCTAAGAAACAGTTCATATTTTAGATATACATAGATAAACATTATAAAATGCCTTCTTCTCAAATCAAGACATATCTTTGAACATGAAAATAACATTCAGTTAAAATTGCCATTAAAAGGAGATTATTCGACGTCATTTTCATCTCGATATTTACACATAACAAGCAGGTGCGCGTATGTAAACAAATTAGACTGTGCGACGTAAAGGTTTGTAGTTATTGCCTTTTGATTACATGTAGTATATAGTGTAAAATAAGTATACCAGTCTAGCTAATAGGGACTGTTTTGTCTTCGTAAATAAAACAAAAAAACATAAATGCGAGTCAAAATAAAGAAACTGAAAATACCTAAAACATCGGAATATTTATTTCATTTTAGATGTGTCATTACTTAGTGTTTTTAAACAAACACAATTGTAATATGTTCAAGACATCTAAATGTGTTTCTTTCTAATAATAATCCCCCCTCACATGTCATTTCCGAAAACCTATTAAAAATAGAAGTCGCGGGCTTCTGCCCGGCGACTAATAACCCAACCTTGTTTATAATTATCATGCTTTATACAAATAGTTGTCCCTTTATTTTAGGTAACCTACTAACATTAAATAAAATTACTAATTTAATTTTGTAAAAGGAGTCCACTGATAGTATATGGATATTGTGCAATTAGATAGTCACTCAATGACGTAGTAGATGAAGTCACTCAATGAATTAATACAATTAGATACAGTCTCTCAATGACTTAGTACAGATAGAGGAAGTCAGTCAATGACTTCGTACAAATATATGAAGTCACTCTATGACTTAGTACAATTAGAATCAGTCACTTAATGACTTAGTACAGTTAGATACAGTCACTAATTTTGTAGCTATGTGTTTGTATAAGGGGATGCTAATTCTGTCTTGCTATGGAGCTAGCTTTTATAGCCACATGGTAGAGTGTTCGCCTACGGGACAAGATGTCCCGAGTTCGAGCCCTTTTTGGGTTGAACTCTTTCAGCTGGGTTACATTTGCGCCCAATGTAAATAACCTGCAGTGATGTGAGATAGAGTACTAGTTGTAGTAAATTGAATGATTCGAGGACGAAACTTCAAATGGAGATGGAGTTTGTAGTATAGTGGTCTGTCCCATAGATAGACAATAATTCTGTAGCTATGTGTTTGTATAAGAGGATACTTATACAAGACGTCCGGAGTTTGAGCCCTGGTTGGGTTGGATTCTTTCAGCTGGGTTACACTTACAGAATGAGACCTGTGATGCAGGCAAGTATTGTGATTTCATTGGGTTATCTGCCCCTACAGGAAACTGAAGTGCTGGGTACTACTGCACTTCTGGTGAAGACCTAGCTGCGCCCGAAGGAAATAATACTGGAGGTAGGAACAATTTTTAACCCTGATACCATATTTTCAGCATTAGCAGCTATGCAAACAACTGCAGAAAACATATACAATCTGCTAAATTGGAGGTAGTTCTATAATAGTGATGAAAAAGAGAAATTGGTCATAAGAAAATATTTCTGATTTTTCCACTGATATTTTCTGTCATATTTGTGTTTGATAGTATTTTGTTTTTATGAGATGCAAAGATTGACAGTAGTAGTAAACATGTTTAAAGATTATCGAAGGACAACGGTGATATCACAAAAGGGTCCTGACTCAATTTGTTGTCGTCTGCAAAGGATAGCTACTGTAAAACTGTTAAAAATCCATGGAACTTGTTGCCTTAAGCGCCCCAATATTGTGTTTTCTGCAAAGATGGACAGTTACAAGTAGTAGTAAACATGTTTAAAAATGTTATGCGCTAATTGTGTTTCCTCGTAATTGAAGGAATATAACGGCGTAACACAAAAGGGGCCTGACTTGATTTGTTGTCATCTGCAAAGGAAGACGGATACAATAATACTTTTTAAAAACGATGAAACTCGTCACCTTAAGCTCCTAAATATTGTGTGGTCTGCAAAGATGGACAATATAGTAAAACTGTTTAAAAATTATGTCGCCTAAAGCACTTCAATGTTGTGTTGTCTGCAAAGATGGTCGATATAGTAAAATTGTTCAAAACCTAGGTTACTGGTTGCCTAAGACGCCTCAATAATTTGTTGTCTGCAAAGATGGACAGAAGTAGTAAACATGTTTAAAAATGTTATGCGCTAATTGTATTTCCTCGTTATTGAAGGACAATAATGGCGTAACACAAAAGGGGCCTGACTTGATTTGTTGTCATCTGCAAAGGAAAACAGATACAATAATACTGTTTAAAAACGATGAAACTCATCGTCTTAAGCTTCTGAATATTGTGTTGTCTGCAAAGATGGAAGATATAGTAAAACTGTTTGAAAACTATGTCTCCTAAAGCACCTCAATGTTGTATTGTCTGCAAAGATGGACGCATACAGTAAAAAGGTTTAAAAACAATGCCGACTATATATATAAAGCACCTAAACTTTGAGTCATCTACAAAGATGGACGATACAGTTAAAATGTATGTCACCTAAAGTACCTCAATGTTGTGTCATCTGCAAAGATGGACGATACAGTAAAAATGTATGTCACCTAAAGTACCTCAATGTTGTGGTCTGCAAAGATGGACGATACAGTTAAAATGTATGTCACCTAAAGTACCTCAATGTTGTGTCATCTGCAAAGATGGACGATACAGTAAAAATGTTTAAAAACTATTTTGCCTAAAGCACCTAAATTTTGAGTCGTCTACAAAGATGGACGGATACAGTAAAAAGGTTTAAAAACTATGCCGCCTAAAGCACCTAAATTTTGAGTCGTCTACAAAGATGGACGATACAGTTAAAAGGTTGAAAAACTATGCAGCCTAAAGCACCTAAATTTTGAGTCGTCTACAAAGATGGTCGATACAGTTAAATGTATGTCGCCTAAAGTACCTCAATGTTGTGGTCTGCAAAGATGGACTATACAGCAAAAATGTTTTTAAACTATGGCGCCTAAAGCACCTCAATTTTGTGTCTTTTGCAAACATGGATGATACAGTTAAAATATTTAAAAACTATGGCTCCTTAAGTGCCATGTTGTGTCGTCTGGAAAGATGAACGATACAGTTAAAATTATTAAAAAACCATTTCACCTAAAGCACCTCAATGTTAAATCGTCTGCAAATATGGTCGATACAGTTAAAATGTTTGAAAACTATGCCACCTAAAGTGCCTCAATGTTGTGTTGTCTGGAAAGATGAACGATACAGTAAAAATGTTTAAAATCTATGGCACTTAACGCGCCTGAATGTTGTATCTAAAAATGTTTAAAAAACTGTCGCCTAAAGCACCTATACATGACGATACAGTTAAAATATTTAAAAGCTATGTCACTTAACTAATTCATTAATTAATTAATGTTGTGTCTTCTGGAAAGATGGATTGATTGATACAGTTAAAGTTTTTAAAAGCTATGTCGCCTAAAGCGCAAAAATGGACGGATACAGTAAAAATGTTTAAAAATGTCATGCGCTTATTGTATTTCCTCGGCATCGAAGGACAATAACGGCGATAACACAAAAGGTGCCTGACTCGATTTTCAGTCGTCAGCAAAGAAGGACAGATACTGTAAAAGTGTTCCAAAACTATGAAACTCGTCGCCTTAAGCTTCTCAATATTGTGTTGTCTGCAAAGATGAACGATACAGTAAAAATAATAAAAAACTATGTCGCCTAAAGCGCCTCAATATTGTGTGGTCTGCAAAGATGGATGATACAATTAAAATTTATGTCATCTAAAGTACTTCAATGTTGTGTCTTCTGCAAAGATAGTAAAAATGTTTAAAAACTGGCGCCTTAAGTGCCAAAATGTTGTGTTGTCTGCAAAGATGGATGATACAGTAAAAGTGTTTAAAAAAATGTCACCTAAAGTACTTCAATGTTGTCTCGTTTGCAAAGATGGACGATACAGTTAAGATGTTTAAAAACTATGTTGCTTAAAGAGCCTCAATGTTGTGTCGTCTGGAAAGTTGGATGTATACAGTAAAAAATGTTTTAAAATTATGTCACCTAAAGCGCCACAATGTTGTGTCATCTGCTAAGATCTGCTAAGATGGACAGTTGTAGTAAAAATGTTTAAAAATGTTATGCGCTAATTGTATTTCCTCATTATCGAAGGACTATAATTTGCGCGATAGCACAAAAGGGGCCTGACTCAATTTTGTGTTGTCTGCAAAGATGGACAGATACAGTAAAAACTATTTAAAAACTAAGTAACTGGTTGCGTAAAGCGCTTAAATGTTGTGTCCTGTGCAAAAATGGACGAATACAGTAAAAACAAAATAAAAACTAAGTAGCTGGTCGCCTAAAGCGCCTTTATGTTTTGTTGTCTGCAAAGATGGACGTATACAGAAAAAAAATAAAAAAATGTCATGCTCTTATTGTATTTTCTCTTTATCAAAGGACTATAAGGGCGATGACACAAAAGGGGCCCGACTCTGTAGTCAGCAAAGAAGGATAAATACTGTAAAACTGTTACAAACTAAAGCACCTCAATATTGTGTTGTCTGCAAACATGGACGATACAGTTAAAATGTTTAAAAACTATGCCACCTAAAGTGCCTGAATGTTGTGTCGTCTGGAAACATGGATGAGACAGTAAAAATGTTAAAAAACTATGTCACCTAATTTACTTCAATGTTGTCACGTTTGCAAAGATAGACGATACAGTTAAAATATATAAAAACTATGCCACCTAAAGTGCCTCAATGTTGTCTCGTTTGCAAATATGGACGATACAGGAAAAGTGTTTAAAAACTATACTGTTTAAAGTGCCTCAATGTTGTGGTGTCTGCAAAGATGGGCGATACAGTAAAAATGTTTAAAAACTATGTCGCCTAAAGAACCTCAATATTGTGTCATCTAGAAAGATGGATGATACAGTAAAAATATTTAAAAACTATGGCGCCTAAAGCACCTAAATGTTGTGTCATCTAGAAACATGGATGATACAGTAAAAATGGTTTAAAACGATGGCGCCTCAATTTTGTGTCTTTTGCAAAGATGGATGATAGCTAAAATGTTTAAAAACTATGGCCCCTTAATGTTGTGTCGTCTGGAAAGATTGACGATATAGTAAATGTAACTAAAAACTACGTCGCCTAAATGTTGTGCCGTCTATAAAGATGGATGATACGGTAAAAATATTTAAAAACCATCTCACCTAAAGCACCTCAATGTTAAATCGTCTGCAAATATGGACGATACAGTTAAAATGTTTAAAAACGATGGCGCCTAAAGCGCATAAATGTTGTACCGTCTGGAAAGATGGACGATACAGTAAAAAATGTTTAAAAACTATGGCGCCTAAATGTTGTGTCATCTGCAAAGATGGACAACACAGTTAAACTGTTTAAAAACTATGGTGCCTAAAGCTCCTAGATGTTTTGTCGTCTGCAAAGATGGACGATACAGTTAAAATGTTTCAAAACTATGTGGCTTAAAGTGCCTCAATTTTGTGTTTTTAAATAGTTTTTAAATATTTTAACTGTATCATCCATGTTTGCATTTTAACTGTATCATCCATGTTTGCATTTTAACTGTATCATCCATGTTTGCAAAAGACACAAAATTAAGGTGCTTTAGGCGCCATAGTTTAAAAACATTTTTACTGTATCCGTCCATCTTTGTAGACGACTCAAAATTTAGGTGCTTTAGGCAAAATAGTTTTTAGCTCTACTGACCAAGGCCAGAAGGGCTTATGTCGTGGCGATTTGTCCGGCGTCCGTGCGTCCGTAAACAATTTCTTGTTAACACGACACAGTCTTCACTTTTGATTGTATCTCAACCAAACTTATACAGAAGTTAGATATCCATGAGAGCTCGGTTCCTTTCAAAAACCAGCCACAGATCCGCCCATGCATGACTGGATTATCGCCCTTGAAATGGTCAAAATTGCTATAAAAGAGCTTGTTAACACGATACAGTCTTCACTTTTGATTGTATCTCAACCAAACTTATACAGTAGTTAGATATCCATGAGAGCTCGGTTCCTTTCGAAAACCAGCCAGATCTGCCCATGCATGACTGGATTATGGCCCTTGAAATGGTCAAAATTGCTATAATAGAGATTGTTAACACGATAGTCTTTTTTTTTTTATTGTATCTCAACCAAACTTATACAGTAGTTAGATATCCATAAGAGCTTGATTCCTTTCGAAAACAAGCCAGATCTGCCCCATGCATGACTGAATTATGGCCCTTGAAATTGTCAAAATTGCTATAATAGGGCTTGTTAACATGATACAGTCCTTATTTTTGATTGTATCTCAATTAAACTTATACAGTAGTTAGATATTCATGAGAGTTTGGTTCATTTCTAAAAAACGGCCAGATCTACCCATGCATGGCTTGATTATGGCCCTCGAAATTGTCAAAATTGCTATAATACAGCTTGTGAACACAATAGAGCTTCCATTTACTATCTGATCTTCACTAAACTTAGATGGTATTTGAATATTGATGACATATTGGTTCCTTTTGAAACGAGCCAGATCAATGCCAGTAGAGCATAGGCCCTCATGGGCCTCTTGTTAAACATTTTTACTGTATCGTCCATCTTTGCAGATGACACAACATTGAGGAACTTTAGGTGACATACATTTTAACTGTATTGTCTATCTTTGCAGACCACAACATTGAGGTACTTTAGGTGACATACATTTTTACTGTATCGTCCATCTTTGCAGACCACAACATTGAGGTACTTTAGGAGACATACATTTTAACTGTATCGACCATCTTTGTAGACGACTCAAAATTTAGGTGCTTTAGGCGGCATAGTTTTTCAACCCTTTAACTATATCGACCATCTTTGTAGACGTCTGCAAAGATGGACAATATATTAAAAATGTTTAAAAATGATGTCACCTATATTGCTTCAATGTTGTGTCATCTGCAAATATGGACGATACAGTAAACGTTTTTAAAACTTGTTGTGTCATCTGGAAAGATCGATGATACAGTAAAAATGTTAAAAAAACTATGTCACCTAATTTACTTCAATGTTGTCTCGTTTGCAAAGATGGACGATATAGTTAAAATGTATAAAAACTATGCCACCTAAAGTGCCTCAATGTTGTGCGGTCTGGAAAGATTGAGGATACAGTAAATGTTATTAAAAACTATATCCCCTGAATGTGTCGTGTGGAAAGATGGTTCATACAGTAAAAATGTTTAAAAACTATGTAGCTTAAAGCACCTCAATTTTGTGTTGTCTGTAAATATGGACGATACAGTTAAAATATTTAAAAACTCATAATAGCTTAAAGGCGTATCCTCTGAATTTTTCCAATGGACAGAATTTTCTTAAATTTTGTCCAGAGCTTCCTTACTCAAAGACTAACTCAAAACAACATTCAAAACAATGGGTCGCGGTTCTACTTTTTTTGCTATGCACTCTTTTAAAACCCATATATGTGCTCAGTTTAAGGAAATATAACGAAATGTAGAGAAACAACACTATTTCATACCAGTGAACACAAACACATACATTTATATATCAACATGTTTTTATTTCAGATTACAGGAATCAATCATGTGTCAACTTCATCAATATTGACCAATTTTTAAAATATTTCTATTTTAACACTTTATATTCAATAATTCAAGATGGCCGCCATGATAAAATTTGTATAAAATTGAACATGGGTACAATACAAAAGTTGGAATTTAAAAAATTGTAGTGGACAGATTTTTTTAATACTTTTCATATGAACACCTTATTATAAGGGTTGTTGAATGAAACAAAAAAATCTATAGGTCGCGGTGCTAATTACAGAGATATTTCCTATTGAATTATCTCCCTTTATGATTTTTTTTCATAAAATTAGACCAGGAAAAATACAATTTTGAATTAAATATCTCTTAGGACAGTATTTTTTTGATAAATTTGTAATATGAATAACTGGTTATAAGGGTTCTTGAATGAAGCTTAAAACAATGGTTGCAGTGCTTACTAGTTGAGTTTTACATTGGATTATCTCCCTTTATGATTTGTTTTTAATAATAGCCCAACAAAAAATCAATTAAAAATTAAAGGCTTTTTAGTAGAGATATTTTTTCAATATTTCTCATATCAATAAACTTGTTAAATGAGTTGTTGAATTAAACAAAACAAAACACTGTTGGCTTTGTTCTTTCACTAAATTTCACATTGAATTATCTCCGTTTAAGAATTTTTTTTTAGGAAAAATTACAAATTTGAAAATTTTCTAGTCTATACATATCTTCAATAACTCTCACTGTTTCACATGAATTATGTTGAAATACACACATTCATTTCAACTTATTTTGACGCCTCTGCAGCAGACAGCCTTTGAAAACATTGCGACAAAAGAAGAAATTATAGCATTCAATCATTGTATGTGGGAAAAGGTTAAGCAAATAAACCACTAGTTGCTGTACATATTACCAGGAACAATTTTACTGATGTATTTCACATTGGTTAAATAACAAAAATAAAAAGTACCTCTTTAGGAAAAGAAGGCAACAGGTCAATACGAAATCCTCAATGACCCCCTTTCCCACATACAAACCTGCAGCAGAAATTCAGACAAAAATATGGAAAGTCTATGTTGATGAAAGTAGCATAGAAGAAAAGAGTTAAAAACATTGTTGCAAACATAATGCCCACTATGAGCAAGTTATCCCTTTGTGACAATGTGTTCATAAGTCATCAAGTGCAAATGCCTCAAAATGCTCTGCAAGTGGGAAAGGGGTATTGCATTTCTGCAAAAAAGAGATTTTGTATAATTTGTTACAAGCATACCTAAATAAAAGCTGTGTTCACTGAAGTAAAAAAAACTATTGGTTTTCTTCATTATTACATACAAATTACATTTAAGATTCTATCAGTGTTGTTAAGTGAAAACATAACCCACTAAACTGTCAAACATACAAGGTTACTACAGCAGAAGACTATACAAACATATCTAGACAAAAATATATCTTGGTATAACCTATGATGTGGCATCTGATCTTTTTCAAATCAAAAAATCTTATGTCATACTCAGACTAACATTGGTGGTAATCAACTATATTGTGAGGTTATCAGTTCTAGACACAGAGAAAGTATGAATGTATCAATCTTTCATTAATTTTCTTTTTTTTAAATATAACTTTTGGGGAGATTAGCTAGATATTACCATTACTCATAATAATAAAGTGAGTGTCTAAAACACTGACAAATTGAGTAGACCAAGATCAGAAGACAATATTGCTCTAAGCTGGGTATGCACAGTGTACTCTTAAACATTTTTCAGTTCATACTCCTAGTGTCAACATATTTCAAAATTCATACATCAACCTTCAACAACAAATAATATGGTTTCTGTTTATGATTGGGGTTTCATGCCATTTCAACAGTATTTCGGTTATATCCCAGCAACAGTTTGCTTATACATTTATTTCATTAGTTAGGCTATGAAAACGTGCCTTGCCTACAGGCAATCTACCATGACCTGCTGTTGGCAAGAATCAAAACTGCCTTTTTAAAGCAGCATAGCAGCAGTTCTAGTTATTCGCTCATGCGAGCAATCAGAACTGCTGCAGGGCTGTTTCCTTGATGCGGTATTTTCATTTGTTAACTTTTCATAATAAACACATCAGAGAAATTAATTACATACCAATGCATGACTGATTGTATCATATATCCAGTGACCACTTGAAAACATCAATAACTTTCTACAATAAACAGCAGTCTGAGCATGCATATGATCTGATCAATCAGATCAAGTTGCACAGAGGTGTAGGTGGTCTGAATCTATGCTAGTCACAAAGACCTTCAGTCTGGCTCTCACAGAATGATACTCAAATATGCTATTGAAACTGTTTCATTTTGTGCATGTAGAAATACAGCAAACAGTGTCTGTACACATATCCATTGGCAAAAAATGAAGACTCAGATTAGTGAAACATGCAGGTTCACAACATAGGAACAAATTACAGTTTTATGTTATTCAAAATGAACATTTCTTCTGCAAAGTTACTCACAATGTTTATCTGTAGAGCATTACAAGAATGGGTGAATGTCATGTAAACAAAAAAATATCTTGGGAAATTTGTTCAACAAAAAGTATTATGAGCAAGATGTCAAAGTTCATACATCAACCTTAAAATAAACATACAATAATTATATTTATAATTGAGATTTACAACATTTCAACAGTATACATTTCAGTTATATCCCAGCACAGTTCACTTATACATGATACATGGTTTTTCAAATCAGTACTAGCAGGGTCACATAGATACTAGGTTAAGAAAATGTGCCTAGCCCACATGCACTCAACCATGATCTGCTGTGAGCGGGTAAAAAGGCGGACACACATAGTTTTACCAGATAATAGGCATGTTAACCCTTTTCCACATACAACAAATCAGCAGCAGACAACTTTGATAACATTTGGGTAAAAAACATAGAAAGTCTCTATAAATGTAGGTATGCTTTATACTGAAAACAGTTGAAAACATTGTGACAAAACTGAAAAGAAGAAATTGCTCAATTTGATCAATTTCTCCTTTTATCACAATGTTTAAGTCGACTGCTGCAGAAGCAATTTAGCATAAGAAAACGTCTCAGGTCTGTATGTGAGTAACAGTGCTCTGTGAAAACCACCCTGATCTTACAGCTTATCTTCATGATAGTCAAACGAAGGGAAACAATTGGAATAGTTTGATAGGCTCTGCTTTCCAAGTTAGATTTAAAGATCTAGCAAGCGCATATGGATCAAACTTATTCCGCATTACAGCCTTACTAAATCACTTTTGAAAATACTTCTTGACTTGAGTAGTTAAAAGAGTTTTTTCAGTAAATTGTACAACTGGTTTCCTTCATGTTTTTCTTGTCTTGTGGTTTATGTCTGACCATCTGTTTACAAAATGGGAAACTGTTTCTTGAATTTTCACCATGGTTGATGCATCGTCATCCATAATTACAACATATAAATTCATATTCCTATTATCTTTGTCGAGCACAAGACAGCGCGCCACATCCGGTTCCAAAGATTTAGAACTATCATGCCAGTTTCTTCAACACTGATGGATGGGCATTGATTCACCTTTACTTTCATGAAAGCTACATTGTTTATAGTCTTGAGATCTAAGTCAAAATGCAACCCATTTTCTCGACTTGCTCCCCACTAGAGTGGCAGCCACTCTATATAGCTCCATCCGATCCACCCTTCTGTGAACCCATGTCATATTTGAATTGAATATATGGAGTCTTGTCTACAGTACTGAAAAATAGAACAAAGAGGTTGATAAATACCTGGCTTTGATATAATGTTAACTAATCATATTGCAATCTACTTAAGACATATAAACACATGACGTGTAATAATTTATGACTATAATAGAATATTTTGTTGTGTGTATGTATTATTTCTAAAGTGTTATTTCATAACCCAAATAGGGGACCCATTCACAATCAAAAGACACCTCTTTTTTTCACAAAAGTAGGCCTAAATTTCATAAAAGCTGACTTTCATCACATTTTACATGTCACTATTTTCGTAATTGAAAGGGCCCTAGTCACAAAACAGCATAAAAAACACACTGATTTCTACAGGCTACATTGACAATTAGTTGGCTTTGTTTTATTGGGGTATTATGCCGTTTTCAACATTATTTCAGTTATATCAGGGACATAGATAATATCTTATCTATGTCCCTGGTTATATCACAGCGACAGTTTACTTATTCATGAATCCTTGGTAAAATTCCTTGAAATTTAACTAAAATTTAAATGTGTTCAATTTGATAATACATCAAGATAAAAATCAGTTAAATGACTGTCAGACGAACCCCCCCACCAATTCAATTTTTGTAAACTCATAAAATAATAACATCATAGAAAATTATAATTAAATTTTAATAGTTAGTAAGTTACCTGAACTAAAGTTGCCCCTTGCTCGGCTGGTGTCGTTTGGTTGTTTCGACAGTATTCACAGTTCCAGTCGTTTGGTTGTTTCGACAGTATTCACAGTTCCACATACTATAACGAGCCGTAGCCATGTCTGGTTTCAGGAGAAATATTACTTTAGATAGTGTTATTTCACACAGTCTTCGCAAACAGGCTGATCTTCCAAGTAAACGAGTTCTAGTCTACAATTCTCCTTCCCGGCATGTTTTCCGCTTAGTTTGCGGCGAATCCGATACCGATTATCCAGTATCGATGCAAGTTTCCGTCAATCTTTTGAAAAGATTGCGATTGCTTTCGCTTTCTGCACGTTTAAAAGATAAAAATCTGCCACTCTTTAGCCTAGCTAGCGCGGACATAATGATTTTACACCGAATTTACACCTTGTTGATATCGTGTTCCGGATATTGACAGTTTCACAATTTAATTGAGCGCAATGAGCATAAAAGAGCAAAGCACTAAAATGAATCGGAATGGACATGCGCAAAAAAGATGCGCAGCAACACACCGACGATACGCCTTTAAAGCACCTCAATTTTATGTTGTCTGTAAATATGGACGACACAGTTAAAATATTTAAAAACTATGTCACCTAAAGTACCTGAATGTTGTGGCGTCTAGAAAGACGGACAGATACAGTAAAAATATTTAAGAACTATGTCACCTAAAGCACCTCAATGTTTTGCTGTTTGCAGAGATGGACTATACAGTAAAAATGTTTAAAACTATGGCGCCTTAAAATCACCTTAATTTTTTTGTTTTTTGTAAAGATGGATGATAAAGTTAATAAAAATGTTGTGCCGTCTGGAAAGATGGACGAAACAGTAAAAATTATTAAAAACCATCTGACCTAAAGCACCTCAATGTTAAATCGTCTGCAAAGATGGACGCATACAGTAAAAAGGTTTAAAAACAATGCCACCTATATATATAAAGCACCTAAATTTTGAGTCGTCTACAAAGATGGTCGATACAGTTAAAATGTATGTCACCTAAAGAAGTACCTCAATGTTGTGGTCTGCAAAGATGGACGATACAGTAAAAATGTAAACAGTAAAACTGGTCGCACGTGCTCAGCGTGCAGGTTTATTTGGCTTCAAAACTGTATACAGAATGAAAATGTCATGGATCGTAACTCCAGTATACTTTAGCTTTGTCCCACTTACAACACATTTGAAACGGACAAATTTGAAAACATCAGGACAATCTCTATTAATGAATTTTGTCAGAATGTTTTCAATAGTCGTCTTCTTCTTATACATGTTATTTAAAAAGTCATCCGCTTCAAATGTCAAAATGCGTCTACCTTCTTTGAAAGGGTTTTGAATTTTTCTTGTAATCCTTTATGAATCGTGATCGACAATTGTAGATTCAAGAAGGTGTGTGTGAAGTTGGCACGTAGATCGTAGATCAGCCATAAAATGTAAATGGCTGACCTGGGTCGTAGATCGTAGCTCAGCCACTGAAAACCCATAGCGAATTGGTTGATTCAGAGACATATAAACACATGTATATGTCTCTGGTTGATCTAGGTCGTAGATCGTAGTTCAGCCACTGAAAAAAACATGGCGTATTGATTGATCTGGGTCGTAAATTATAGTTCAACCACTCACAAGACATGGCGTATCGGTTGATCTGGGTCGTAGATCGGCCACTTACAAAATATAGGAAATTGGTTGAGCTGGGTCGTAGTTCGTAGCTAATATTGGTTTGTCTGGGTCGTACATCGTAGCTCAGCCACTGACAAAACACAGACAATTGGTTGATCTCGGTTGTAGCTCAGCCACTGAAAAAACATAAGGAATTGATTGATCATGGTCATACATCATAGCTCAGCCACTGACAAAGTATAGAATATTGGTTGATCAGGGTCGTAGATCGTAGGTCAACTGCTAAAAAAACATTGCGAATTAGTTGATCTTGGTCGTAGATCGTAGCTCAGCCACTGAAAAACATAGCTTATTGGTTGATCTTGGTCGTAGATTGTAAAATAAAACAGTGAATTGGTTGATCTGGGTCGTAGCTCAGCCACTGAAAAAATATACGGAATTGGCTGGGCTGGGTCGTACAGCGTAGTTCAGCCACTAAACAAACATAGCAAATTGGCTGATCTAGGTCGTATATCTTGGCTCAGTCACTGAAAAGATATAAGGAATTGATTGATCCTGGTCATACATCGTAGCTCAGCCACTGACAAAGCATAGAAAATTGGTTGATCAGGGTCGTAGATCGTAGGTCAGCCACTGAAAATAAAATTGCGAATTGGTTGATCTGGGTTTTAGATCGTAGCTCGGCCACTGAAAAAGCATTGCGAATTGGTTGATCTGGGTAAGAGATCGTAGCTCAACCTCTCAAAGCACAAAGCTAATTGGTTGATCTGGGTCGTAGCTCGGCTACTGGCAAAACATAGAAAATGGGTTGATCTGGGTCGTACATCGTAGCTCAGCCACTAAAAAACATTGCCAATTGGTTGATCTGGGTCGCAGATCGTAGCTCAGTCAGTGAAAAAACATTGCGAATTGGTTGATCTTAGTCGTATATTGTAGCTCAGCCACTAAAAAACATGGCGTATTGGTTTGTCTTGGTCGTAGATTGTAGCTCAGCCACTGACAAAACACAGAAAATTGGATGATCTGGGTCGTAGCTCAGCCAAAGCAGAAATATTGCGAATTGGTTGATCTGGGTCGTAGATCGTTGCTCAGCCACTTTAAATACTTTGCGAATTGGTTGATCTGGATTGTAGATCGTAGTTCAGCCACTGAAGAAAAGACATGGCGTATTTGTTTGTCTGGGTCGTAATCGTAGCTCAGCCACTGACAAAACATAGAAAATGGGATGATCTAGATCGTAGTTCAGCCATTGTAAAAACATAGCGAATTGGTTGATCTAGGTCATAGATCGTTGCTCAGCCACTGACAAAACATAGTGAATTGGTCGATCTGGGTCGTAGATCGTAGCTCAGCCACTGAAAAAACCTACGGAATTGACTGGGCTGGGTCGTACAGCGTAGTTCAGCCACTGAACAAATAAAGCAAATTGGCTGATCTAAGTCGTAGATCGTAGGTCAACCACTGAAAAAACATAGCTTATTGGTTGATCTTGGTCGTAGATTGTAAAAAAACAGTGAATTGGTTGATCTGGGTCGTAGCTCAGCCACTGATAAAAAACATACGGAATTGGCTGGGCTGGGTCGTACAGCGTAGTTCAGCCACTAAACAAACATAGCAAATTGGCTGATCTAGGTTGTATATCTTGGCTCAGTTACTGAAGAAAACATAAGGAATTGATTGATCCTGGTCATACATTGTAGCTCAGCCACTGACAAAGCAGAGACAATTGGTTGATCAGGGTTGTAGATCGTAGTTCAGCCACTGAAAAAAAAATTGCGAATTGGTTGATCAGGGTTTTAGATCATAGCTCGGCCACTGAAAAAACATTGCGAATCGGTTGATCTGGGTCGTAGATCGTAGCTCAGCCACTTACAAAACATAGAAAATTGGTTGAGCTGGGTCGTAGTTCGTAGCTAATCTTAAAAAACAAAACATCGCAGATCCTTGCTCAACCACTGAAAAAGCATTGCAAATTGGTTGATCTAGATCGTAGTTCAGCCCCTGAAAAAAAACATGGCGTATTGGTTTGTCTGGGTCGTACATCGTAGCTCAGCCACTGACAAAACACAGAAAATTGGTTGATCTGGGTCGTAGCTCAGCCACTGAAAAAACATACGGAATTGGCTGGGCTGGGTCGTACAGTGTAGTTCAGTCACTGAGCAAACATAGCAAATTGGTTGATCTAGGTCATACATATTGTCTCAGTCACTGAAAAACATAAGGAATTGATTGATCCTGGTCATACATCATAGCTCAGCCACTGACAAAGCATAGAATATTGGTTGATCAGGGTCGTAGATCGTAGGTCAACCGCTGAAAAAACATTGCGAATTGGTTGACCTTAGTCGTAGATCAGCCACTGAAAACCATAGCTTGTTGGTTGATCTTGGTCATAGATCGTATCTCGGCCAGACATAACAGTGAATTGGTTGATCAGGGTTGTAGCTCAGCCACTGAAAAAACATACGGAATTGGCTGGGCTAAGTCGTACAGCGTAGTTCAGCCACTGAACAAACATAACAAATTGGCTGATCTGAGTTGTATATTGTAGCTCAGCCACTCAAAAAACATTGCAAATTTGTTGATCTGAGTTTTAGATCGTAGCTCGGCCACTGTAAAAACATTGCGAAAAGGTTGATCTGGGTCGTAGATTGTAACTCGGCCATTGTAAAAACATGGCGAAATGGTTGATCTGGGACGTAGATCGTAGCTTAGCCAATGAAAAAACATTGCAATTGGTTGATCTTATTTGTATATCGTAGCTCAGCCACTGAAAAAACATGGCATATTGATTGATCTGGGTCGTAGATCGTATCTCAGCCACTGACAAAACAGTGAATTGGTTGATCTGTGTCGTGGCTCAGCCACTGAAAGGACATACGGAATTGGCAGGGCTGGGTCGTACAGCGTATTTCTGCCACTGCACAAACATAGCAAATTGGTTGATCTAGGTCGTATATCTTGGCTCAGTCACTGAAAAAACATAAGGAATTGATTGATCCTGGTCATACATCGTAGCTCAGCCACTGACAAAGCATAGACAATTGGTTGATCAGAAAAGTACATCGTAGGTCAGCCACTGAAAAAAACATTGCGAATTGGTTTGATCTTAGTCGTAGATCGTAGCTCAGCCACTGAAACACATAGCTTATTGGTTGATCTGGGTTGTAGATCGTACCAAAGCCACTGACAAAACATCGAAAATGGGTTTATCTAGGTCGTAGATTGTAGCTCTGCCACTGAAAAAAACATTGCGAAATGGTTGATCTGGGTCGTAGATCGTAACACAGTCATTGTAAAAGCATAGCGAATGGGTTGATCTTGGTCGTAGATCATAGCATAGCCACTTTAAAAACATTGCTAATTGGTTGATCTGGGAAGTAGATCGTAGCTCAACCTCTTAAAACACAAAACCAATTGGTTGATTTCGGTTGTAGCTCAGCCACTGGCAAAACATAGAAAATGGGTTGATGTGGGTCTTAGATTGTAGCTCTGCCACTGAAAAAACATAGGGAATTGGTTGATCTGGGTCGTACATCGTAGCTCAGCCACTAAAAAACATTGCGAATTGGTTGATCTGGGTCACAGATCGTATCTCAGCCACTGAAAAAACATTGCGAATTGGTTGATCTTAGTCGTATATTGTAGCTCAGCCACTAAAAAACATGGCGTATTGGTTTGTCTTGGTCGTAGATTGTAGCTCAGCCACTAACAAAACACAGAAAATTGGATGATCTGGGTCGTAGCTCAGCCAAAGCAGAAATATTGCGAATTGGTTGATCCGTGTCGTAGAGATCGTTACTCAACCTCTTTAAAAACATTGCGAATAGGTTGAACTGGGTCGTAGATCATAGCTCAGTGACTGACTAAACATAGAAAAAGGGAGGATCTAGGCCGTAGATTGTAGCTCTGCCACTGAAAAAACATTGTGAATTGGTTGATATGGGTAGTAGATCGTAACTCAGACACTGAAAAAAAATGCGTATTGGTTGATCTGGGTCGTAGATCGTAGCCCAACCACTCAAAACACATAGCTAATTAGTTTGCTAGGTCGTAGATTGTAGCACAGCCACTGACAAAACATAGAAAATTGGTTTATCTGGGTCGTAAATCTTAGCTCAACCAATGGAAAAACATTGCGAAAATTGGTTGATCTGTGTTGTAGATCTTAGCTAAGCCAATGAAAAAAACATTGCGAATTGTTTGATCCTAGTCGTAGATCGTTGCTCAGCCAGTGAAAAAACATTGCGAATTAGTTGATATATGGGTCGTAGATCGTAGCTCATACTTTGCGAATTGATCTGGGTCGTAGCTCAGCCAAAGCAAAAATATTGTGTATTTGTTGATCTGGGTCGTAGGTCGTAGCTCAGCCACTTTAAAAACATTGCGAATTGGTTGATCTGGGTCTTAGATCGTAGCTCAAACTCTCAAATTTGGTTGATCTGAGTTTTAGATCGTAGCTCAGCCACTGAAAAAACATTGCAAAATAGTTTATCGTGGTCGTAGATTGTAGCTCAGCCATTGTAAAAACATAGCGAATTGGTTGATCTGGGTCGTAGATCATAGCTCAGCTACTGAAAGACCATAGCGAATTGGTTGATCTGGGTCGTAGATCGTAGCTTAGTCAATGAAAAAACATTGCGAATTGGTTGATCTGGGTCGTAGATCGTAGCTCATGAAGCCATTGTAAAACTTTGCGCATTGATCTAGGTCGTAGCTCACCCAAAGCAAAAATATTGTGTATTTGTTGATATTGATCGTAGATCAGAGCTCAGCCACTTTAAATACATTGCGAATTGGTTGATCTGGTTCTTAGATCGTATCTCAAGCTCTCAAAACACAAAGCTAATTGATTGATCTGGGTCGTAGATCAGCCACTGACAAAATATAGAAAATGGGTTATCTAGGTCGTATATTGTAGCTCTGCCACTGAAAAAACATTGCAAATTGGTTGATCTGGGTAGTAGATTGTAGCTCAGCCACTAAAAAAACATAGCTTATTGGTTGATCTGGGTCGTAGATCATAACTCAGCCACTGACAAAACATAGTGAATTGGTTGATCTGGGTCAAAGCTCAGCCACTGAAAAAACATACGGAATTGGCAGGGCTGGGTCGTACAGCGTATTTTAGTCACTGAACAAACATAGCAAATTGGTTGATATAGGTCGTGTATCTCAGTCACTGAAAAAACATAAGGAATTGATTGATCCTGGTCATACATTGTAGCTCAGCCACTGACAAAGCATAGAAAATTGGTTGATCAGGGTCGCAGATCGTAGGTCAGCCTCTGAAAAAACATTGCGAATTGGTTGATCTTAGTTGTAGATCGTTGCTTAGCCACAAAAAAAACATAGCTTATTGGTTGATCTTGGTCGTGGTCGTAGAGCGTATCTCAGCCACTGAAAAAGCATAGTGAATTGGTTGATCTGGGTCGTAGCTCAGCCACTGAAAAAACATATGGAATTGGCTGGGCTGGGTCGTACAGCGTAGTTCAGCCACTGAACAAACATAGCAAATTGGCTGATCTAGGTCGTATATCTTGACTCAGTCACTGAAAAGATATAAGGAATTGATTGATCCTGGTCATACATCGTAGCTCAGCCACTGACAAAGCATAGAACATTGGTTGATCAGGGTAGTAGATCGTAGGTCAGCCACTGAAAAAACATAGTGAATTGGTTGATCTTGGTCGTAGATCGTAGCTCAGCCATTGTAAAAACATAGTGAATTGGTTGATCGGGGTCGTAGTTCGTAGCTCTGCCACTGAAAGACCATAGCAAATATTTTGATCTGGGTCGTAGATCGTACCTCAGTCAATGATAAAACATTGCAAATTGGTTGATGTAAAATCATTGATTCATAAAGTTTTTTTTTTTAAAACATATTTGAGTTTTTCTTTTCAATAATAATGTTGGTTGTTCCCTTTTCTATTGCGTCACCCCATGGTACAGAATTTAAACTTATTCAATATTGACGCCACACGTTCACGTAATGTCAATAAAAGGGTATATGATCCAAAAACATGAATAAAAATGCAACAAATGTATGGAGGTAAAATGTAGAATAATTACAGTACTGTTTCGATCAGCATGAGAAGCGAAAGTTATATAAAATAGATGCATTGAACTACCACAAGCGTTAATGCTAACAGATTAATTAAACTGGAATGTGCGAATCATGCTCTTGTCAAAGCTAATACTTGTCGTACTGGTTTTATCGGATTTTAGAGACAAATCATTGGTGGCAATATGTTGGTGAGAGAAACAGAGAGAGAAAAAAAAATCGAAGGAGTAGTGCAGTTAAGGAGGGATGGAGAGACATACCAGTCGTACATACATATTCGAAAATAAAACTTGTTTACAGGTTTTTTGTATTCTATATAGATATAGTTGATGTAATGCGTTTAAGATTTATTTAAATGACTATTACTTGGGTGTAGTTAAACCATGCACTGTTTGTAAAATTCTACAAGACCCAAATGTGTAAGCAGAAATTCTATATTCCCGTACAAATGCAGTCCGTGCAAAGCAGATATATTCTTAAGTACAATACTAATAAAAGTTGTTTCGTTTACAAACACATCTATAAAGTCAATTTCAGGGGTTGGGACTAAAATGCCAAATTTCGTTCACCCTGATGTGAAAGCCCTCTTGGCAGAGACGTTTGCAACGTAGTAAAGCTAAGCAACTTGCATCAATGTAAGTGCCTAGATAGATGACAGTGAACGTTGTGCACGCTTCATTTTGTGGCGGAGGTGGGATATGAGGTGACATTTAAATCACTCCCAGACAAGGTGTCCTTGGTTATGTTATATAGGTCTCTGCTCGGTGATCTGCGGTTGAGTAGATCTAATTGTTAAAGTTAGAAGGTAAATATCTAAATACACATTTAGGCAGGCTTCTTTAGCCACAATGGAAATGTTGCAAAACAAGCATCACAGATAGCCCTTGATGGTTGAGCGACAATGGTGTTTTACCGCTTCCCTTAGATAAAATTGATATGGCATCTGCTCCTGTTACATGATCTCAAACAATTGTAATAATACCGATTCAAGTATTGTTTTATTCATGTAATGTTTAAAACATTATCATAATTAGTAATATCCCATTTAATCGCAATATTTTCAAAAGTCATCTGCTGCAAAGGTGTTTAAATGTCGTCTGTATCGAGTAATGGATTGTAACTCTTTCTTCGAAACATTTTTGCATTTAGTAAAATTGCATTATTATGCTATTTTTATTGGTTGCATTTCTAGTATTCGTGTTAAACCCTCAATGCAAGAATTTACACAATATGAAAAGTCATATCTCCTTAAATGTTGACCTTGCGTTTAAGCAGTGTATGCTACACAGGTTGAAATCGTCGTTCTGGCTTCGTTTTGTGTCTGGAATGATGAAACATGTAATGAAACACAGTATTTTCAGTATTGTATTGTAAAGTATTGTAAAGAACAGAAATATAGATTGTTAAAGGTGTATTCCGTCATGTTGCTGTTCATAAGAGAAAACTATCGGCTGCTTTTTGAGAAATTAAAGACTAAAACTAAAATTGCACTTAAGTGATGATGTTTTTTTTTTTGCATTTTTGCATTGGGATATAGGCCCTCTTTTTTTCAATGGCCCCTATATCTTATACTAATATAACAAGAACGATCAATGTCATACTTTTTTAAAGACACATATATATAGCACTGGTTTGGTGGAGTGTCCTAGCTTAGGCAAGAAACATATATATAGGTTTGGTTTGTTGGTCATGGTGGAGTGTCCTTAGGCAAGACACATATATATAGTACTGGTTTGTTGGTCATGGTGGAGTGTCCTTATGCAAGACACATATATATATAGCACTGGTTTGTTGGTCATGGTGCAGTGTCCTTATGCAAGACACACATATATAGCACTGGTTTGTTGGTCATGGTGCAGTGTCCTTAGGCAAGGCACACATATATATAGCACTGGTTTGTTGGTCATGGTGCAGCGTCCTTAGGCAAGATATAGTACTGGTTTGTTGGTCATGGTGCAGTGTCCTTAGGCAAGAAACATATATATAGCACTGGTTTGTTGGTCATGGTGCAGTGTCCTTAGGCAAGACACACATATATAGCACTGGTTTGTTGGTCATGGTGCAGTGTCCTTAGGCAAGACACACATATATATAGTACTGGTTTGTTGGTCACGGTGCAGTGTCCTTAGACAAGACACATATATATAGCACTGGTTTGTTGGTCACAGTGCAGTGTTCTTAGGCAATACACACATATATACAGTACTTGTTTGTTGGTCACGGTGCAGTGTCCTTAGGCAAGACACATATATATAGCACTGGTTTGTCGATCATGGTGCAGTGTCCTTAGGCAAGACACACATATATATAGCACTGGTTTGTTGGTCATGGTGCAGTGTCCTTAGGAAAGACACACATATATAGCACTGGTTTGTCGGTCATGGTGCAGTGTCCTTAGGCAAGACACACATAAATATAGTACTGGTTTGTTGGTCATGGTGCAGTGTCCTTAGGCAAGACACATATATATATAGCACTGGTCTGTTGGTCACGGTACAGTGTCCTTAGGCAATACACATATACATATAGTACTGGTTCGTTGGTCACAGTGCAGTGTCCTTAGGCAAGACACACATATATACAGTACTTGTTTGATGGTCACGGTGCAGTGTCCTTAGGCAAGACACATATATATAGCACTGGTTTGTCGATCATGGTGCAGTGTCCTTAGGCAAGACACACATATATATATAGCACTGGTTTGTTGGTCATGGTGCAGTGTCCTTAGGCAAGACACACATATATAGCACTGGTTTGTTGGTCATGGTACAGTGTCCTTAGGCAAGACACATATATATATATATATAGCACTGGTCTGTTGGTCATGGTGCAGTGTCCTTAGGCAAGACACATATATATAGTACTGGTTTGTTGGTCATGGTGCAGTGTCCTTAGGCAAGACACATATATAGTACTGGTTTGTTGGTCATGGTACAGTGTCCTTAGGCAAGACACATATATATAGCACTTGTTTGTTGATCACGGTGCAGTGTCCTTAGGCAAGATGCATATCTATAGTACCGGTTTGTTGGTCATGGTGCAGTGTCCTTAGGCAAGACATAAAATAAACAGTACTTGTTTGTTTGTCATGGTGGAGTGTCCTTAGGCAAGACACATATATATAGTACTGGTTTGTTGGTCACGGTGCAGTGTCCTTAGGCAAGACACATATATAGCACTAGGTTGTTGGTCACGGTGCAGTGTCCTTAGGCAAGACACACATATATATATATAGTACTGGTTTGTTGGTCACGGTGCAGTGTCCTTAGGCAAGACACATATATATAGCACTGGTTTGTTGGTCACGGTGCAGTGTCCTTAGGTAAGACACATATATATAGCACTGGTTTGTCGATCATGGTGCAGTGTCTATAGGCAAGACACACATATATATAGCACTGGTTTGTTGGTCATGGTGCAGTGTCCTTAGGCAAGAAACACATATATAGCACTGGTTTGTTGGTCATGGTGCAGTGTCCTTAGGCAAGACACACATATATATAGTACTGGTGTGTTGGTCACGGTGCAGTGTCCTTAGGCAAGACACATATATAGCACTGGTTTGTTGGTCACGGTGCAGTGTCCTTAGGCAAGACGACATATATATAGTACTGGTTTGTTGGTCACGTTGCAGTGTCCTTAGGCAAGACACATATATATATAGCACTGGTTTGTCGATCATGGTGCAGTGTCCTTAGGCAAGACACACATATATATAGCGCTGGTTTGTTGGTCATGGTGCAGTGTCCTTAGGCAAGACACACATATATAGCACTGGTTTGTTGGTCATAGTGCAGTGTCCTTAGGCAAGACACATATATATAGCACTGGTCTGTTGGTCATGGTGCAGTGTCCTTAGGCAAGACACATATATATAGTACTGGTTTGGTGGTCATGGTGCAGTGTCCTTAGGCAAGACACATATATATAGTACTGGTTTGGTGGTCATGGTACAGTGTCCTTAGGCAAGACACATATATATAGTACTGGTTTGTTGGTCATGGTGGAGTGTCCTTAGGCAAGACACATATATATAGCACTGGTTTGTTGGTCACGGTGCAGTGTCCTAAGGCAAGACATATATATATATATATATATATAGCACTGGTTTGTTGGTCACGGTGCATTGTCCTTAGGCAAGACATATATATATATATATATATATATATATATATATATATTGTACTGGTCTGTTGGTCACGGTGCAGTGTCCTTAGGCAAGAAACATATATATAGTACTGGTTTGTTGGTCACGTTGCAGTGTCCTTAGGCAAGACACATATATATATATAGCACTGGTTTGTTGGTCATGGTGCAGTGTCCTTTGGCAAGACACACATATATAGCACTGGTTTGTTGGTCATGGTGCAGTGTCCTTAGGCAAGACACATATATATAGCACTGGTCTGTTGGTGATGGTGCAGTGTCCTTAGGCAAGACACATATATATAGTACTGGTTTGTTGGTCATGGTGCAGTGTCCATAGCAAGACACATATATATAGTACTGGTTTGTTGGTCATGGTACAGTGTCCTTAGGCAAGACACATATATATAGCACTTGTTTGTTGGTCACGGTGCAGTGTCCTTAGGCAAGACGCATATATATAGTACTGGTTTGTTGGTCATGGTGCAGTGTCCTTAGGCAAGACACATATAAACAGTACTTGTTTTTGGGTCATGGTGGAGTGTCCTTAGGCAAGACACATATATATAGTACTGGTTTGTTGGTCACGGTGCAGTGTCCTTAGGCAAGACACATATACATATAGTACTGGTTTATTGGTCACGGTGCAGTGTCCTTAGGCAAGACACACATATATACTGTACTTGTTTGTTGGTCACGGTGCAGTGTCCTTAGGCAAGGCATATATATATAGCACTGGTTTGTCGATCATGGTGCAGTGTCCTTAGGCAAGACACACATATATATAAAGCACTGGTTTGTTGGTCATGGTGCAGTGTCCTTAGGCAAGACACACATATATAGCACTGATTTGTTGGTCATGGTGCAGTGTCCTTAGGCAAGACACATATATATATAGCACTGGTCTGTTGGTCACGGTGCAGTGTCCTTAGGCAAGACACACATATATATAGTACTGTTTTTTTGTTCACGGTGCAGTGTCCTTAGGCAATACACACATATATATATATATATAGCACTGGTGTGTTGGTCACGGTGCAGTGTCCTTAGGCAAGACACATATATATATATATTTATAGTACTGGTTTGTTGGTCATGGTGCAGTGTCCTTAGGCAATACACACATATATATATATATATAGTACTGGTTTGTTGGTCATGGTGCAGTGTCCTTAGGCAATACACACACATATATATATAGCACTGGTTTGTTGGTCACGGTGCAGTGTCCTTAGGCAAGACACATATATATATATATATTTATACTACTGGTTTGTTGGTCATGGTGCAGTGTCCTTAGGCAAGACACACATATATATATATATAGTGCTGGTTTGTTGGTCATGGTGCAGTGTCCTTAGGCAAGACACACATATATATAGTACTGGTTTGTTGGTCACGGTGCAGTGTCCTTAGGCAAGACACATATATATAGGACTGGTTTGTTGATCACGGTGCAGTGTCCTTAGGCAAGACACACATATATATAGTACTGGTTTGTTGGTCACGGTGGAGTGTCCTTAGGCAAGACACACACATATATATATATATATATAGTACTGGTTTGTTGGTCATGGTGCAGTGTCCTTAGGCAAGACACACATATATATAGTACTGGTTTGTTGGTCATGGTGCAGTGTCCTTAGGCAAGATATAGTACTGGTTTGTTGGTCATGGTGCAGTGTCCTTAGGTAAGACACATATATATAGCACTGGTTTGTCGATCATGGTGCAGTGTCTATAGGAAAGACACACATATATATATAGCACTGGTTTGTTGGTCATGGTGCAGTGTCCTTAGGCAAGATATAGTACTGGTTTGTTGGTCATGGTGCAGTGTCCTTAGGTAAGACACATATATATAGCACTGGTTTGTCGATCATGGTGCAGTGTCTATAGGAAAGACACACATATATATATAGCACTGGTTTGTTGGTCATGGTGCAGTGTCCTTAGGCAAGACACACATATATAGCACTGGTTTGTTGGTCATGGTGCAGTGTCCTTAGGCAAGGCACACATATATATAGCACTGGTTTGTTGGTCATGGTGCAGTGTCCTTAGGCAAGATATAGTACTGGTTTGTTGGTCATGGTGCAGTGTCCTTAGGCAAGACACATATATATAGCACTGGTTTGTTGGTCATGGTGCAGTGTCCTTAGGCAAGACACATATATATAGCACTGGTTTGTTTGTCATGGTGCAGTGTCCTTAGGCAAGACACACATATATAGCACTGGTTTGTTGGTCATGGTGCAGTGTCCTTAGGCAAGACACACATATATATAGTACTGGTTTGTTGGTCACGGTGCAGTGTCCTTAGGCAAGACACATATATATAGCACTGGTTTGTTGGTCACAGTGCAGTGTCCTTAGGCAATACACACATATATACAGTACTTGTTTGTTGGTCACGGTGCAGTGTCCTTAGGCAAGACACATATATATAGCACTGGTTTGTCGATCATGGTGCAGTGTCCTTAAGCAAGACACACATATATATAGCACTGGTTTGTTGGTCATGGTGCAGTGTCCTTAGGCAAGACACACATATATAGCACTGGTTTGTTGGTCATGGTGCAATGTCCTTAGGCAAGACACACATAAATATAGTACTGGTTTGTTGGTCATGCTGCAGTGTCCTTAGGCAAGACACATATATATATATAGCACTGGTCTGTTGGTCACGGTACAGTGTCCTTAGGCAATACACATATACATATAGTACTGGTTTGTTGGTCATGGTACAGTGTCCTTAGGCAAGACACACATATATAGCACTGGTTTGTTGGTCATGGTGCAGTGTCCTTAGGCAAGACACATATATATATAGCACTGGTCTGTTGGTCATGATGCAGTGTCCTTAGGCAAGACACATATATATAGTACTGGTTTGTTGGTCATGGTGCAGTGTCCTTAGGCAAGACACATATATATAGTACTGGTTTGTTGGTCATGGTACAGTGTCCTTAGGCAAGACACATATATATATATATTTATAGTACTGGTTTGTTGGTCATAGTGCAGTGTCCTTAGGCAATACACACATATATATATATATAGTACTGGTTTGTTGGTCACGGTGCAGTGTCCTTAGGCAAGACACACATATATATAGTACTGGTTTGTTGGTCACGGTGCAGTGTCCTTAGGCAAGACACATATATATATATATATATATATATATATATATAGTACTGGTTTGTTGGTCATGGTGCAGTGTCCTTAGGCAAGACACACACATATATATATATATATAGTACTGGTTTGTTGGTCATGGTGCAGTGTCCTTAGGCAAGGCACACATATATATAGTACTGGTTTGTTGGTCACGGTGCAGTGTCCTTAGGCAAGATATAGTACTGGTTTGTTGGTCATGGTGCAGTGTCCTTAGGTAAGACACATATATATAGCACTGGTTTGTCGATCATGGTGCAGTGTCTATAGGAAAGACACACATATATATATAGCACTGGTTTGTTGGTCATGGTGCAGTGTCCTTAGGTAAGACACATATATATAGCACTGGTTTGTCGATCATGGTGCAGTGTCTATAGAAAAGACACACATATATATATAGCACTGGTTTGTTGGTCACGGTGCAGTGTCCTTAGGCAAGACACACACATATATATATAGCACTGGTTTGTTGGTCATGGTGCAGTGTCCTTAGGCAAGACACACATATATAGCACTGGTTTGTTGGTCATGGTGCAGTGTCCTTAGGCAAGACACATATATATATAGCACTGGTCTGTTGGTCATGGTGCAGTGTCCTTAGGCAAGACACATATATATAGTACTGGTTTGTTGGTCATGGTGCAGTGTCCTTAGGCAAGACACATATATATAGTACTGGTTTGTTGGTCATGGTACAGTGTCCTTAGGCAAGACACATATATATAGCACTTGTTTGTTCGTCACAGTGCAGTGTCCTTAGGCAAGATGCATATATATATAGTACCGGTTTGTTGGTCATGGTGCAGTGTCCTTAGGCAAGACACATATAAACAGTACTTGTTTGTTTGTCATGGTGGAGTGTCCTTAGGCAAGACACATATATATAGTACTGGTTTGTTGGTCACGGTGCAGTGTCCTTAGGCAAGACACATATATAGCACTGGGTTGTTGGTCACGGTGCAGTGTCCTTAGGCAAGACACACATATATATATATAGTACTGGTTTGTTGGTCACGGTGCAGTGTCCTTAGGCAAGACACATATATATATAGCACTGGTTTGTTGGTCATGGTGCAGTGTCCTTAGGTAAGACACATATATATAGCACTGGTTTGTCGATCATGGTGCAGTGTCTATAGGCAAGACACACATATATATAGCACTGGTTTGTTGGTCATGGTGCAGTGTCCTTAGGCAAGACACACATATATAGCACTGGTTTGTTGGTCATGGTGCAGTGTCTATAAGAAAGACACACATATATATATATAGCACTGGTTTGTTGGTCATGGTGCAGTGTCCTTAGGCATGATATAGTACTGGTTTGTTGGTCATGGTGCAGTGTCCTTAGGTAGGACACATATATATAGCACTGGTTTGTCGATCATGGTGCAGTGTCTATAGGTAAGACACACACATATATATATAGCACTGGTTTGTTGGTCATGGTGCAGTGTCCTTAGGCAAGACACACATATATAGCACTGGTTTGTTGGTCATGGTGCAGTGTCCTTAGGCAAGGCACACATATATATAGCACTGGTTTGTTGGTCATGGTGCAGTGTCCTTAGGCAAGATATAGTACTGGTTTGTTGGTCATGGTGCAGTGTCCTTAGGCAAGACACATATATATAGCACTGGTTTGTTGGTCATGGTGCAGTGTCCTTAGGCAAGACACACATATATAGCACTGGTTTGTTGGTCATGGTGCAGTGTCCTTAGGCAAGACACACATATATATATATAGTACTGGTTTGTTGGTCACGGTGCAGTGTCCTTAGGCAAGACACATATATATAGCACTGGTTTGTTGGTCACAGTGCAGTGTCCTTAGGCAATACACACATATAAACAGTACTTGTTTGTTGGTCACGGTGCAGTGTCCTTAGGCAAGACACATATATATAGCACTGGTTTGTCGATCATGGTGCAGTGTCCTTAGGCAAGACACACATATATAGCACTGGTTTGTTGGTCATGGTGCAGTGTCCTTAGGTAAGACACATATATATAGCACTGGTTTGTCGATCATGGTGCAGTGTCTATAGGAAAGACACACATATATATATATAGCACTGGTTTGTTGGTCACGTTGCAGTGTCCTTAGGCAAGACACATATATATAGTACTGGTTTGTTGGCCATGGTGCAGTGTCCTTAGGCAAGACACACATATATAGTACTAGTTTGTTTTTCATGGTACAGTGTCCTTAGGCAAGACACATATATATATATATAGTATTGGTTTGTTGGCCATGGTGCAGTGTCCTTAGGCAAGACACATATATATAGTACTGGTTTGTTGGTCACGGTGTAGTGTCCTTAGGCAAAACACATATATATAGCACTTGTTTGTTGGCCATGGTGCAGTGTCCTTAGGCAAGACACACATATATATAGTACTGGTTTGTAGGCCATGGTGCTGTGTCCTTAGGCAAGACACACATATATAGCACTGGTTTGTTGGTCACAGTGTAGTGTCCTTAGGCAAGACACATATATATAGCACTTGTTTGTTGGCCATGGTGCAGTGTCCTTAGGCAAGACACACATATATATAGTACTGGTTTGTAGGCCTTGGTGCTGTGTCCTTAGGCAAGACACATATATATATATATATATATATAGTACTGGTTTGTAGGCCATGGTGCTGTGTCCTTAGGCAAGACACATATATATATATATAGTACTGGTTTGTTGGTCATGGTGCAGTGTCCTTAGGCAAGACACACATATATATAGCACTGGTTTGTTGGTCATGGTGCAGTGTCCTTAGGCAAGACACATATATATAGTACTGTTTTGTTGGTCACGGTGCAGTGTCCTTAGGCAAGACACATATATAGCACTGGTTTGTTGGTCACAGTGCAGTGTCCTTAGGCAAGACACACATATATATATTGTACTGGTTTGTTGGTCATGGTGCAGTGTCCTTAGGCAAGACACACATATATATATAGTACTGGTTTGTTTGTCACGGTGCAGTGTCCTTAGGCAAGACACATATATATCTAGTACTGGTTTGTTGGTCACGGTGCAGTGCCCTTAGGCAAAACACATATATATAGTACTGATTTGTTGTTCAGGGTGGAGTGTCCTTACACAAGACACATATATATAGTACTGTTCCTTTGTGACCCTCAATTAAATTCCTTCAAGCCATGTCTATTGGTCAAAAAAGATGGCTGCAGGGTCGGTTCTTTTTTGCTTTATATTGCTATAGTGAAAATTTAAAAAATCTCCTCCGAAAGTGTATGGCCATTTTCAAATAATTTTGTAGAAATCTTCCTAGGTTGCCCCTCTATCAGATTTCTTCAAGCCATGTTGATTGGTCAAAAGATGGCCGCCAGGCGGCAGGGCTTATATCGCTTAAGTAAAAAATAAAAATATCAGGTGAGCGATCCAGGGCCATCATGGCCCTCTTGTTATTTTTATTATCCCCCGCTTTTTCGAAGAAAAAAAGGGGGTTTATTAATTTCGGTTTGTCCGTCTGTCTGTCTGTCTGTCACACTTCGTTTCCGTGCAATAACTGCCACAAATGTGAACCGTTTTCTTTCAAACTTGGTAACAAGGTTAAATGCCTTAAGGGCTAGGCCAAGTTCGATCGTCACTTTCGGCGGACTTTATTCGGTGGAGTTATGACCCCTTAATTAACAAAAAATGTCATTTGTTGCTGTTTCCGTGCAATAACTGCCACAAATGTGAACAGTTTTTTTTCAAACTTGGTAACAAGGTTAAATGCCTTAACAGCTAGGCTAAGTTCGATCGTCACTACAATATTTTCTGCAAGCGGGGGATATAAATTTCATGAATTTGCTTGTTATTCTTATAACAGGAACTTAATGCCCAGCAGGAAGCTCAGCGGAGGTACCCTGTCCTCTTGACCAGTATTGTGATACAGATAACCTTGCAGTCCCAACAGGGTGTTGTTTGGCAGGATATATCTGTATTGGCAACAAGTCATCACCCAATTGAGTGCCCCTCAGGATCAACAACAGAAGAAACCTTAGAGACCTATCTGAGTAAGTTATCTGATTGTTGCGCAATACAATGATGTCTCCTCTTCAGCAGACAACTTTTGATAACATTTCATAATGAGTAATTTCTCCTTTTGCCACAATGTTTTCACACTGTATTTGGTGATTTTACTTTCATAAATTATAAAAATCAAATTTAATGTTTTTGCCTAGATGTGTTACAAGTTGTCTGCTGCCTATTTGTTGTAATGAACCATTTCTCCTTTTAACACACAATGTTTTCAACTGGAGGCCAATCAGTCGCTGACTGTATTACATGCACAGGGGCATATTACTGTCAGGCTTATGGACTTTGTAGTATCGGGTACTGTAAAGCCATCGGTAAGTCTGGTTTCATTGTTTAACACATACAACAAATCTGCAGCACGAGGCTTTGAAAACATCAAGATAAAAATATGAAAAAGCTCTGTAAATAAAAGAATGATAAATTAATAGAGTTGAAAACATTCTGGCAAAAGGAGAAATTGCAAATAATGACCAATTTTATCTTTTGCCACATTGTTTTTAAAAGCCAATTGCTGCAAAGGGTTCAGAAAACGTCTATGTGAAAGGGGTAATCCCACTGGAATAATATGGGTGAAGGAGAAAATCTAGGTTTGCATCTGTCCATCTGTCCTTGTGTCAAACTTTGTCTTGATCATATTTCTTAACATTTTAGACTTGTGTATCCCAAATCTGGTATGCACATATATCTTTGGAATAGGGTGTGTGTTGTACCAACATAATGTCACCTTGAGATTGACCATTGACTTCATATTGAAAAAAGAAATTGTCAGATCTCTATCTCCTTCACTATAATGTATAGAGATAATATACTTTGTGCAGAGATACATTTTGTTCATGAGAATTGTATATAAAGGATACATAATTTAACCTTGACCTATTACCCACTTGAAGAAAAGCAAAGGAATTATAATTTCATTTTAAATATTTTGTTTCTCTTGTTGTAGGCAACTATGAAGATCTGGATGCTCAACATATTAGTACCGTAGTTACAGAGGTGTGTTTGTGCCAGCAGATTGCCCAGCAGGTTCTTATTGCCAGGCACAGACCATGTTTGAGACTCCGTACTTGTGTCCTGCTGGCACTTACAGTAATATAACAAGGTTGTCCAACTCTTCTCAGTGTATGACATGTTGTCCCGGAATGTATTGTCAAGGAGAAGGTATTTAATTTGCTATTTTGCTTTATATGGCTTGTTTTAAGTTCTTGTCTGATATTAAGAAAATTGAATAGGAATCTTACTTCAGTGATCCTCTACTTAATTTGTTCAAGCCGTATTGATTGGTTACAAAATCATAGCAACCTCTCGTCATCACAAAAGGGGTAAATTGAACTTTTAGCTACAAATGACAACTCCTACCATTCCACTCGACCAATTTCAATGTTACTTCACAGGAATGTTCCTTTGATGGTCCTCTTTAAAAATTGTACAAAGACTTACATTCTGTGTAGAACTTTTGTTGCTGCGGCATCAGAAATTGAGAAAAATGCCCAAACTTTAAAAACCTCCATCTCCATAATCCATTTGTCAGATTCCAAGATAATTTGGCAGAAATGTTCTTTGGGTGACTCTCTACAAAAACCGTTCAAGCAATATTGATTTTGTTGACAAACAGGGCATCATAGCGGCATCAGGAAAGGTGCATAATGACAAAACTTTGTAATTCCATTCTTATTAAAGTCCTTGTTAGATTTCAAGATAAAAACGGCTTTTACTGATAAACTATTTCTTTAACTGAGTTTCCACTGCTTGCAGTTTCATTTGAACTCCTGATCTAATTTTCACAGATATTTGCAGTTAAATATTTGTTTCTAATTAACTATCATTCAGATGATCGATTTAGGGCAATCTTGGCCCTCTTGTTTATCCAAAATGTTCTCAAAATTCTTCTGCTTTCAAGAAATGTTTAAACTAGCTTATGTACTATTCAAAAGTTCAAACTGAACGCATCAGAGGAATAGAATGAACTATCTTGACAAAGCAAATGATTATTTTTACATGATGTTTTAAAGACATTAACCCATCCCCACAAATAGTTGCTTTTCGACGCCTCTGAGATAAACAGAAGTTCAAAAATTAAGTAGGATAGTGACTATAGGAAACACATTTAACTTTCCCCATTTGTTGCCTTAGCAGCAGACTACTTTTCTAAACATTTTCGGAAAAAGAGGAATTGCTCAAAATACCCTTTTACTCCTTTTTCCAATTTTTTTTCAATTCTTAACTTTACATGAAAATTCCTCTTACAGAAAAACAATGAATTATTTCTCCTTTTGCAACATTGTTTTCAACTATATTCAATAGTTCTATAGAACTTCAAAGATATCTGCATCTTATTATGTGTATATGTGAAATGAGAGATATATGTATACAAGCCTCGAGAACGTTTCAAAACATATTTAGATTCAAGAAATTTGAGGATGAATTTTAAATTTGGAGGGGTATATGTAGACAATGGATATGTATATGGGGGAGCACTTATACTGCCTTGTTATATAGCTAGCTTTTATAGCAACGCGGTAGAGTGCTCGACTTCAGATCAAAAGGTCTAAGGTTCGAGCACTGGTCAGGTCAGATCTTTCAGGACTGTTACAATGTGTTTTATTAGTACAGGTTATTACTGCCAAGGTGGTGCCGTCACAACCAACAACATGCTGTATACTGCCAACCATTATTGTGTGTAGCCGGATCTAATGCACCAACACCTTGTCCCACAGGCTCCTTCTCATCGAACACGGGAAACATTGACCCCACAAACTGTGAGCTGTACAGCTCAGTACTATTGTTCAAGTTTTGGCAGAATCCCCAGACCTTGTTCTGCAGGATATTATTGTCCTGCGGGTCCAAGCTCCTCAGCTCCGGCCAACTACTCATGTCCAGCCTGTCATTTCTGTCCTGGAGGAACTGGAACACCGTCACAGTGTCCAGCTGGGGTCTATCAAGACAACACAGGACAAACAGACTGTTTGGCTTGTCCTGCTCAAAAGTAAGGAGAATATGGATTAACAGTCGTTCACTTGATCGGTTATCTTTAAACCTTTCACACATTTGGGCAAAGACATGGAAAATCTCAATAATTGGAAGTATGATCATTAACCCTTTCCCTCATATATACGCTTTCTGATGCCTCTGCAGCAGACGGCTTTTTGAAAACATGCAATTTCTCCTTTTGCCACAATGCTTTCCACTTTTTGTCATAGGTTATCCATTCAATTATGGAGATTTTCTATTTTTTGACAAAATACGTTCAAAGTCGTCTGCTGCAGAATTGTCGTATGAGGGAAAGGGTTAAGTGGAGTTAAAATCATTTTGGCAAAATGGAGAAATTGCTTATAAGCTATTTTTAACCAGGTTTTCCGAAGGAAAAATCTGGTTATTAGTTTGGCGAAGTCGGCGGGCGGTTGGGCGGGCGGGCGGGCATCAACTTTCCTTGTCCGGACCATAACTTTGTCATGCATAGAGATATTTTCAAATAACTTGGCACAAACATGCACCATATCAAGACGATGTGCCAAATGCAAAAAAAAATCTGTAGATTCAAGGTCAAGGTCACAGTGATAAGAAATAGACTTTAATTGAACCTTTTCTTGTCCGGACCATAACTTTGTCATACATAGAGATATTTTCAAATAACTTGGCACAAACATGCACCATATCAAGACGATGTGCCAAATGCAAAAGAAAATCTGTATATTCAAGGTCAAGGTCACAGTGATAAGAAATAGACTTTAATTGAACTTTTCTTGTCCGGACCATAACTTTGTCATGCATAGAGATATTTTCAAATAACTTGGCACAAATATGAACTATATCAATATGATATGTCACATGCAAAACTTTTGTCTTTAGCTTCAAGGTCAAGGTCACAGTGACAACAAATGGACATCAGTTAAATTTTTCTTGTCCGGACAATAACTTTTTCATCCATAGAGATATTTTCAAATAGCTTGGAACAAATATCAAGACGCTGTGTCATATGCACAATTTATGTGTTTAGCTTCCTGGTCAAGGTCACAGTGACAGAAAATATACTTTACTTGAACTGTTTTTGTTCAGACCATAACTTTACCATGCATATAGATATTTTCAAATAACTTCGCGCAAATATGCTCCATATTAAATAACTTGGCAATTTAAAAGAATATAGCATAGATATGAGTAAGTTTCATAACCTCGGGCCCTGGATCTAGTCTGTTTGCAAAGGCATAAACGCGTTACTATCAAGTAAAGGGTTAAGGCAAATCACTGATTATCAACCTGGCATTAGGGATCCTAAAATGTGGCTGCTTACAACAAAAGGTTGCTTAATATCTGTTATCTATTATATGTTCTTAATAAATGAGGCCATCAACACACGATTGACTGTATTGAACTGATATTTGTTAGATAAAATTGTGATATATTTAATTGACAAAGTAATTATGATTATTCATCAATAGAAATATTCCCTGTTACTTGAATTACTAGGTTTGATTAACTATTAACAGAAAGATTTGACAGATCTGTTAATTCTTAATCAAACACCTTCCATTATAGAAAACCTGGTTTCATGGAATTTCCATGTCTTGTTCCTTTTGCCATAATGATTTCAAAAATGGTCTGCTGCAGAGTCATCAGCAAATGCCTCTATTTGGAAAAGGGTTAAAGTCCTCTGCTTTAGAAGAATCTGATGTTAAAAAACTGTGAAATCGTAATACAATTCAGAAACGGAATCGAAAACATTGTGGGAAAATGTTCATTATGAGCAGCTTCTCCTTTTCACTCAATGTTTAAAATTTCACCTGCTGCAAAGACATCAAATACTGTTTGTATTAAGTAAAGGGTAAAGAATTGTGTTTCATTATCTTTAGAAAATTATTGTGAGAAAGCGAGGAAACACTCATAATTAATGTTCCTCCTTTCAGCATGATGTTTCTTCTCTGTCACATTACTGAATTAATATATTACTTAACATTTTTAGCTCACCTGAGCTTTGCTCAAGGTGAGTTATTGTGATCGCCTTTTTTCCCGGCGTCCGTCGTGCGGTGTGCGTCAACTTCTTCTCCTCAGTAACCAGTGGGTCAATTGGGATGAAACTTCACAGAAAGCATCCTCTCATTGACCTCACCAGATTTCCTTCAAATTTTTGGGATCCATGCAGAATTCTGGTTTCCATGGCAATGAAATGAAAAAAACTTCAAAATTCTTCTTCTCCGAAAGTGTCAGGCCGATTTTCAAATAATTTTGTAGAAATGTTTCTTAAGTGACCCACTATCAGATTCCTTCAAGCCATGTTGATTGGTCGAAAAACATGGCCGCCAGGGGGGTCGGGGCTATTTTGCCTTATATGGCTATAGTGAAAACTTAAAAAATCTTCTCCTCCAAAAGTGTCAGGCCGATTTTCAAATAATTTTGTAGAAATGTTCCTAGGGTGACCATCTATCAGATTCCTTAAAGCTAAGTTGATTGGTCTGAAACTATGGCCGCCAGGGGTGGGGCTTACATAGCTAAAGTGAAAAAAAAAAATCAGGTGAGCAATCCAGGGCCATCATGGCCCTCTTGTTACAGATACTGACAATTTTGACATCTTTCCAGCAGGCAATATCTGTTTTCCCAAGTTGTTTTCAAAACTGCAGAAAATTTCCCAATTTTCAAGACATTAGAATTTCCACAGAGACAAAGTTTAAAATATTGTTTCGGTTAAACAGTTATAAATTAGAACAAGAGTGCCAGTGCCGCCACAATATACGCCGCCACAAAATATAAAGATCAAGATTGGTCCTTTTAATTATTGCTTTTAACATGTCTGTATACATAAGCTCAAAATGAAGTCTGTGAGACCAGTTAGCTTAGCTGGAAGAGACAGGGACCTGAGATCATGGTTGCCTGGGTAGTAGGTTCGATCCCTGCAGGGGCAGCCGGGTGTTTCCTTGAGCAAAACAGTTTATCCACACTTATCTTGTTCAGAGTTGAAAGTCTTACTCTGCTTACCAGCCTAGCTGACTTTGGTATTAACTAAAGGAAATAGGATACATATAAACAGAGATAGAACCCTATAGAGGCTTCCAATATGAAAGTAGGTCAAATGGCAGTGTCGATATGTATCCTTTTTATGCCCCCGGAATCACCGATTCGGTGGGCATCTAGTTTTTGGCCTGTCTGTCTGTCTGTCTCTTTGTCTGTCGAAAAAAACTTGAACCTTGACCACTACTTTTGAACCATAACAGGTACGGCTACCATATTTCACATGTGTATTCCTTGTGACATGACCTTTCTGTCAGTACCAACATTTTTGACCTTGCAACCTTGACCTTTGACCTAGATGTTGCCATTGACACATCTTGTTTCCTTCTGAGCATAACTCTTGCAAAAATCACTCTACCGGATAATCCCTGCTTTATGCACTTCTACCTGTTTGGAAACTTGAGTTGCTTTCTCAAGTGAATATGCTATAGAGACCAAGTTTCGAAAGGCATAACTATTGCAAAAATTGCTGAACCGGAAAATCCCTGCTTAATGCACATCTACCCATTATAGTAATGATATTGACCAAGTTTTGAAAAGATTCAGTCAGAAACGTAGGAAGAGTTGCGTTCACAAGCCGCAATATCAATCAGCTACAGAGACTAAATTACAAGGGACATAAATCTTGCAAAAATCAATGAACCGGAAAATCGCCGCTTCATGCACATCTACCCATTATAGTCATGACATTGACCAAGTTTTGAAAAGATTCGGTCAGAAACATAGGAGTTGCGTTCACAAGGCTGCAATATCAATCAGCTACAGAGACTAAGTTACAAGGCACTAAAATCTTGCAAATATCAATGAACCGGAAAATCGCCGCTTCATGCACATCTACACATTATAGTTATGACATTGACCAAGTTTTGAAAAGATACGGTCAGAAACGTAGGAGAAGTTGCGTTCACAAGAAATGGACGTACGTACGGACGGACAGACGGAGAAGATGACGCCAATATACGACCGCCTCTGGCGGCGTATAAAAAATTAAGGCTCAGCCCTTGCTGTTTAAGCACCATGACTCTAAAAAATGCAATTAATTTCTCCTTTTGCCATAATGTTTTCAACTTTTTCAATAATGATACCTTCATTTTTGAGGGATTGTCCATGTTTTTGCCTACATGTTTTAAAAGTCGTCTGCTGCAGATTTGTTATATGAGGGAAATGGTTAATATTGTAGAGCAATATTATTGTATTACTTTTTGTAACATGAAATCTTCTCCTTCATTGAACTGACTTTTTATCTCACCTACGTGAATATATTTGAAAATATTATGAAAAAAAAGTTTTTTTACAAAACGAGCAAACTTTTATTGGACAATGTTATTTTGTCTTCTTATATTAATTATTATGTTACAGAACTTAATCGTATCACCCTGTAGGCAAATTAAATAACATAAGAGCGACCAGTTAGGGATGAGTTTCACTTACTGCACCAATCAGGACAGAGCTGATCCCTGTCCCACTGGGTCTTACTGTCCAGGGAACAATGGCATGGACTACACACCGTTTCTGGCTGAAACTTATTACCCAACTACATTGTTACAAGTAAGTGTGGGGGTCATCTATCTTCTAACATACAGAGGAGGTTTGAGGCCTCTGCAGCAGAAAGTTTCTCCTTTTGCCACAATGTTTTAACTATATTCAATAATGATTCTCTTATTTAAATTGATTTTCCATATTTCGGTCTAGACATTTTCAAAGTCGTTTCCTGCAGATTTGTTGTGTGTGAAAAAGGTCTAATTTAAATTTACTTATTAATGGCAATCACCTAAAGACGAACAATCTTTTTAAGTCAAAAACTGGTTTTTCTTATGAACTATATATATTGCAGTAGATCTATTCAACTGTGAATATATTAAGTATTGTTTTGTCCTAACAGAATTAGACCAAAATCAATGCTTGGCATGTGATGCAGGCTAGTATTGTGATACTGTTGGGTTATCTGCCCCCAGGAAACTAGTGCTAGGTACTACTGCACTTCCGGAGTAGGCCTCGCTGGAACTGGAGGAATAATTTTTAACCCTGATACAATATTTTCAGCATTAGCTGCTATGCAAACAACTGCAGAAAACATATACAATCAGCTTAATTGGAGGTATAATTCTATAATAGTGATGAAAAAGTTGTGGAAAAAGAAATTTGTCATTGGGAGTTTTTTCTGATTTTTCCAGTTATTTTCTGTCATATTTGTATTTGATAGTATTTTGATTTTATGAGATGATACTTAAACTACCTTGCTACTCACCTAGCTTTTATAACTTTGGTTATGAATGTTCTGTGAAAAGATTAACTAAAGTGTAGTGTTACCTGGAAGGAATATCCTGTACAGTACTGGTGCAAAAAAAGTCAGGAATAATATAGTTATGTGAACTAGCTGCTATAATGTAATTGTAATACTGCTGAAAAAAGCCTTAAACCAATCAATCAATCAATCTAATCAATGTTTGCTTGTTTCTAGTTTAGGTCCCTGTCTAATAGCATCCTACTGTCCTAAGGGCTCGGGAACCGCGACATACAGAAATGTGCTGAGACTGGCCGCGTGTACTACATGTCCATGTTATGGAGGGACTCGGGTCTACACTAGCTCAACCTGTCCTAAAGGTAGGCTTACTTAACATTTGGGACACTGTCACATAAACCCTTTCCCACTTGCAGATGAATTCAGTTGCATCTGCATTAGAAAACTTTTGAAAACATTGTGGCAAAAGGCGAAATTGCTCAAAATAAGCAATCTCTTCTTTTGCCAAAATGTTTTCAATGCCATACAATAAAAAGACTTTCATTTAAAGAGTTTCCATATTTATGCATTAATGTTTTCAAAGTTGTCTGCTGCAGATTTGTCATATGTTGGAAAGGGTTAAGACTTCACTTTTAGCACATTGTAACCAATAATTGTGATCAAAGCTTGTCTGTTCAAGTATTCAATTTGAGCATAAATGTGATTAACCCTTTCCAACAAAGAGGCGCTTTCTGACATCTCTGCAGCAGACAGCTTTTTAAACATAAAAAAGAAAGAAAGAAATTAGAGAAAACGCTGCATTGAATGCTGGCCCATTCTGCGGCTGCAGCATTTTACAATTTCCAAGAAACAGATCCGTTAGATGCTTACTTAGCCAATTGGTTTTTACTACAAAGTTTTTGCCTAGTATATATACTTTGTTTAATGAAATTAACCGATTATACAGACACCTTTACAACACACAACTTTTCATAATGAGATATATTTGTATGCTCCATTCATTGGTCTATATAAGGAGGAGTAAACAGATCTTAGAATATCTCTCTTAATAATCAATTAGACCTTTGTTGTTGGTACTCTAAAGAAAAGTGTCTTTCTAAAAACTTTTTTTTTAAAACGAATAATTGCTCAAATTCTATACAAGTAAAAAGTGTTACATTGAGCAAACTTGCATCATTGATACATCTATTGATGTCTACTTGCTCTGTTGCTTCAGATGCTGAATTTGAGTAGGAAGTTTATTATTGAAATTTAGCTGTTATGTAGATGAACTTTGTAATCAATGAATACCTATGATTTTGTTTGTTATTAATCCAGGGGTTGTGAGTTCGATCTCAGGTCGGCCAACAATCTTTCTGATGTTTGACAAAAGACACTGTGACAAGATTCGTTCGTCTTTAATTCACCAATGGGCTAACAGTCTATATGGAAAAGCAGCACGTAGCTTTGAAAGTATTTTGTGTGGAGTACTGGTGTGAGAAAGCTAGGAAGCACATGATTTGGTGAACTGATGATATGGTTATATGATTGAAAAATTGTTAAAAACGGCGTTAAGCTCTAATCAATTTATGAATTGTTATTTTTTTATCACAGGAAAATGTACTGCTGGTTCCTATTGCACCAGTACAAGCGACACATCCACACAGAATGACTGCCCTGTGTGCCACTACTGTCTGGAAGGTGATCAGCCCACTGCATGTCCAGCCGGCACTTTCTCCAACATCATTCTTAATGATGATGCCACAGACTGCACCAACTGTACAGCTAGCAGCTACTGTGGAGATAGGATGTTGGTGCTTTATGTGTATTGAGCATTCATCTGATAGGAAAAGTCTATTACAATAAAACTGTTACATATGTGCAATTTAGAGTACAATCCTTTAAATATAAAGTATAAATCATTGTTGGAAAAGGAGAATTTAATGATTTTGAGCAATTTCTCATTTTCCCACAATGTTTTCGAAATTTGTATCCTGCAGAAGTATCTACAGTTGTCTCTATCAGGTAAAGGGTTAACCAAAGATTTGAATAAGACACTGATATATTTTAAGAGCAGAACAAGCAGATACTAGCTTGCACATCTCTGCTGCCATATAATGTTGAATGACATTCTCTTCAGCAATGTCTTTAATCCTTTCCCGTATGGAACAAATCTGTTGACGACTTTGAAAACATACCTGAATTTTTTTGGAAACTAGCTTTAAATGATTTTAGAATAATTGATTAGAGTTGAAAACATAGTGACAAAATGAGAAATTGCTCGTTTTCAAAAAGTCATCTGCTGCTGAGGCGTCAGAAAGTGTTTATATGAGGGAAAATAAATAAACTTCAATCAATCATCATGTCAACTATCTTTAATATCACTTGATCACTGAGTTGTCCCATAAAAAAATGTACATAATTTTCAGGAAAAGACTCCTGACAACTTTTGTCAAGATAAATTTGTTTCAAGTTATTGTCACAACTTTGTCCTGATATCCTACTGTCATAAAATATGCCTGATGACTTATTGTCATAAAATATGTGATTACTTATTAAAATAAAATATGCAATGACTAATTGTCATTAAATACGGGTTAACTTATTGTCATAAAATACGGGATGACTGATTGTCATAAAATACGAGATGACTTATCGTCATAAAATACGGGATGACTGATTGTCATAAAATATGTGAAAACTTATTGACATAAAATACGAGAACTGATTTTTCATAAAATATGTGATAACTGATTGTCATAATATATGTGATAACTCATTGTCATAAAATACGGGATGACTTTTCGTCATAAAATACGGGATGACTTATTCTCATAAAATACAGAATGACTGATTGTCATAAAATATGTGAAAACTGATTGTCATAAAATATGGGATAACTGATTGTCATAAAATATGGGATAACTAATTGTAATGAAATACGGGATGACTGATTGTCATGAAATACGGAATGACTGATTGTCATAATTATTGTCATAATATACGGGATGACTGATTGTCATAAAATACGGAATGACCGATTGTCAAAGTCATTGTCATAATATATGGGATGACTGATCGTCATAATATACAGGATGACTGATTGTCATAAAATGCGGAATGACTGATTGTCAAAATAATTGTCATAAAATTCGGTATGACCGATTGTCATAAAATATGGGATGACTGATTGTCATAAAATACGGAATGACTTATTGTCATAAAATACGGGATAACTTATTGTCATAATATACAGGATGACTGATTGTCATCAAATACGGGATGACCGATTGTCATAATATACGGGATGACTGATTGTCATAATATACAGGATGACTGATTGTCATAAAATACGGGATGACTGATTGTCATAATATACAGGATAACTGATTGTCATAATATACAGGATGACTGATTATCATAATATACAGGATGACTGATTGTCATAATATACGGGATGACTGATTGTCATAATATACAGGATGACTGATTGTCATAATAAACGGGATAACTTATTGTCATAAAATACAAGATGACAGATTGTCATAATATACGGGATGACTGATTGTCATATTAATTTACAAGATGACTTATTGTCATAAAATACGGGATGACTGATTGTCATAATATACGGGATGACTAATTGTCATAAAATACGGGATGACTGATTGTCATAATAAACGAGATGACTTATTGTCATAAAATACGGGATGACTGATCGTCATAATATATGGGATGACTGATTGTCATAATATACGGGATGACTGATTGTCATAAAATACGTGATAATATACGGGATGCCTGATTGTCATATTAATATACGAGATGAATTATTGTCATATTAGACGTGATGACTGATTGTCATAAAATACGTGATAAAATACTGGATGACTGATTGTCATAAAATTTAGAGTATAGTCCTTTTGATATAAAGTAGAAATCATTGTTGGAAAAGGAGACTTTAATAATTTTGAGCAATTTCTCATTTTCCCACAATGTTTTCGAAATTTGTATCCTGCAGAAGCATCTAAAGTTGTCTCTATCAGGTAAAGGGTTAACCAATGGTATTGAATAAGACACTGATGTATTTTAAAAGCAGAACAAGCAGATACTAGCTTGCACATCTCTGCTGCCATATAATGTTGAGTGAAATTCTCTTCAGCAATGTCTGTAACCCTTTCCCATATGGAACAAATCTGTAGACGACTTTGAAAACATACCTGATTTTTCTTAGAAACTACCTTTAAATGATTGTACATTAATTGAATAGAGTTGAAAATATGATGACAAATAGATAAATTGCTCGTTTTCAAAAAGTCATCTACTGCTAAGGCGTCAGAAAGTGTTTATATTAGGGAAAATAATCACACTTCAATCAATCATCATGTCAACTATCTTTAATATCACTTGATCACCATGTTGTCCAATAAAAAAATGTACATAATTTTCAAGAAAAGACTTCTGACAACTTTTGTCAAGATGAATTTGTTTTTAGTTATTGCCACAAAATTGTCCTGCTACTGTCATAAAATATGCCTGCTGACTTATTGTCATAAAATATGCCTGATGACTTATTGTCATAAAATATGTGATTACTTACTAAAATAAAATATGCGATGACTTATTGTCATAAAATATATGATTACTTATTAAAATAAAATATGCAATGACTTAATTATTGTCATAAAATACGGGATGACTGATTCTCATATATAAAATACGGGATGACTGATTGTCATAAAATACGGGATAACTGATTTTTCATAAAATATGTGCTAACTGATTGTCATAATATATGTATAGCTCATTGTCATAAAATACGGGATGACTTATTGTCATAAAATACGGGATGACTTATTGTCATAAAATACGGGGTGACTGATTGTCATAAAATATGTGATAACTGATTGTCATAAAATATGTGATAACTGATTGTCATAAAGTATGTGATAACTGATTGTCATGAAGTATGTGATAACTGATTGTCATACAATATGGGATGACTGATTGTCATAAAATACGGCATGATTGGCATAATGATTGTCATAATATACAGGATGACTGATTGTCATAATATACGGTATGACTGATTGTCAAAATAAAATATACAGGATGACTGATTGTCAAAATATACAGGATGACTGATTGTCATAAAATACGGGATGACTGATTGTCATAATATACGGAATGACTGATTGTCAAAATATACAGGATGACTGATTGTCATAATATACGGTATGACTGATTGTCATAATATACGGAATGACTGATTGTCAAAATCAGTGTCATAATATACAGGATGACTGATTGTCATAAAATACAGGATGACTGATTGTCTTAATATACGGAATGACTGATTGTCAAAATCAGTGTCATAATATATGGGATGCCGATCGTCATAATATACGGGACGACTGATTGTCATAAAATACGGAATGACTGATTGTCAAAATCATTGTCATAAAATTCGGGATGACTGATTGTCATAAAATATGCCTGATGAGTGATTGTCATTAAATACGGGATGACTTATAGGTCATAATATAGAGGATGACTGATTGTCATAATATACGGGATGACTGATTGTCATCATATACGGGATACCTTATTGTCATAAAATACGGGATGACTGATTGTCATAATAAACAGGATGACTTATTATCATAATATATGGGATGACTGATTGTCATAATATACGGGATGACTGATGGTCATAAAATATGTTATAACTGATTGTCATAAAATACGGAATGACTGATTGTCATAAAATTTAGAGTATAGTCCTTTTAATGTAAAGTAGAAATCATTGTTGGAAAAGGAGACTTTAATAATTTTGAGCAATTTCTCATTTTCCCACAATGTTTACGAAATTTGTATCCTGCAGAAGCATCTAAAGTTGTCTCTATCAGGTAAAGGGTTAACCAAAGATTTGAATAAGACACTGGTGTATTTTAAAAGCAGAACAAGCAGATACTTACTAGCTTGCACATTCTCTGCTGCCATAAAATGTTGAATGACATTCTCTTCAGCAATGTCTTTATTCCTTTCCCATATGGAATAAATCTGTAGACGACTTTGAAAACATACCTGAATTTTGTTTGGAAACTACCTTTAAATGATTGTACAATAATTGAATAGAGTTGAAAACATAGTGACAAAAGGAGAAAGTGCTCGTTTTCAAAAAGTCATCTGCTGCTGAGGCGTCAGAAAGCGTTTATATGAGGGAAAATAATCAAACTTCAATCAATCATCTTGTCAACTATTTGTATTATCAATTGATCACTGAGTTGTCCAATAAAAAAAATGTACATAATTTTCAAGAAAAGACTCTCCTGACAACTTTTGTCAAGATGAATTTGTTTTAAGTTATTGTCACAAAATTGTCCTGATATCTTACTGTCATAAAATATGCCTGATGAATTATTGTCATTAAAAGACTTATTATCATAAAATACGGGATGACTGATTGTCATAACATACGGGATGACTGAATGTCATAAAATGCGGAATGACTGATTGTCAAAATAATTGTCATAAAATTCGGTATGACCGATTGTCATAAAATATGGGATGACTGATTGTCATAAAATACGGAATGACTTATTGTCATAAAATACGGGATAACTTATTGTCATAATATACAGGATGACTGATTGTCATCAAATACGGGATGACCGATTGTCATAATATACGGGATGACTGATTGTCATAATATACAGGATGACTGATTGTCATAAAATACGGGATGACTGATTGTCATAATATACAGGATAACTGATTGTCATAATATACAGGATGACTGATTATCATAATATACAGGATGACTGATTGTCATAATATACGGGATGACTGATTGTCATAATATACAGGATGACTGATTGTCATAATAAACGGGATAACTTATTGTCATAAAATACAAGATGACAGATTGTCATAATATACGGGATGACTGATTGTCATATTAATTTACAAGATGACTTATTGTCATAAAATACGGGATGACTGATTGTCATAATATACGGGATGACTAATTGTCATAAAATACGGGATGACTGATTGTCATAATAAACGAGATGACTTATTGTCATAAAATACGGGATGACTGATCGTCATAATATATGGGATGACTGATTGTCATAATATACGGGATGACTGATTGTCATAAAATACGTGATAATATACGGGATGCCTGATTGTCATATTAATATACGAGATGAATTATTGTCATATTAGACGTGATGACTGATTGTCATAAAATACGTGATAAAATACTGGATGACTGATTGTCATAAAATTTAGAGTATAGTCCTTTTGATATAAAGTAGAAATCATTGTTGGAAAAGGAGACTTTAATAATTTTGAGCAATTTCTCATTTTCCCACAATGTTTTCGAAATTTGTATCCTGCAGAAGCATCTAAAGTTGTCTCTATCAGGTAAAGGGTTAACCAATGGTATTGAATAAGACACTGATGTATTTTAAAAGCAGAACAAGCAGATACTAGCTTGCACATCTCTGCTGCCATATAATGTTGAGTGAAATTCTCTTCAGCAATGTCTGTAACCCTTTCCCATATGGAACAAATCTGTAGACGACTTTGAAAACATACCTGATTTTTCTTAGAAACTACCTTTAAATGATTGTACATTAATTGAATAGAGTTGAAAATATGATGACAAATAGATAAATTGCTCGTTTTCAAAAAGTCATCTACTGCTAAGGCGTCAGAAAGTGTTTATATTAGGGAAAATAATCACACTTCAATCAATCATCATGTCAACTATCTTTAATATCACTTGATCACCATGTTGTCCAATAAAAAAATGTACATAATTTTCAAGAAAAGACTTCTGACAACTTTTGTCAAGATGAATTTGTTTTTAGTTATTGCCACAAAATTGTCCTGCTACTGTCATAAAATATGCCTGCTGACTTATTGTCATAAAATATGCCTGATGACTTATTGTCATAAAATATGTGATTACTTACTAAAATAAAATATGCGATGACTTATTGTCATAAAATATATGATTACTTATTAAAATAAAATATGCAATGACTTAATTATTGTCATAAAATACGGGATGACTGATTCTCATATATAAAATACGGGATGACTGATTGTCATAAAATACGGGATAACTGATTTTTCATAAAATATGTGCTAACTGATTGTCATAATATATGTATAGCTCATTGTCATAAAATACGGGATGACTTATTGTCATAAAATACGGGATGACTTATTGTCATAAAATACGGGGTGACTGATTGTCATAAAATATGTGATAACTGATTGTCATAAAATATGTGATAACTGATTGTCATAAAGTATGTGATAACTGATTGTCATGAAGTATGTGATAACTGATTGTCATACAATATGGGATGACTGATTGTCATAAAATACGGCATGATTGGCATAATGATTGTCATAATATACAGGATGACTGATTGTCATAATATACGGTATGACTGATTGTCAAAATAAAATATACAGGATGACTGATTGTCAAAATATACAGGATGACTGATTGTCATAAAATACGGGATGACTGATTGTCATAATATACGGAATGACTGATTGTCAAAATATACAGGATGACTGATTGTCATAATATACGGTATGACTGATTGTCATAATATACGGAATGACTGATTGTCAAAATCAGTGTCATAATATACAGGATGACTGATTGTCATAAAATACAGGATGACTGATTGTCTTAATATACGGAATGACTGATTGTCAAAATCAGTGTCATAATATATGGGATGCCGATCGTCATAATATACGGGACGACTGATTGTCATAAAATACGGAATGACTGATTGTCAAAATCATTGTCATAAAATTCGGGATGACTGATTGTCATAAAATATGCCTGATGAGTGATTGTCATTAAATACGGGATGACTTATAGGTCAGAATATAGAGGATGACTGATTGTCATAATATACGGGATGACTGATTGTCATCATATACGGGATACCTTATTGTCATAAAATACGGGATGACTGATTGTCATAATAAACAGGATGACTTATTATCATAATATATGGGATGACTGATTGTCATAATATACGGGATGACTGATGGTCATAAAATATGTTATAACTGATTGTCATAAAATACGGAATGACTGATTGTCATAAAATTTAGAGTATAGTCCTTTTAATGTAAAGTAGAAATCATTGTTGGAAAAGGAGACTTTAATAATTTTGAGCAATTTCTCATTTTCCCACAATGTTTACGAAATTTGTATCCTGCAGAAGCATCTAAAGTTGTCTCTATCAGGTAAAGGGTTAACCAAAGATTTGAATAAGACACTGGTGTATTTTAAAAGCAGAACAAGCAGATACTTACTAGCTTGCACATTCTCTGCTGCCATAAAATGTTGAATGACATTCTCTTCAGCAATGTCTTTATTCCTTTCCCATATGGAATAAATCTGTAGACGACTTTGAAAACATACCTGAATTTTGTTTGGAAACTACCTTTAAATGATTGTACAATAATTGAATAGAGTTGAAAACATAGTGACAAAAGGAGAAAGTGCTCGTTTTCAAAAAGTCATCTGCTGCTGAGGCGTCAGAAAGCGTTTATATGAGGGAAAATAATCAAACTTCAATCAATCATCTTGTCAACTATTTGTATTATCAATTGATCACTGAGTTGTCCAATAAAAAAAATGTACATAATTTTCAAGAAAAGACTCTCCTGACAACTTTTGTCAAGATGAATTTGTTTTAAGTTATTGTCACAAAATTGTCCTGATATCTTACTGTCATAAAATATGCCTGATGAATTATTGTCATTAAAAGACTTATTATCATAAAATACGGGATGACTGATTGTCATAACATACGGGATGACTGAATGTCATTAAATACAGGATGACTGATTGTCAGAAAATACGTGGTGAATGATTGTCAGAAAATACGGGATGACTGATTGTCATTAAATACGGGATGACTGATTGTCATAAAATATGTGATAACTGATTGTCATAACATATTTGATAACTCATTGTCATAAAATACGGGATGACTGATTGTCATAAAATACAGGATGACTTATTGTCATAATATATGTGATAACTCATTGTCAGAAAATACGGGATGACTAATTATCATAAAATACGGGATGACTGATTATCAGAATGATTGTCATAAAATCCGGAATGACTTATTGTCATAATATATGGGATGACTGATTGTCATAAAATACGTGATAACTGATTGTCATAAAATACGGGATGACTGATTGTAATAATATATAGGATGACTTATTGTCATAATATTTGGGATGACTGATTGTCATGATATACAGGATGACTGATTGTCATAAAATACGTGATAACTGATTGTCATAAAATATGGGATGACTGATTGTCATAAAATTTAGAGTATAGTCCTTTTGATATAAAGTAGTAATCATTGTTGGAAAAGGAGACTTTAATAATTTTGAACAATTTCTCATTTTCCCACACTGTTTTCGAAATTCGTATCCTGCAGAAGCATCTAAAGTTGTCTCTATCAGGTAAAGGGTTAACCAAATATTTGAATAAGACACTGATGTATTTTAAAAGCAGAACAAGCAGATACTAGCTTGCACATATCTGCAGCCATATAATCTTGAGTGACATTCTCTTCAGCAATGTCTTTAACCCTTTCCTATATGGAACAAATCTGTAGACGACTTTGAAAACGTACCTGATTTTTTTTTTGGAAACCTACCTTTAAATGATTGTACAATAATTGAATCGTGTTGAAAACATGGTGACAAAAGGAGAAATTGCTCGTTTTCAAAAAGTCATCTGCTGCTGAGGCGTCAGAAAGCGTTTATATGAAGGTCATCTTGTCAACTATCTTTATTATCACTTGATCACTGAGTTGTCCAATAAAAAAATGTACATAATTTTCAAGGTAAGACTCTCCTGACAACTTTTCTCAAGATGATTTTTTTTAAAGTTATTGTCACAAAATTATCCTGATATCTACTGTCATAAAATATGCCTGAGGACTTATTGTCATAAAATATGTGATAACTGATTGTCATAAAATACGGGAAAACTGATTGTCATAAAGTATCTGATAACTGATTGTCACAAGAGAAAGTTGATGCAACGCATCAATGTCGCCGGAAATCCATATTGCAGTTATGCATAACACTAACATTATAGTAGTTGAATAAACAGTTATCAACTGAGGGGCATATTGGAACATCAGGGGTGGGGTCAAGTGAAAATGAAAATGATCAACGAAGTGAATGATAATTGAAGCCTTTTATTGTTTATGATCAATCTCCATTACGTACAACGTCCAAGTATGTACAAGTTCATAGAACTCTTAAACACAGAAAGAAAAAAATATTTATGTAATCTGGCGTCATTTTGTCTCGAGGCTTTTGAGATGAGAAAACTCTATTTGAAAATAAAAAGCATCCTTATTAGACGGGCGTTAACAGTCCCACTTTCTTTCTTGATATAATTAATTTCATATTGAAATTAATATATATATACATATATATATATGTAAGTATGGGTATGTGTATATATATAATATATATATACAATTGCGTGTGTATATGTGTGTATTTATACATATGCATATACACTTGATTTTAAACTTATTTAATTTAAACTTAGTTAAGTACTATTTCTCAACTATTTCATTGTCTTAACCATTTCTGTATGTATATTTGTGAATATCAACCATGAGCTGTTTATGCTTAAGTTGAAAATAAAATTTCTGTTCTGTCCATTCCAAAGTAGGTTGACCATTCACACAACCAACTAATTATTGATCATAAACAGTAATAGAAATGAGTAATATTGCCAATCATTAGTCTTAGTATGTATACAGTGCTTTCATTAAGGAATAATTATAAGATTTGTGAATTCCACATACACTTTTCAAGATGTTTGTCAGAATATTTGAATTTTATTATTTTCAATAAAAACACAAAACAGACAATTTAGGATTTGCATGCAATAGCACGTCATTTTACCTTTCCTCTATTAAAGTCAACAGAGGACACCTTTGCAGCAATCTACTTTTAAAATAATGAGATAAGGGTTAAATCGCTGAAGACATGAGTTTTCTCTTTTTCTCAAAATGATATTAGCTTGGCATCCTAATTATATCATACTTTAACAAATGTTGAAATGTAGTCCAATATTTATGAATTAGACCACCTTCGAAATATAATATCAGCTAAACAGTTAAATCTCAATGAAATTGTTGTATAATTTAAACTTAATTTCGAACCGATAAACTGAGCCCTACAACATGTTAATTTATTTTAATTCTTTCCTTCCCTTTTTATAATGAAAATAACAAACCACTCATGTTTTAAAATTATATTATGATGAGCGTCCTTGTGTCAATGATGCATAACAATATGCAGATCGGAAGCAATATGCCTTTAGGGAATTAAATGACACATTTAAAATTGTCAAAGACGAAATAATTTTGTACGAAAGACCGATTCTTTCTTATTCGCAGAGGTGTCGTTCTTGAAACTCTCTTTATAGGCAGAGAATGTTCGTTCAAAGTAATTTTTCTATTAAAACCAGTTTTATCTCGGTTTGTTCTTTTCTTCATTTGTTTCGAACCAAATAAACATTTTAAATCACCTATGATTTACTATTTGTAAGTGAGTGTAAAGAGCGGCTCTCTGCAAAGGAGATTGATCTACGCAGTTGGTATGTAAACCAAATTAGACTGTGCGACGTAAAAGTTTGTAGTTATCGCCTTTTAATTACATGTAGTATATAGTGTAAAATAAAGTATTTCAGTCTAGCTAATAGGGACTGTTTTGTCTTCGTAAATAATAATAAAAAAAAACATAAATGCGAGTCAAAATAAAGAAACTGAAAATACCTAAAACATCGGAATATTTATTTCATTTTAGATGTGCCATTACTTAGTGTTTTTAAACAAACACAATTGTAATATGTTCAAGACATCTAAATGTGTTTCTTTCTAATAATAATCCCCCCTCCCATGTCATTTCCGAGAACCTATTAAAAATAGAAGTCGCGGGCTTCTGCCCGGCGACTAATAAAATACAGGATGACTGATTGTCATAAAATATGACTGATGACTGATTGTCATAAAATACGGGATGACTTATTGTCATAATATACAGGATGACTGATTGTCATAAAATATGACTGATGACTGATTGTCATAAAATACGGGATGACTTATTGTCATAATATATGACTGATGACATTTATCATAAAATACGGGATGACTTATTGTCATAATATACGGGATATCTTATTGTCGTAATATACGGGATGACTGATTGTCATGATATACGCGATGACTGATTGTCATAAAATATCTGATAACTGATTGTCATAAAATACGGGATGACTTATTGTCATAAAATATGACTGATGACTTATTATCATAAAATACGGGATGACTTATTGTCATAATATACGGGATAACTTGTTGTCATAAAATACGGGATGACTGATTGTCATGATATACGCGATGACTGATTGTCATAAAATATCTGATAACTGATTGTCATAAAATATCTGATAACTGATTGTCATAAAATACGGGATGACTTATTGTCATAAAATATGACTGATGACTGATTGTCATAAAATACGGGATGACTTATTGTCATAATATACAGGATGACTGATTGTCATAATCACTGTCATCATATATATGGGATGACTGATCGTCATAAAATACGGAATGACTGATTGTCAAAATCATTGTTATAATATATATGGGATGAGTGATTGTCATAAAATAAGGAATGACGGATTGTCAAAATCATTGTCATAAAGTATGCCTGATGACTGATTAAATACGGGATGACTTATTGTCATAAAATACGGGATGACTTATTGTCATAAAATACAGGGATGACTGATTGTAATAAAATATGAGATGACTAATTGTCATAAAATACGCGATGACTGATTGTCATAAAATACGGGATGACTGATTGTCATGATATACGCGATGACTGATTGTCATAAAATATCTGATAACTGATTGTCATAAAATACGGGATGACTTATTGTCATAATATATGACTGATGACTGATTGTCATAAAATACGGGATGACTTATTGTCATAATATACAGGATGACTGATTGTCATAATATACGGGATAACTTATTGTCATAAAATACGGGATGACTGATTGTCATGATATACGCGATGACTTATTGTCATAATATACAGGATGACTGATTGTCATAATCACTGTCATAATATATATGGGATGACTGATCGTCATAATGTACGGGATGACTGATTGTCATAAAATACGGAATGACTGATTGTCAAAATCATTGTCATAATATATATGGGATGACTGATCGTCATAATGTACGATGACTGATTGTCAAAAAATACGGAATGACTGATTGTCAAAATCATTGTCATAATATATATGGGATGACTGATTGTCATAAAAAACGGAATGACTGATTGTCAAAATCATCGTCATACAATACGGGATGACTTATTGTCATAAAATATGCCTGATGACTGATTGTAATAAAATACGAGATGACTAATTGTCATAAAATATGCGATGACTTATTGTCATAAAATCCTGAATGACTGATTGTCATAAAATACTGGTTGACTGATTGTCATAAAATATGGGATGACTGATTGTCATAAAATACAGGATGACTGATTGTCATAAAATACGGGATGACCGATTGTCATAACATTCTGATAACAGAAAGACCCTCAGTCATTGAGGATAGATGGGAGATACATGCTACAATAACCCTCTTTTCAATTGCGAATCGACAACGTTTCAAGCCAGCACTATGGCTACAACCACTCTATGCGAAAATAATTGGGGTTCACGTAGCAAGTAAATTATGTATAACGGCATCACAGTTGTGAAACAAGGGGAAGTTACCTTTAAACTAATCAAAAGAAAATGGGACGTCAGGCATTATGCAAGAAAGAACTCGCTCTGTGAAGATGGTATATATATATTGGTATGTACTATAATTTATATGAAGAGTTTGAAAGGTAAACAAACAGCAAAAGCCAATGTTGGCTTTCAAATAGGTTTATTCTCAACACCAATCAGTAACCATTGTACAACACGCATACTGAACTGCACTAACATAATTGCACCAACTATACAGAGATGCATAAAACTGCAAATTCTGTGGCAGAGGCTTTTATCAAATTGAATAATGAGAGTACTATGGCTATGGCTACAACCACTCAATGCGAAAATAAAACTGAGTTTGGTGTTTCCCGCACCAATAAAAAAAAAAAACCGAACTCGTACACAAATAAACTGTACTGTCCAGCTAAGGTGCAACTGATGTTTAATTTGAAATAAAGATGCATGCACAGTTGAACATAAATTGTAATAGTATTCTAGTTTTTTGACAGTTTTAATTCCCTAAAATGTGGTCTAGTCTGGTATGATCGGCTGAAAAATGAAAAATGTACAAATATTAGTATGTACTATAATTTATATGAAGAGTCCGAAAGGAATTATGAGGGAAAGGGTAGACAAACAGCAAAGGCCAATGTTGGCTTTCAAATAGGTCTATTATCAGCACCAATCAGTAACCATTGTGCAACCCGCATACAGCACTGCACTAACATAATTGCACCAACTATTACAGAGATGCATAAAACTGCAAATTCTGTAGCAGAGTGTTTTACCAAATTGAATAATGAGAGTATTAAGGAAAATAAGATAAACAATAGAAGCTGATAACAGAAAGACCCTCAGTCATTGAGGATAGAGGGAGATACATCCTACTTATTAATAACCCTTTTTTAAATTGCGAATCGACACCGTTTCAAGCCGACACAATGGCTACAACCACTCTGCGAAAACAATACTCGTGAAAATAAAATAATTTGGGTTCACGTAGCAAGTAAAGTATGTATCACAGTTGCAAAACAAGGGGAAGTTACCTCTTACCTTTAAAATAATCAAAAGAAATTATGCGTTATGCAAGAAAAAACTCGCTCAGTGAATATTGTGACCGTCATTTTGAACACAATCGATCTAGGCTGAAACTGGGTTTCCAAATCCTCTACTTTCACTTTAAATAGGGGTAAAAAACATTAATTTAGTACAGAAAAAGTACAAATAAACTAATTGATGTACTAAAGATGCCTTTGAGGCTCGTTTAAATTGACATTCGGGTATATTCACCTTTCTTGATGTTGATGGTTCGGAAACAAATGTGCGGCCGTCTGGGAAAGAGGCTGGTATTATCGATGAGTTTTGTTTCCCGCACCAATAAAAACACCGAATAAATAAACATACATGCACAGTTGAACATAAATTGTAATGGTTTTCTAGTTTTTGACAGTTTAAATTCCCTAAAGTGAGGTCTGGTCTAGCGTGATCGGCTAAAATATGAAAAATGTACATATATTAGTATGTACTATAATTTATATTAAGAGTCCGAAACGAACCATAAGGGAAAGGGTAGACAAACAGCAAAGGCTAATGTTGGCTTTCAAATAGGTCCATTCTCAACACCAATCGGTAACCATTGTGCAACATGCATACTGAACTGCACTATCATAATTGCACCAACTATTACAGAGATGCATAAAACTGCAAATTATGTGGCAAAGGCTTTTATCAAATTGAATAATGTGAGTATTAATGAAATAAGGTAAACAATAGAAGCTGATAACAGAAAGACCCTCAGTCATTGAGGATAGAGGGAGATACATGCTAGAATAACCCTCTTTTTAATTGCGAATCAACACCGTTTCAAGCCAGCATTATGGCTACAACCACTCGATGCGGTATTATCGATGTGTTTGGTGTTGCCCCACCAATACAAATCACCGAACTTATACACTATAATTAACTGTACTGTCCAGCTAAGGTGCAACTGATGTTAAACTCTGAAATAAAGATACATGCACAGTTGAACATAAATTGTAATGGTATTCTATTTTTTGACAGTGCTAATTCCCTAAAGTGGGGTCTAGCCTGGCGTGATCGGCTAAAATACGAAAAGTGTACGTATATATGTACTATAATTTATATGAAAAGGTTTAAAAGGTAGACAAACAGCAAAAGCCAATGTTGACTTTCAAATAGGTTTATTCTCGACATCAATCAGTATCCGTTGTGCAACATGCATACTGAACTGCACTAACATAATTGCACCAACTATTACAGAGATGAAAAAAAACTGCAAATTATGTGGCAGAGGCTTTTACCAAATTTAATAATGAGAGTTTTAAGGGCGTAAACAATAGAAGCTGATAACAGAAAGACCCTCAGTCATTGAGGACAGATGGGAGATACATGTACATGCTACACTAACCCTCTTTTCAATTGCGAATCGACACCGTTTCAAGCAGGCAATATGGCTACAACCACTCTATGCGAAAACAATACTAGTAAAAAGAACATAATTAGGGTTTACGTAGAAAGTAAATTATGTATAAATGCATTACGGTTGCGATGGAAATGGGAGCTACCTCTTACCTTTACAATAATCGAGAGAAAATGGGGTGTCCTGCATTATGCAAGAAATAACTCGCTCTGTGGATATGGTGACCGTCATTTTGAACACAATCGATCTAGGCTGCATGAAACTGGGTTTCCACATCCTCTACTTTCACTTTAAATAGGGTAAACAACATGAATTTAGTATAGAAAAAGTACAAATAAAGTAATTGAGATGTACCTAGGGCGACTAATACGTTGTCCCAGGATGTACTAAAGATACCTTTGAGGCTTTTTTAAATAGACATTCGGGTATATTCACCTTTCTTGATGTTGATGGTTCGGAAACAAATGTGCGGCCATCTGGGAAAGAGGCTGGTATTATCGATGAGTTTGGTGTTTCCCGCACCAATAAAAATCCCCCGAATAATTAAAGATACATGCGCAGTTGAACGTAAATTGTAATGGTATTCTAGTTTTTGACAGTTTTAATTCCCTAAAGTGGGGTCTAGTCTGGCGTGATCGGCTAAAATATGAAAAATGTACATATATTAGTATGTACTATAATTTATATGAAGAGTCCGAAAGGAACCATAAAGGAAAGGGTAGACAAACAGCAAAGGCCAATGTTGGCTTTCAAATAGGTCTATTCTCAACACCAATCGGTAACAATTGTGCAACATGCATACTGAACTGCACTATCATAATTGCACCAACTATTACAGAGATGCATAAAACTGCAAATTATGTTGCAGAGGCTTTTATCAAATTGAATAATGAGAGTATTAATGAAATAAAGTAAACAATAGAAGCTGATAACGGAAAGACCCTCAGTCATTGAGGATAGAGGGAGATACATGCTACAATAACCCTCTTTTTAATTGCGAATCAACACCGTTTCAAGCCGGCATTATGGCTATAACAACTCGATGCAGTATTATCGATGAGTTTGGTGTTGCCCCACCAATACAAATCACCGAACTTATACACTATAATTAACTGTACTGTCCAGCTAAGGTGCAACTGATGTTAAACTCTGAAATAAAGATACATGCACAGTTGAACATAAATTGTAATGGTATTCTAGTTTTTGACAGTGCTAATTCCCTAAACTGGGGTCTAGACTGGCGTGATCGGCTAAAATATGAAAACTGTACATATATTGGTATGTACTATAATTTATAAGAAAAGGTAGACAAACAGCAAAAGCCAATGTTGGCTTTCAAATAGGTTTATTCTCGACATCAATCAGTATCCATTGTGCAACATGCACACTGAACTGCACTAACATAATTGCACCAACTATTACAGAGATGCAAATTCTGTGGCAGAGGCTTTTATCAAATTTAATAATGAGAGTATTAAGGAAATAAGGTAAGCAATAGAAGCTGAACAGAAAGACCCTCAGTCATTGAGGACAGATGGGAGATACATGTACATGATACAAAAACCATCTTTTCATTTGCGAATCGACACCGTTTCAAGTCGGCACTGGCTACACCCACTCTGCGAAAACAATACTAGTGAAAAGAAAAAGTTAGGGTTCACGTAGCAAGTAAATCATGTTTAAATGCATCAAGTTTGCGAAACGAAGGGGAGGTATCTCTTAACTTTAAGATAATCAAAAGTAAATAGGATGTCATGCATTATGCAAGAAAGAACTCGCTCTGTGAAAATGGTGACCGTCATTTTGTACACAATCGAGTTAAATCGAGTTAGGCTGGAACTTGGTTTCTGCATCCTCTACTTTCACTTTAAATAGGGATAACAAAACATGGATTTCATACAGAAAAAGTACAAATAAAGTATGTGAAATGTACTAAAGATGCCTTTGATGCTTGTGTAAATAGAATTTCGGGTATATTCACCTTTCTAGATGTTGAATGTTCGGAAACAAATGTACGTCCCTTGCAGCCTTCTGGGAAAGTGGCTGGTATTATCGATGAGTTTGGTGTTGCCCCACCAATACAAATCACCGAACTTATACACTATAATTAACTGAAATGTCCAGCTAAGGTGCAACTGATGTTAAACTCTGAAATAAAGATACATGCACAGTTGAACATAAATTGTAATGGTATTCTAGTTTTTGACAGTGCTAATTCCCTAAAGTTGGGTCTAGACTGGCGTGATCGGCTAAAATATGACAACTACGTATATTGGTATATACTATAATTTATATGAAAAGGTTTAAAAGGTAGACAAACAGCAAAAGCCAATGTTGGCTTTCAAAAAGGTTTACTCTCGACATCAATCAGTAACCATTGTTCAACATGCATACTGAGCTGCACTAACATAATTGCACCAACTATTACAGAGATGCAAATTCTGTGGCAGAGGCTTTTATCAAATTTAATAATTAAGAGTATTAAGGACATAAGGTAAACAATAGAAGCTGATAACAGAAAGACCCTCAGTCATTGAGAATAGATGGGAGATACATGTACATGCTACACTAACCCTCTTTTCAATTGCGAATCGACACCGTTTCAAGCCGGCACTATGGCTACAACCACTCTATGCGAAAACATTACTAGTAAACAGAACATAATTAGGGTTCACGTAGCAAGTAAATTATGTATAAATGCATTACAGTTGCGATGGAAACAGGAGCTACCTCTTACCTTTAAACTAATCGAAAGAAAATGGGGTGTCATGCATTATGCAAGAAATAACTCGCTCTGTGAATATGGTGACCGTCATTTTGAACACAATCGATCTAGGCTGAAACTGAGTGTCCACATCCTCTACTTTCACTTTAAATAGGGTAAACAACATGAATTTAGTATAGAAAAAGTACAAATAAAGTAATTTAGATGTACCTGGGATGACTAATACGTTGTCCCAAGATACCTTTGAAGCTTGTTTAAATAAACCTTCGGGTATATTCACCTTTCTTGATGTTGATGGTTCGGAAACAAATGTGCGGCCAGCTGGGAAAGAGGCTGGTATTATTGATGAGTTTGGTGTTGCCCGCATCAATACAAATCACCTGAACTCATACACAAATAAACTGTACTCTCCAGCTAAGGTGCAACTGATGTTTAACTCTGAAATAAAGTTACATGCACAGTTGAACATAAATTGTAATGGTATTTTAGTTTTTGACAGTGCTAATTCCCTAAAGTGGGGTCTAGTCTGGTGTGATCGGCAAAAATATGAAAAATGTACATATATTGGTATGTACTATAATTTATATGAAGAGTTTGAAAGGTAGACAAACAGCAAAGGCCAATGTTGGCTTACAAATAGGTCTATTCTCGACACCAATCAGTAACCATTGTGCAACATGCATACTGAATTGTACTAACATAATTGCACCAACTATTACAGAGATGCATACAACTGCAAATTCTGTGGCAGAGTCTTTTACCAAATTGAATAATGAGAGTATTAAGGAAATAAGGTGAGCAATAGAAGCTGATAACAGAATGACCCTCAGTCAGTGAGGATGGATAGGAGATACATGTTACAATAATCCTTTTTACAATTGCGAATTGACACCGTTTCAAGCCGGTGTAACGTTGTAAACTGACCCCCATAGAATAATGACCCCCCGGTCATTATTTTATATAGAATAGTGACTCCCCGGTCATAATATTACCGGGGGTCATAATATTATGACTCCCCCACACGTAGAAAAATGACCCTCACATAGAATTGTGACCCACTATAGAATAACGACCCCCTAACCCAAACTCTAACCCTAACCCATCTAAGGTACACTTACAACATAATTATCCCCACCGATAGGCATCGGAGGAGAATATGGTCATTTTTCAGGGAAACGGGATAATTCCCGTTCTTAACAAAGTCTACAATTTCGTCGAACACTTTTTCATCCATGCTGCGAGGAAAAAATGGCAGTCTTTGCCTTACACAGACCTTTATATATACACCCGTGTACGTAAGAAGTGTTTATAACTTGCCGACAACAGTTTCCGGTGTCGCCGTTGTTTTCTTTGATGTTAAATGAGCAGCATTTCTAAAGTAAATCAAAGGAACTATTTTCGGAAATGATGCAGTCTACACGAAACATAATAGACACCGCCCAGTTTCACCTTTGAGTTTGAGGAAAAGTCATGGCATTGACAGTGATTGATTAAAGAGCTACCCAAAGGCCTGGCTTTCTTTGATTTAAGCGGTGACTTTGCCACCGCGGTATGAACAAATGTTATCTGACGTCACTCAGTAGAAAAATGTTGCCTTTTAAGTTGAAAACAAAACCAGAAGAATGAAACTTTATCAACAAATATTTTAGCTGATATGCAATAATGTTTGTAACGACAGAAATCGAATATACACAACAAACAATTAGAATGAGTGACCAGTAAAAATGTGATTGGCGTCAGATCGCTGATAGCACATTATGTGAATCTTTCTAGTCTGGTTTTCTTCGGCTTTCAGAGTTTATCAAATGCCATATATGGAGAAGCAAAGAAACAAATCTTCTCCGTAAAATAGGCTATATAAAGGCCCAAAATCGATGACGAACCAGCATATAAAATATATTTCCAAATGTTTCTATTTTCGTAAACGCTTTATTTCTTAAGGATGATCTCAATTTCTATCAAGAAAACATGACCATAATCATTTCCGATGACTAATAAAAGATAATAATACACTGTTTGTAAACAAAACCAAATTATCCTCCAGCCTAAATATCGGTTCTCTCTATTTCTATAGTAACCTTAAAACGACTAGGTATATCTTCTATTATTGTAATACTTCTCTTTAAGTACAATAATGATAATTCTAATGAAAACCATTTTAAATTTCATTTTCAATAGATGTACGCTTATTTCTTAGCGGGGCCTCGAAGTTATACTGCTGTTGTGTCAGCTGTAGACGCAGCAGCAGCAGTAACAACAACAACAACAAATATAAGCAATAGAAACACGACAGTGACTTGAATTGATATAGAGTATGTTAGTAATAGGTTAGGTGGGGGTCAATATTTTATAGAAAAATCGGGGGGTCATTATTGTATAAGGGGTGTCAGTATTTTATAGAAAGGGGTCAGTATTCTATGGGGGTCCGTTTACAACGTTACACCGGCACTATGGCTACAACCACTCTATGCGAAAACAATACTCGTGAAAAGAAAATAACTGGGTTCACGTAGCAAGTAAATAATGTATAATTCAAGGGGGAGTTTCCTCTTACCTTTAACATAATCAAAAGGAAAAGGGATGTCATGCATTATGCAAGAAAGAACTCGCTCTGTGAAGATGGTGACCGTCATTTCGAACACAATCGAGTTAGGCTGAAACTGGGTATAACCCATCTTCTACTTTCACTTTAAATAGGGGTTAAAAAACAATGAATTTAGTACAGAAAAAGTACAATTAAAGTATGTGAGATATATCAATGATGCCTTTGAGGCTCCTGTAAATAAACATTCAGGTATAATCACCTTCTTTGATGTTGATGGTACGGAAACAAATGTACGTCCCATTGCGGCCATATGGGAAAGAGGCTTGTATTATCGACGAGTTTTGTGTTTCAAATAAATCTATTCTCAGCACCAATCAGTAACCATTGTGCAATACACATAATGAACTGCACTATCATAAGTGTGCACCCACTATTACAGAGATGCATAAAAGTGCAAATTATGTGGCAGAGGCTTTTGCCAAATTGAATAATGAGAGCATTAAGAAAATAAGGTAAACAATTAATAGAAGCTGATAACAGAAAGACTCTCAGTCATTGAGGATAGAGGGAGATACATGCTACAATAACCCTCTTTTTTTTTATTGCGAATCAACACCGTTTCAAGCCGGCATTATGGCTACAACCACTCGATGCGGTATTATCGATGAATTTGGTGTTGCCTCACCAATACAAATCACCGAACTTATACACTATAATTAACTGAAATGTCCAGCTAAGGTGCAACTGATGTTAAACTCTGAAATAACGATACATGCACAGTTGAACATAAATTGTAAGGGTATTCTAGTTTTTGACAGTGCTAATTCCCTAACGTGGGGTCTAGACTGGCGTGATCGGCTAAAATATGAAAAATGTACGTATATATATTGGTATGTACTATAATTTATATGAAAAGGTTTAAAAGGTAGACAAACAGCAAAAACAATGTTGGCTTTCAAAAAGGTATATTCTCGACATCAATCAGTATCTATTGTGCAACATGCATACTGAAACATAATTGCACCAACTATAACAGAGACGCAAACAACTGCAAATTCTGTGGCAGAGGCTTTTACCAAATTTAATAATGAGAGTATTAAGGAAATAATGTAAACAATAGAAGCTGATAACAGAAAAACCCTCAGTCATTGAGAATAGATGGGAGATACATGTACATGCTACAATAACCCTCTTTTCAATTGCGAATTAAAACCGTTTCAAGCCGGCACTGGCTACAACCACTATGCGAAAACAATACTAGTAAATAGAAAAAACTTAGGGTTCACGTAGCAAGTAAATTATGTATAAATGCATCACGGTTGCGATAGAAAAGGGGGATACCTCTTACCTTTAAAATAATCGAAAGAAAATGGGTGTCGTGCATTATGCAAGAAATAACTCGCTCTGTGAATATGGTGACCGTCATTTTGAACACAATCGATCTAGGCTGAAAAAAGGTTTCCACATCCTCTACTTTCACATTAAATAAGGCTAAAATACATGAATAATGAGAGTATTAAGGAAATAAGGTAAACAATAGAAGCTGATAACAGAATAACCCTCAGTCATTGAGGATAGATGGAGATACATGATACAATAACCCTCTTTTCAATTGCGAATTGACACCGTTTCAAGCCGGCACTATGGCTACAACCACTCAATGCGAAAATAATACTCGTGAAAATAAAATAATTGGGTTTCACGTAGCAAGTCAATTATGTATAAAGGCATCACGGTTGCGAAACAAAGGGGAGTTACTTTTTACCATTAGAATAATCAAAAGAAAATGGGATATCGTGCATTATGCAAGAAAGAACTCGCTGTGTGAAGATGTTGACCGTCATTTTAAACACAATCGAGTTGGGCTGTGAGATGTACTAAAGATGCCTTTGAGGCTCGTGTAAATAGACATTCGGAAACAAATGTATGTCTCTTGCGGCCATCTGAGAAAGAGGCTGGTATTATCGATGAGTTTGGAGCTAATTCCCTAAAGTGGGGTCCAGTTTGGCGTGAACGGCTTAAATATGAAAAATGTACATATATTGGTATGTACTATAATTTATATGAAGAGTTTGAAAGGAACCATAAGGGAAGGGGTAGAAAAACAGCAAAACAACACCAATCAGTAACCATTGTGTAACATGCAAACTGAACTGCACTAACATAATTGCACCAACTATTACAGAGATACAAATTCTGTCGCAGAGGCTTTTATCAAATTGAATAATTAGAGTATCAAGGAAATAAGGTAAACAATAGAAGCTGATAACAAAAATATTGGTCAGAAAGACCCCAAGTCAGTGAAGATAGAGGGAGATACATGCTACAATAACCCTTTTTTCATTTGCGAATGGACAACGTTTCTAGCCGGCACTTATGTTAAAACTATACTCGTAAAAAGAAAATAATTTGGGTTCACGTAGCAAGTAAATTATGTATAAAGGCATCACGGTTGCGAAACAAAGGGGAGATGGTTTCCTGCAGGATATTGCTCTGCAAACATGACGGGCGACACACCGGTTGGGTAGGAAGACCAATGGAATGAAAAGGCTGCGCCAAATATCTTAGGATCTAAAAATAACATATTTTACTGGTGATGGCGACATTAAAGGGCATATACTGGCGTAAATAAATGTCAAGAAGAACATTGTTATTATATTAAAAGACTTGAGACATCTTGCTAATTCTATGAAGAGACAGGTTCATAAAGCCCCATTCACTAAGACAATGTTTCCATGTAACAAGTCAAACTTGAAAAATCACTCTCAGTAAAAGCAAGCTGTCTGGGTGAGCTGAAATCTGCAAATATGTATTACAATGGTGATATTTGTAAAATTAAAGTAAAAATGTCAAAAATCATCGAAACAATAGTCTTATGTTTTAAAAGTTACACTCACTCGCTCGGTTCTACATGTGCTAAGCAAAGTTTCATGTGTACCGGTCATATTTCTCAAGTAAAATACTTCCTGCAACAAATACGTGAGACTCAAAATTTGATGTAGAAATACTGACAAGGTGCATTAATTTATTCTTAGGTAGTGAGAACTTGGGGAAAAACTAAATTGTTAACATCAACCCAAAATTGTGAAGTTTTAAACCACATTCGCACGTATTTTTCGGGGTCGCATTCCTGGCCAAATTCATAAGTTGAACAAAGGCTTTGCTAATTCTGTCCCCACAAAATGCAGTCAGCTACATGCAAACATAACCAGGGGTTACTCTGTAGTGAAACAGCTGGTTTGTACACAAAGATCTATAAACTTGTCCAAAAGTAAACAATACAGATCTTAACATAAAATGGGTAGGTATGCGGGACATTTGCGTAAATAAGGTATACTACAGGAAGGGAATGACTGACTCCACGTTGAATACTCAGGATGTGAAAATATTGAACAAAGATTGAATGTCCACGGTCATACTTAAACAATCACCAACAAACCCCACATTTTACAGCTTTATTTGTAGTAAATGTATGTTTATTAACCATATTTGGTCATGTTTATTTTTCAATATTTAAGACAACTTCAGCTTTGTTTCCCACATCTAAGTCAGTATGACACAGTCGGGGTAGATATTTTCTTGGATAAAATTACCTACTAAACATCTACCCTGTATTTAGTGGCTTGCCTTCCTTTGACAATTTATTTCTGACGGCTCAACACTCAAATTACCAGTGAAACAGTATAAATAATTATTGCACAGGTGGGTAATGGATTGGTCCGGACCCTATATGGCCCAACACTGAACCATTTTATCCAACCTGTGCACATTAAACATTTTTGATCGGGGCTCATGTGGAAAATTGACACGCATTCTGCCATACCTAATAGTTGAATGACCATATGAGCCCCTTGTCCACTCCAGTCAACCAGTTTCATCATTTACTAAGCATTTTGAGTGCAGTCTGTCTCGTATGGTATTCCAGAAAGCGTCCATTATTGCAGACGATACAAAAGTGACTTTCATATTCTTTGTTATCGAAGGACTATACGCTGCACGCTAGAACAAAAGGGGCCTGACTCGATTTTGTGTGGTCTTCAAAGATGGACAGATACAGTAAAACTATTTTAAAACTATGAAACTAGTCACTTAAAATGTCTCCATTTTGTGTCGTCTGCGAAGATCGACACAAAAGGTAAATCTGTTTTAAAACTATGAAACTGGTCGCCTAAATTCCTCAATTTTGTGTCGTCTGCAAAGATCGACACAAAAGGTAAAACTGTTTCAAAACTATGTAACTGGTTGCCTAAAATGCCTCAATTAAGTGTCAAATGCAAAGATTGACACATACAATAAAAATGTTTCAAAACTATGTAACTGGTCGCCTAAAATGCTTCAATTTAGTGACGACTGCAAAGATGGACACATTCAGTAAAACTGTTTCAAAACTATGTAACTTGTCACCTCAAATGCCTCAATTACGTTTGATTTGAAAAGATGAACACACACATTAAATGTGTTTCAAAACTAAGTAACTCACCGCCTAAAATGTCTCAATTAAGTGTCGTCTGCAAAGATGGACACATACAATAAAACTGTTTCAAAACTATGTAACCTACTGCCTAAAATACCTCAATTTAGTGTCGTCTGCAAAGATGGACACATACAGTAAAACTGTTTCAAAACTATGAAACTGGTCGCCTAAAATGCCTCAATTTATTGTCGTCTGCAACGATAGACACATGCAGTAAAACTGTTTCAAAACTATAAAATGGTCGCCTAAAGTGCCTTAATATTGTGTTGACTGCAAAGATAGACACATACACAGTAAAACTGTTTCAAAACTATGAAACTGGTTTCCTAAATTGCCTCGGTACAATGTAAAGCTCTAGAATCGTTTTAACAAAAAATGAAGATGATATGGTCAATTTTCAAAATCCACTTAAAACGACCAAAATTCTTCTTTTTAATGTGTGTGCACAATTTTAAATCAATCTATGAAAAAATGTAGATGCTATGTCTAACTCTCAAAATCCACTAAAATTCATGTTTTTTACTCCCCCAAAAAAGGTCACAATTAGCATCCATATAGCATACAACATGGAGACACTAAATGCAACCATGATCCAAGTTTGAAGGCCCTACCACTAGCAGTTATCAATAACAATGTTAACAAAAAAATTAACGTTGAACTTAACGCAATTGTAAATAAGAGCTGTCCGTAAGACATCACCCTCAACTTTTTTTTAGTGCTTGCCAATAAAACACAATTTTGCAGTTAAAGGCAAAATCTCTGTATTTGCCAAAGTGTTATCAAGGGCAATAAACAGCAAGATATATAACTTCCGGCTCTAGCTCGGAAACCTGATGTCGGAGGTCAATCACGTAAAAACCTTTTTGTAGCTCTTGAATAGCTCTATGCAGCGCTAGGGGCGATTGAAGTAAAACACGACTGTAAAAAGATACCCTATCTTTGAAAGGTTACCATTTCGAAACAAAGGACTAAATCAATCAAAGCAATATAAAATGACACTGTAGTGGCGATCGTATAGAAAATTGGGTTAGGCCTTGCGATTTGCAATAATAGTGCACTCTGGTGCGGGTAAATTTGAAAAGCTGCAACTACAAAATAAAGCGTTTATAATGTTGAGATTTAAGAACAATCGATTACAAGACTCGAGTTATTTATATAACCTTTTGGAATTTCCAGAAGCTTTCTACTGGGTCATTGAGTTGAGAGTCTTTTGCAAGGCAGATAGAACGTGCAATGATATTTATTATCTGCCCAAACATAAAGAAAAAAAATATTTACATAATTAAACTCTATGTAGATATTATCTCAATAAATCTCAAATCTTATTATCAAATCGGTACCAAAGTAGCACTGACATGATTATTATTAATCGTATCTCTGCATCACTGATGGAACTATATATTTGGCCGTTTAACGGATGTAGGTAAATTGGTTCGTAGTAAGGAATAAAAGTCAACAGGCTGTTCAAAACTGACTGTAAATGTTTTCGTTGTTGTTGTTTCTGTTAGCATTGTTGCGATTGTCAAACCAATCGCCACAAAAATCGTTACAGATACGTTTTTTCTAAATATCTCAAAGTATCTATAACCGAGGTTTCAGCTCTCCACATTCAAAACTGTAGGAGAAGATATAAAAATGGTTTTGGTTCTTAAAACGCGTTTTTTTTTGCAAGCTTCATAGCAACGGCCATCTTTGAAAGGCTACCATTTGGAAACAAAGGCCTAAATCAAAAATCGTTACGGATACGTTTTTTCTAAATACCTCGAAGTATCTATAACCGAGGTTTCAGCTCTCCACATTCAAAACTGTAGGAGAAGATATAAAAATGGTTTTGTATCTTAAAACGCGTTATTTTTTGCAAGCTGCATAGTAACGGGTGGGTTCTTAGCAACGAAACTCAAACGCGCTCACCCTGCGCCTGTATGGCACCTGTACACCAAGTTTCATCGGAATCGGCACTTCGGTTTAGACTGGGAGCGTCGCTTTACACACAACTGGACACACATAGACAAGCCGGTAGGCGACGTGGGATTCGCCTTTGCATAATTTGCAAATTTCCGGCTCAAGCTCGGAAACTTGAGGTCAGAGGTCAATCACGTAAAAAAACCTTTTTGTAGCTCTTGAACAGCTCAATGAGATAGTGCAATAGAATCGCCATCGAATACTACCACTGCAGCGCTAGGGGCGATTGAAGTAAAAAACGACTGTAAAAAGACCCTACCTTTCAAAGGCCACTATTTGGAAACAAAGGTCTAAATCAAAAATCGTTAATGAAATGATTTTCTAAATATGTCGAAGTATCTATAACCGAAGTTTCAGCTCTCCACATTCAAAACTGTAGGAGAAGATAGAAAAATGGTTTGGGTTCTTAAAACGCGTTTTTTTGCTATCTGCATAGCAACGGCTATCTTTGAAAGGCTAGCATTTGAAAACAAATGCCTATATCAAAAATCGTAACGGATACATTTTTTTCTAATTATCTCGAAGTATCTATAACTGAAGTTTCAGCTCTTCACATTCAAAATTGTAGAAGAAGATAGAAAAATGTTTTTTGTTCTTAAAATGCGTTTATTTGCTAGCAGCATAGCAACGAGTGGGTCCTTAGAAACGAAACTCAAACGCGCAGACCCTGATCCCCTATGGCACCTGGTCACCAAGTTTCATTTGTATCGGCCTGTCGGTTAGCCAGAGCGTGGAGCGTCGCTTTACAAATATTTGGACACACAGACAGACGGACAAGCCTGATAATACGGGATACCTAGCGAATCCCAACAGACAGACGGAAAAGCCTAACATAGCGAATCCCATTACAACACAAATCTTAACATATGACCCTAAAACTCGTTTGAAATATCAAACAGTTTTAGACGGCAGAAGTCCTGCATTGTTCGTATATGTATCGATCATATTTAAAAGACCATACTAATTCAATATTCTGAAAATATCAGTGATAAAGCATTTTGACTCTTGTCGGATTTTGTATAAAAGACGAAGCTTTTTTTGTATAGCAATTTCTTACTCAGTGCGTTTCTAAAACTGAGTAGTTTGTGCAAATATATTAGTTTTCTTATGTCAATTCTAGATGATAGACGATATGTGCCGACCATAGATTTGCACATATCGGATCTTGTTCTGGTTTTAAAACCCTGGATAGATTTTACAACATGGTGTTGTCACTTGTTAACTGTAACTATATCAGTCTTTGAGATGTTGTACCAGAGTTCACTACCGTATAGTAGTGTTGGAACTACGATACTAGTGTATAGTTTCACTGACGTAATTGGATTAAGTGCATCAGATCGCATACCTACATAGGCTTATACAAAGAATGCATTTTTACCTTTTTGACATCTTTCTTTTATTCTTTTAGATAATAAAAGTGAGGCGTCGTACCTGATTATTGACGCCGCGTGGAAGCGCGGCGTCATTATGGGATAGGTTTTAATTTCGTACCATGGGATGACGTAATCGAAAAGGGAGAAACCAATGTTATTATTGTTAAAAAAACCTCTGTTGTTTGTTTGAAAAAAAAACCACCTTTACGAATCATATTGTATAAAATGATTTAAGACACAAAAAGATACAACATAGACAAGTCTTTTACCGTTACTACAAAACTTCAGACACTTCTAATGGGTATTTAATAACTTTTCCCTAACTTCCTAGGCTACGCTTTTTGGCCGGATTGCTCAAGCAATTCCGGTCTATAGATTGGCGATGTCCGTCTGTCCGTCTGTCTATCTGTCTGTCTGTCCGTCAACATTTTGGTTAAAGTTTCAGGTTAGGCAAAATGGTTAAAGTTTCTGGTTTAGCAAAATCTCGGACATGGAAAGAGCTACAAACTTGAAAATTGGGCTGTGTGTAGCCACTAACATGTTCTTTTGATTTCCATGATAACTCTTCACCTTGCTATTGCCCGTCTGTCTGTCTGTCTGTCCGTCAACATTTTGGTTAAAGTTTTTGGTTGAAGCAAAATCTCGGACATGGAAAGAGCTACAAACTTGAAAATTGGTCTGTGTGTAGCCACTAACATGTTCTTTTGATTTCCATGATAACTCTTGACCTTCATGTTGCTATTGCCCGTCTGTCTGTCTGTCTGTCTGTCTGTCTTCTGTCTGTCTGTCTGTCTGTCTGTCTGTCTGTCTGTCTGTCTGTCTGTCTGTCTGTCTGTCTGTCTGTCTGTCTGTCTGTCTGTCCGTCAACATTTTGGTTAAAGTTACATCACAGCAACTTGCGTTTTAATTTGCTTTCTACAGTTTTATAGTTATATCACGGCAACTTGCGTTTTAATTTGCTTTCAACAGTTTTATAGTTATATCACGGCAACTCGCATTTTAATTGGCTTTCAACAGTTATATAGTTATATCACAGCAAATTGCATTTTACTCCCCTTTCAACAGTTTAACAGTTATATCACGGCAACTTGCGTTTTAATTTGCTTTCAACAGTTTTATAGTTATATCAACTTGTGTTTTAATTTACTTTCAAAAGTTTTAAAGTTTTATCATGGCAACTTGCGTTTTTATTTGCTTTCAAAAGTTTTGTAGTTATATCATGGCAACTTTCGTTTTAATTTGATTTCAACAGTTTTATAGTTATATCACGACAACTTGCGTATTAATTTGCTTTCAACAGTTTTATAGTGATATCACTGCAAATTGCGTTTTAATTTGCTTTCAACAGTTATATAGTTATATCACAGCAAATTGCGTTTTACTCCGCTTTCAACAGTTTTATAGTTATATCACATCAACTTGCGTTTTAATTTGCTTTCAATATTTTAATAGTTATATCACAGCAAATTGTGTTTTAATTTGCTTTCAACAGTTTTTGGCTGGATTGCTCTAGCAATTACGGTCTATAGATTGGCGATGTCTGTCTGTCCGTCCGTCTGTCTGTCCGTCCGTCTGTCTGTCTGTCTGTCCGTCAACATTTTGGTTAAGTTTCAGGTTGAGGCAAAATCGGTTAAAGTTTCAGGTTGAGGCAATCTCGGCACTGGAAAGGGTTACAAACTTGAAACTTTGCCTGAAGGTAACCAGTAACAAGTTCTATTGATTTCTATGGTTACTTTGACCTTGACCTTGGTTTGTCGATTTTCAAGGTCAAATTGCCGACAATCCGGCCTTACCGTCTTCAGCGGTTTCTTGTTTATAGTTTGGTTTACGACCCGATTCATCAAAGCTCAGAAAAACATTTCTGGCGATGTTTTTGCCTATTTACAATATTGAGATTTTTAAATAAATGGGTAATCTTTAAAACAGCAATGATGATTCATTTTAATTACTACATCTTACAGTATAATTCTAGAAACTGTAAAAACAACGTTAACCCAACTATGCAATAGGCATGGCCGTAACGTGACCCGTTTTATTTGTAAATGCAGCATGTCATCGCTTGGTGATTTTGGTCATTCTTATTGAATAGACGACAAGGTGTCATCGGTTCCATAGAGTAATTAAGTTGTTCTGCTTCCTTCCGTTATGAATACTTCGCTGTTTTCACGATTTCATCCGATTTCTAAAATTCATTGGATTCGTACCCGGTTTTTCATGTTTCGTTCGAGATGAACGATTCGTACCAACTGGTTTACGCTCTTTGCTCTTTGCTCTTGGGGAACTGACTTGACCATTTTCTTTTGTTTATTTTTCAGTTTTCTACTGGCAGGTTTCAAAACGATTAAAGTGACATTACAAACAAACAAAACAGACTTAATAATTCTTGCTATATGTTGACTATACACTTGAACTTTCATAATGCTCAATCTTGATCATAAATATCTTCTTTTTTTTTTTTTAATTAATTATTTTTTGTTTATATACTCCCGTTTTTGCTATCATACTTCTGCTAAACTGGAAGGATAATAGACTTCCACCTCTCCTTCCAAAGCTTGTGTCACACTTAACTTATAACTAGAGGAAATAAACCTTAATATATGTTAATATTTAAGCACGTATGTTTGTGTTTTATCTAATGGATCTAGTTAGAGGATTTAAAACAGTTTATTGGTAAAAGAAACACTTGAGAAACTTCAGCTTGTATGACACATTATAGTTGCAGTGAATGTTAAGCAAACCGTAAACCAAATGTTTTCAGGACTAAACTTGTCATTTCACGACAAAACTTCACATGCTGAATATCACATAGATCGTAGCATATAAAACGTTTAATCCCTACGTCAATATTGACCCTTTCTGCTCTTGGTAACCTTTTTATATAGGCTATGGTAGCCAGGTTAGCAAAATAGGCACATATTGGTCTTCTTGTTTAAAATAAAGGGACATTTGGCCTTCTTGTTCGAAATGTTTACATCCTGTCTGCTTGCACAGGTTATTTAAATGTACTGAACTGCATCTGCTTCCTTAAAGTCATGCTTCAAAATCATGCGCGGCGTCTTTGATGCTTTGCATCAAAATTCTTCTTGTATAATATTTACTCGCGCTTACTTCTAGCTCCCATGTTGTCGCGTATCGATATACAATTAGTAAGACTTGTTTGGGGATAAGGCGAAAATAGACAGGTCATCTGCAAATGAAGGGTTACCATATCTGAGATCATGTCCTATATTTAAACTGTAATCGGAGTCCTCTAATTGATGTAAAAGTTCATTTATATAAAGTAGTAGTAGTAGTAGTAGTATATTTAATAGTAGTAGAAGTAGTAGTAGTAGTAGTAGTATATTTAATAGTAGTAGAAGTAGTAGTAGTAGTCGTAGTAATAGTAGTAATAGTAGTTTTAGTAGTATAAGTTGTAGTTGTGGTATCATTTTCATTACTATTATTATTAGATTGTATTATCATTATTATTATTATTATTATAATCATTATCATTATTTTTATGATCATTATTGATTTTTATCAAATTTTGACAATATGGTTTACATGTACAAGTCTGAATATAGTATATAGTATATATATATATATACTATTACACCAATTAAGTATATTATACATGTAGTTATAATAAATTTATAACTATGACAAAACGTTTTACCATATTCACAATAAAAGACTTTTACATATTCATGTACAATACTTATAAGCCAGGATTGCGTCCTTTAGACACTAAACCTTACCGAAAAACATGAACACCCATTTCGTAGAGTAGTCGCGAAATGTGTTTCACCCTTGAACGCAGGATTGTTCTGGATCAAAAATGGTTGAATTCTTGGACATAAACATAGATGTGTTATTTAATATTCACCTGACATGTGTACACTATATATATACTATTATTTATATAACATACATTTAATTCCCATTACATATATTTTAGTCATAAAACATTATTTATTTCTACTTTCATACATATTTATTTTTAAATAATACTTCATGTACTACTTTATTTTAATGCGCGCTAAATGACCTTAGCTGTCGATGCGCCATAAAACACTATACATTCATTCATTCTTTGCTGATGATAAATAATTTAGGCATTTCAAGTGACCAGTTTCATAGTTTTGAAACAGTTTTACTGTACAGTATGTGTCCAGTGTCTATCTTCGCAGACGACACACAATTGAGGCATTTTAGGCGATCAGTTTTATAGTTTTGAAATAGTTTTACTGTATGTGTCCATCTTTGCAGATGAAACAAATTTTAGGCATTCTAGGCGGCCAGTTTCATAGTTGTGAAACAGTTTTACTGTTTGTGTCCATCTTTGCAAACGACACAACATTGAGGCATTTTAGGCGAAAAGTTTCATAGTTTTGAAACAGTTTTACTGTATGTTTTCCATCTTTGCAGAATACACTAAATTGAGAATGGCCCTATTTGTGCTAAAGCGCATCTTATAGTCATTTGATAACAAGGAAATACAAGAGGACCATGATGGTCCTATATCGCTCACCTGATTTAATCCAACTTAAAAAGTTTTCATTGTTCTTTGTCTATACATATATACGGAAAACAAGCAACATCCCCTGTTGGCCATGTTTATCATCCTATCAAAATAATTTGAAGTTTTAGTAGAGGGGCACCCAAAGAACATTCATGGCAAATGGACAAGAATATTTTTAAAGTGTTTACCTTAACAAGTATATGTGAAACAAGTGAGCCATGTTTGACAAGAGGGCTATACTAATTTAACCAATCTTGGTAGAAGTCCACTAGATGAAGTTAGATTTAAAATATTAAACTTTTAGACAAGATTTTCTAAAGTTTTTCCCTATACGGGTATATGTAAAACAAGTGACCCGGTGGGGCCATTTTTGACCCCAGGGCTATAATTTGAATAATCTTGGTATGTGTCCACTAGATGATGCTACATTCTAAATATCAAAGGCCTGAGCCTTCTACTTTTAGACAAGATGATTTTTTAATGTGTTTCCCTTTATGAGTCTATGTAAAACAAGTGACAAGTAAAATTTGAACAATTTAGGTAGAGGTTCACTAGATAGAAAGTTTTTCCCCTATCTATGTCAAACAAGTAACCCCCGGGAAGGGGTCATTTTTGACCCCAGGGCTATAATTTGAATAATCTTGGTAGAGGTCCACTAGATGATGCTACATACTAAATATCAAAGGCCTGGGCCCTCTACTTTTAGACAAGAAGATTTTTTAAGAGTTTTCCCTATATGAGTCTATGTTTAACAAGTGACCCCAGGGCTATAATTTGAACAATCTTGGTAGAAGTCCACTAGATGATGCTACATACCAAATATCAAAGGGCCGGGGCCATCTACTTTTAATTTTTTTTTTTTTTTAAGTTTTTCTCTTTATGAGTCTATGTAAAACAATAGACCACAGGGGAGGGGTCAATTTTGACCCCAGGGCTATAATTTGAATAATCTTGGTAGAGGTTCACTAGATGATGCTACATACCAAATATCAAAGGCCCTCTACTCTTAGACAATAATTTTTTTTTTTAAAAATCCCTATATGAGTCTATGAAAATCAAGTGACCCCAGGGAAAGGGGTCATTTTTTACCCCAGGGCTATAATTTGAACACTCTTGGTAGAGGTTCACTAGATGATGCTACATACCAAATATCAAAGGCATGGGCCTTCTACTTTCAGACAAGAAGATTTTTTAAGTTTTGGTTAATTTCCCCTTTTTTCTGCAGTGTCAACCAAAGTTCTGCATGGAAAATTGCTTTGAACAAGTTTGAAAAAGATCCAGCCAAGGAACATTCCTGTAAAATTATTTTGAATTTGGTTAATTGGTTTAGGAGGAGAAGTTGTTTGTAGGAAAATGTGAACGGACGGACGACGACGACGATGACGACGGACGACGAGCGATCACAAAAGCTTTGTGCATAGGTGAGCTAAAAATGAAAGCATTACATATTATAAGAAATATGAATCGCACTTTACATTTAGGCTTTACTATGTCAAGTGGTTATAGAAATGGTCAAACTCCTAGGTCTAGGCATTGTACCGAGGCATTTGAAACGAACAGTTTCATAGTTTTGAAACAGTTTTACTATACATATCCATCTTTGCAGACGACACAAAATCGAGGCATTTTAGGTGACTAGTTACATAGTTTTGAAACAGTTTTACTGTATGTGTCCATCTTTGCAGACAATACTAAATTGAGGCATTTTAGGCTTCCAGTTACATAGTTTTTAAATAGTGTTACTGTATGTGTCCATCTTTGCAGACGACCCGAAACTTAGGCATTTTGGGCGACCGTTTTCATAGTTTTTAAACAGATTAAATGTATCTGTCCATATTTGAAGACTCCACAAAATTGAGTCGGGCACCTTTTGTGCTAGCGCGCATCTTATAGTCTTTCAATAACAAGGAAATAAAATGACGCATTACATATAAAAGAAAATTGAATCGCACAATATACTTAGGCTTTACTATGTCACGTGTTCACACTCCTAGGTTGAAGCATTATACCGAGGCACTTTAGGCAACCAGTTACATCGTTTTTAAACAGTTTTACTCTATGTGTCCATCTTCGCAAATGACACAAATTTTAGGCATTCTAGGCGGCCAGTTTCATAGTTTTGAAACAGTGTTACTGTATGTGTCCATCTTTGCAAACGACACAACATTGAGGCGACAACTTTCATAGTTTTAAAACAGTGTTACTTTATGTGTCCATCTTTGCCGTCGATACTAAATTTAGATATTTTTAGGCGACCGGTTTTATAGTTTTGAAACAGTTTAATGAATGTGTCCATCTTTGCAGACGACACAACATTGAGGCATTTAAGGCAACTAGCTTCATAGTTTTTACATATATTTACTGTATCTGTAACAGTTTCATTGTTTTTAAAAATGTTTTAGTAGATGTGTCCATCTTTGCAGACGACACAACATCGATGCATTTTAGACGACCAGTTTCATAGTTTTGAAACAGTTTTACTGTATATGTCCATCTTTGCAAACATCACTAAATTGAGACATATTAGGCATCTAGTTTCATAGTTTTGAAACAGTTTTTCTGTAGTTGTCAATCTTTGCAGACGACACAAAATGGAGAAATTTGAATAGCACCATACATTTAGGCTTTACTATGTCAAGTGTTCACAGAAATGGTCAAAGGTTTAGGCATTGTACCTAGGCATTTTAGGCGACCAGTTACATAGTTTTGAAAGTTTTACTGTATGTATGTATCTTTGCAGACGACCCAAAATTGAGTCATTATAGTCAACCAGTTTCATAGTTTTTAAACAAATTTACTGTATCTGTCAATATTTAAAGACTACACACAATTGAGTCAGGCCCCTATTGTGCTAGCGCTCATCTCAAAGTATTTCGATAACAAGGAAATAAAATGACGCATTACATATTATAAGAGAATTGAATCACAAAGTACATAACGGCTTTACTATGTCACGTGTTCACAGAAATGGTCACACTCCTATGTTTAGGCATTGTACCAAGGCATTTTAGGAAACCAGCTTCATAACAGTTTTACTGTATGTGTCCATCTTTGCAGTCAACACAACATTAAGGCATTTTAGGCGACCAGTTTCATAGTTTTGAAACAGTTTTACTGTATGTGTCCATCTTTGCTGACGACACCACATTGGGGCATTTTAGGAGACCGGTATCAGAGTTTTGAAACAGTTTAACGGTATGTGTCCATCTTTGCAGACGACACTAAATTTAGTAATTCTAGGCAACCAGTTACATAGTTTTTAAACAGTTTTACTGTATGTGTCAGGCTCCTATTGTGCTATAGCGCGCATCTAATTGTCTGTCGATAACAAGGTAATAAAATGACGCATTACATATTTTAAGAGAATGAAATCGCACAATACATTTAGGCTTTAACATGTCACATGTTCACAGAAACGGTTAAACTCCTAGGTTTAGGCATTATTTAAAACTTGGATCATAGTATATACAGCTACACATTGTATGTTGTAGATGATGACTGTTGCCTATTCTGAGCTCATCTGAGCTCGTAGTGCTCAAAGTGAGTTATTGCGATCGCCCTTTGTCCGGCGTCCGTCTTGCGTCATCCTACAACATCTTTTCCTCTGTAACCAATTGGTAAATTGAGATGTCCACACCAACATTCTATCAATTATTTTTTAATCATGCAAAATGCTGATTTTCATGACAACCGTAAGAAAACAACTACAAGCAGTTAGCCGATTTTTTAAATATGTTTGTAAAAATCTTCCTTTGATGACTATCAGATTCCTTCATGCCATATTGATTGGTCGAAAAAAGGTTGGGCTGTTTTGCATTTTATCACATTTTCAATGCTTGTATCCAATATAATATACCCATTACGTATTTCTTTATATGTCTCATGTGTAATATAACAAGTCCGAATCACTATTTTTGTATTCATCCGCAAATGTTTACAAAATTGCTGAGAACGTGAATCCGGTAAACATTAAACGTCACGATAGATGGAAGAGGGAAAGGGACCCGTATCGGCCATTAAAATGTTGGGACTATTTTCTGACGGCGAAAACCCGATTTTCGTTTTGTGGTTCGTCATGTGATAAAGAAAATTTGACATTCGTTGTCATTTCATAAAGTTGTATCAAACTCGTCCAAAAATTGTGTTATTAAGCTCATCAGAGGCTCGCTTAATAAAAAAAATCTTGAAAACGTTCAATAAAACTTTATATGAAATGACAACTCGTTTATATCGCTATAGTGAAAACTTCAAATATATTCTTCTTCAAAAGTGTTTCGCAGATTTCCAAATAGTTTTATATGAATCTTCCTTAGGTGACCTCTATCAGATTCCTTCATGCCATGTTGATTGGTCGAAAAACATGGCTGCCAGGGAGACGGACTCGTTGGCTAAAGTAAACACTTTAACAATTTTCTACTTTGAAAGCATCTTGACAATTTTCAAATGGTCCTTAGGTGACTTTCTAACTGCTTCCTTCAAGTCATGTTGATTGGTCGAGCTTCTTTTACATTATATGGCTACAGAGAAATGTTTTCACTAAAGCCATATAAGACTAAAAGAAACTTCTGGAAGGTCATGTTTTTTCAACCAATCTGCATGACCTGAGGGAATCTAATATAGAGGGTCACCCTATGAACGTTTCTACACAATTATTTAGAAATCGGCCCGATACTTTCGGAGGAGAAATTTGAAAGTTCTCACTCTTCTTCCGAAAGTATTTGGCCAATTTGCAAATAAATTTGTAGAAATGTTCCTTGACTGACCCTCTAAGAGAAAACTTCAAGCCAAGCTGATTGGTAAAAGAAAAAGAGTTATTGTGAACGGCATGACAAATCACATTGCATTACTCAGGTGAGCGATCCAGGGCCATTAAGGCCCTCTTGTTTTGGTGAAAGAGATATGTATTTTGATGGATTTTGAGAATTGGCAATTCCTTTCTTGTTACATTGACTTCAAATTTTGCACACACATTTTGTCTTTGTCTTTTATACTTGTATTGGTAGTCAAAGGCTAGACATATAATTACGCGTACTTCTTGTTAGCATTTTGACCTTGTCTGATAGGGAAAATAGAGTATTAGATGGGAAAAACACAGTTTTGGCCCAGCAAAAGTGTGCCCAGAATAACGGGAATACTTTGTGATTTGTTGAGTGATTTCTTTCCTACATAGTACATGACCCTCCGTTTCTAGCTTGTGTGCACGTTGGCAGTGTCTTCTGTCCATTCGCATTTTCCTACAAACAACTTCTCTTAAACAACTTGGTTGAAAATCTCCTTCTCTGAAACAGAAAGGCCTAGATATAAGATAGTTGGTGTGTAGCATTGTCTAGTGGTTCTCTATCAAGAATGTTCAAACTATGCCCCTGAGGTTAAAGTTGGCTCCGCTCCTGGGGCTAACCTATTTTACAAAGAGATTTTTAGGGAAACACTTTGAAAATCCTCTTGACTGAAACCCGAAAGGCCAATTGAGCTTAGATATTTGGTGTGTAGCATTGTCTAGTGATCCTACCAAGATTGTTCAAATTGTCCCCCTCGAGTCAAATTTGCCCTTCTCTGGGGATCACCTCAAATGTGAAAGCACATAACCATTGCAGTATATGTTTATGTATTTATTGTAAGGAGTTGAAAGATCATGTCAAAAATAGTTAATTTTATTAAACTGCCAATTTAAAAACAGAAGGACCTTGTTGGCACTATATCGCTCACCTGAGTGCAAGATCTCACAAGTGTACACATTCCAGACATGAAAAATCAAAGGGAAATTTGACAGCAGGTTTAGGCAGAATATTTTGAAGTTTCTGCATTATTATATTGAGAAATATGTCAATGTTAAATCACATTACATCAAGTTGAAATAGTTCTCTAAACCATGTACTAGACTTGGAGAAAGTGTTTAAAAATGCAAAACTCATCAAGACAATTATTCTGACAAAGATTCAAAATGCAACATCCAGTGTGTTATCAAGATTTTCCTTCATTTTACCTTGTGACCTAGTTTTGTTTACCCGATATGACCCTTATTCGAACATGGAATAGATATCATTAAGATAAACATTCTGACCAAATTTTAAAAAAACGTGGCATCTTAGTACAGTGTTGACAAGATTGTCCTTCAATTTGGCCTAGTGAACTAGTTTTTTAACAGACATGACCAATATTCAAACTTGGCCTACATATCATCCAGACAAACATTCTGATACAGTTTCAACATGCTCAAATTAAAAATGCAGCCTCCATTATGTTAACAAGATTTCCCTTCAATTTGGCCTAGTGACCAGACTGACCTAGTTTCTGACCCAATAATCGAACTTGACTTAGATATCATTAAGACAAGCATTCTAACGAAAATTCCGTTGATACCTGCACAGCACTTGCGGGCACCTGCACATCACGATATGGGGGAGAGGTTTGCGTTTGCACGCTACCTCTACAACTTAGTTATTGGTGCATTGGTGGCTGAAGAGGAGAGGTCTCATTCCCTTTACTGCCACTTACCCTCTCTTGTGAATACTGCCCTCTCCTTCTCCTTCAGTCCTCACTTCTTTTATAGGGCATCTTGTAGTACTGTTACTCTGACACTGTTGTGATAAACTGTGTATTAAATTGATACCTTCTGTCAAGAGCGCGACTGGAATCTGATTACTGATGTGGTGACCAGGCTTTTATAACCTGCGAGACACATTGGATGGTCGGCCAGACGCCGCGTTTCCCCGGTTAATGTCTGCCCGATGTCCGGCCGGGCTCTGAGCGGCGAATTTGGCCCGGCGCTCGCCATATATGTATGATATCGGGTGTCGTGGGGGAGGGGGGGGGGAGTCGGGCACTGGCCCTATTGGCCCCCGCTTAATCCGCCACTACATTTGCCACCTTTTTTTTGTTTACCATTAATTTGTCGACGCACGGGCCCTACGGCCCCGGTTAATCTGCCAGTGTATATTTCACGTGACATCTTTCGTGGGGTGGGGGGAGTCGGGCACGGGCCCTATGGTCCCCCGCTAAATCCGCTACTACATTTGCCACGCTTTTTCGCACGTGCCCTACGCCCCCCCCCCGGTTAATCCGCCACTGTATATTTCACGTGACTTCTTTCTTTTTTCCGTTCCTCTTCGCGAATGTTAATAATGTTAACAAGCGTCCATATTTGACCTATCGGCGCATTAATTTCTAAAGCATTTCTTAAACTTATATTGGAGTACTCATGCCTTAAGTTTTTCATTTATGTTCCAACAACATTAAAATGATATTTATGGGAGAGATTCTAACCTTTTAAATGCAGCTTTGTTGAATCCATGATGAACTTTTTTTCTCGCGCAGTCTCTACCTTAAATGAGGAATCCGCTGTGGTCGAGTGGTTAGCGTCGGGGATTTAGAAACCGGGTGTCCCGGGTTCGATCTCTAGTCGCGGCACTACGGTCATGGTGGAGTGCCCTTGGGCAAGGCACATTTTTTCTAGCCTAGTACTGGTTTGTTAACCCAGGGATCATGAATAAAGTGAACTATCGCCGTGATATAACTGAAATATTGTTGAAAGCGGCGTAAAACCCCAATAAATAAATAAATAAATAAATAACTCTACCTAAAATGCGTTGTTTGGTGCTAACAGCAATTAACAGGCTGCCAACTCCGAAAAAAGTGGTATTACTACTATGACCAGGGACTAAAGCCCCAGGCTAAAAACCAATTTGTTTGCTTAAAAAGTAGTGTATACCTTCACCAGAATGCATTGAATGTATGATATTGAGTTTAAATTTGTTGTAACTGCCCTGAAAATGTTTGATTTTATAAATTTTAGTATTTTGACCTTTTCTGATTGTGAAAGTAGGGTGTGCGATTTAAAAATGACGGTCACCATCTTAGTGCGGGTGAATTCATTCTTGCATAATACATGACCCCCACCCCATTTTCTTTGGATTATTTGTAAGCTTAGAGGTAACTCATTGCAATGATATAGGGTGTTTAACCCTTTCACTCATACAACAATTCGGCAGCAGACGACTTAAAACATATTTTGTCAAAAAATAGAAAATCTCTAAAATTGAATGGATAACCTATGACAAAAAGTTTTGAGAAAGTTCTTCTTTTGTAACTATGTTTTCAAAAATCTGTCCGCTGCAGATGCGTCAGAAAGCGACTATATGAGTGAAAGGGTTAACATGGTAAAGTTTAGAAAGTGTGACAATTAAGTGTTGAAATTGGTAGATTTGCATCGAATCCAAGGAGGAATTTAATTGGTGTAATGTGATCTCTTAACCGTCTTGTTTTTGGATTATTGCATACCTGAGAGGTTACTCTTATCTATGTCCTTCCTAGAAAATTTGACAATTGAGGGTTTCAAATTGTTGATTTACATGGGGAAAAAGAAGGAATGTGATCAAAATAATGAAATCCTTGCTCTTAAAAATGATTCACTTGTTGCTCGTTTTCTTCCTTTGACATGATTGCGACATCTATAATTTTGTTACGAGGTCTACCATTGGACAATGCATATTCATTCAGCTAACCACAAACGATCTAACAACTTACAATATAAATATGGAGTCGATCCAAGCGAAATCTAAACTTACGTGTCCAAATCTTATTAAATTTTAGATGTGACGGTCGTTAATGAGAATTTCGTATAACATAAATTAGGTAATTTACTTATTACTTTTAAAAGCAATCGAATGCAAATGCTTTATTTGTAAGTCATCACCTATTTATGTGTTTTGGAACATAATATCAGTTGCCGTTTCATATGATAGCTCTGATATGATCCAGAATTTGTTGTCCAAGACGGATTCTGGAGATTTCGTCTGACTACCATTTCGTTTAACTGACATAATAGAGTCAGTGGGGTATAGATTTCGTCTAACTTATTGATTATAATACTATATAATCTATAATATGATTACAGGTGCTACCTATTTCGGGTAAACATTTAATATATGTTGTGATCGGTGAATAATTCCCCGCGAACCGCAGTTAGCCCCTTGCTTGCAGCATGATCAGTTATTTACGTCAATTACGAGTCCTACCGACCTAAGCAAAGAAAATAAAAATCATCATCAGGTTAAGCTTATATTTAACTTTAAAATGTAGCCAAGATTTTACGTCCATGAAATTATGATGACAGGTACTATAAATAATCAACTTGCCCTTCATAAAGTACTTCAAATAAAACGATTCCATAATTTACGGAACTACATTTGTGACAAGTCAAACTAACGTTTCCTATAATTTCTGCCGTTTTCCTTTTGGTTCATTTAGTTTAAACTTATTTATATTTCATCGATTGTGAAACAAGCTTCAGCTTATATTAATCACGCTCGATGTCTCCTTCCTGGAGACTTAACCAGCACTTGTGTTGTTGTGTGAAAAAATCCCAAAGTCAGGACCCGCTCATCACAGGACTCGAACCAGGGACCTTTGATACAAGAGCCGACGCTCTACCTCTGCACCACTGTCTTCCACTGCACCACTAATAGAATGATGTCATATTACAAGAATTTGGATTTATAATATAACTTCCGGAAAGTAAAAAAAAACCTTACAAGTTGTTATTTGAACTCGTTTTAGAAATAGAGGATGAGTGTTATTACACGCAAATTATCACAAATAAAATAACTTGTGCTCGTTCCTTTATCGTGTACGTATTATCATATTTAATTATTTCCTCTAGAAGTTATTTTTGTTTCTATATTTTATCTCGAAAGTTCACTGCAATTACCGCGAATTGTCAAAGAAAAAAAAATATCACTCGCAATAATCTGCTGGTGCCTGAAATCTCACCACTCGAATTGAAATTTGCACTTACAATTCGCGAGTATGCGAGCTTAAATATCTATCAAAGAAACGGGTAAATATATCTTGCAAGCTTGTTTTAGCCAAAAACTCTCTCTCTTTGCAATTGAATTAGTGTATGCATTATAGGTGGGTGGGTTGGGTAATGATTTTTGGAACAGTGTTATCAATTTAACCCCTCTAATAGCGCTGTGCGAGACCATGTCTCCCAAGTACAGTGTTATAGAGGAGTGCCAGTGTTCATTGTTTCTTCTTTTATTTCATTTACCAATAGCAGTTGTGTTATGTAGTATGCTAAGGTAACTATCATAACAAGATTTGCTTTGCAGCAAAGTACACAGTTGTCATTTTCTTATTCTAAGACTGTATATCCAGAGGTGAAAATGTTTCTATATTGAGTTTTAATACAAATTATACATTGCATAAACTTTGATACAGGATCATAACTGAGCCAGTCATTTCCAACTTTCCATGAAAGTTTCTAGCATTAGCTTGAGTATTTTTATACGACCGTTTCTTAAAAACGGTACGTATTATGGTATGGTCATGTCCGTCCGTTCGGGTTTTCCGCACTTTTTTTTTACATACTAACTTTGAGCTATTGAGCTGAAATTTTGTATACGGCTTTTTAGTGATGTGTCACATATCAAGTTCATATTTCCTGGGATTTCGTCAATTTTTGAATGAGTTATGCCCTTTTTATACGACCGTTTTTTAAAAACGGTACGTATTATGGTATGGTCATGTCCCTCCCTCCGTCCGTCCGTCCGTCCGTTCGGGTTTTCCGCACTTTTTTCTTACATACTTTGAGCTATTGAGTTGAAATTTTGTATACAGCTTTGTAGTGATGTGTCACAGATCAAGTTCATATTTCCTGGGATTTCGTCAATTTTTTAATGAGTTATGCCCCTTTTTGGACTTAGAATATTTGTTTTCTACATGCTTTGATTTATTGAGCTGAAATTATGTATATGGCTTCGTAATCAAGTGTCACAGATCAAGTTCACATTTCCTCGGATTTCGTCCATTTTTGAATGAGTTATGCCCCTTTTTGGACTTAGAATATTGGTTTTCCGCACTTTTTTCCTACATACTTTGAGCTATTGACCTGAAATTTTGTATATGGCTTTGTAATCATGAGTCACAGATCAAATTCACATTTCCTCGGATTTCGTCAATTTTTGAATGAGTTATGCCCCTTTTTGGACTTAGAATATTGGTTTTCCGCACTTTTTTCTTACATACTTTGAGCTATTGACCTGAAATTGTGTATTAGGCTTTGTAGTGATGTGTCACAAATCAAGTTCATATTTCCTTGGATTTCGACAATTTTTGAATGAGTTATGTCCCTTTTTGGACTTAGAATATTTGTTTTCCGCACTTTTTTTCTACATGCTTTGATGTATTGAGCTGAAATTATGTATATGGCTTTGTAATCAAGTGTCACAGATCAAGTTCACATTTCCTCGAATTTCGTCAATTTTTGAATGAGTTATGCCCCTTTTTGGACTTAGAATATTTGTTTTCCGCACTTTTTTTCTACATGCTTTGATGTATCGAGCTGAAATTATGTATATGGCTTTCCTCGAATTTCGTCAATTTTTGAATGAGTTATGCCCCTTTTTGGACTTAGAATATTTGTTTTCCGCACTTTTTTTCTACATGCTTTGATGTATTGAGCTGAAATTATGTATATGGCTTTGTCATCAAGTGTCACAGATCAAGTTCACTTTTCCACGAATTTCGTTAATTTTTGAATGAGTTATGCCCCTTTTTGGACTTAGAATATTGGTTTTCCGCACTTTTTTCCTACATACTTTGAGCTATTGACCTGAAATTTTGTATATGGCTTTGTAATCAAGTGTCACAGATCAAGTTCACATTTCCTCGAATTTCGTCAATTTTTGAATGAGTTATGCCCCTTTTTGGACTTAGAATATTGGTTTTCCGCACTTTTTTCTAACATACTTTGAGCTATTGACCTGAAATTGTGTATTAGGCTTTGTAGTGATGTGTCACAGATCAAGTTCATATTTCCTGGCATTTCGACAATTTTTGAATGAGTTATGCCCCTTTTTGGACTTAGAATATTTGTTTTCCGCACTTTTTTTCTACATGCTTTGATGTATTGAGCTGAAATTATGTATATGGCTTTGTAATCAAGTGTCACAGATCAAGTTCACAATGTTTCAGTGAGTTATGCCCCTTTTTGGACTTAGAATATTGGTTTTCCGCACTTTTTTCCTACATACTTTGAGCTATTGACCTGGAATTTTGTAAATGGCTTTGTAATCATGTGTCACAGATCAAGTTCACATTTCCTCGGATTTCCTCAATTTTTGAATGAGTTATGCCCCTTTTTGGACTTAGAATATTTGTCAATTTCTGCATGAGTTATGCATTTTTCATAGTTTCCCATTATTCTTTAACAACTTATTCCTGAACGACTTTATTAACTTTTTACAAACAAACAATATATCAAAACAAAGAGAAAACTTACAAGTTCCTGACGGGCGTATTATGTACCGTTTGCGGTACTCTTGTTTGGACTTAGAATATTTGTTTTCCGCACTTCTTTTCTACATGCTTTGATGTATTGAGCTGAAATTATGTATATGGCTTTGTAATCAAGTGTCACAGATCAAATTCATATTTCCTCAAATTTCGTCAATTTTTGAATGAGTTATGCCCCTTTTTGGACTTAGAATATTGGTTTTCCGCACTTTTTTCCTACATACTTTGAGCTATTGACCTGAAATTTTGTATATGGCTTTGTAATCATGTGTCACAAATCAAGTTCACATTTCCTCGGATTTTGTCAATTTTTGAATGAGTTATGCCCCTTTTTGGACTTAGAATATTTGTCAATTTCTGCATGAGTTACAAAGAAGTTCCTGACGGGCGTATTATGTACCGTTTGCGGTACTCTTGTTGTATTTTGGCAGGAGGTTCAGAATGGCGACAATCTAGTTAACGTTTAGAAGCCATTTTAAGAATGGTACTGATTGAATGATTTGATTTTGTTTACTCTTCCTGTCCAGAGTTAACTACTTGGCGAGCATATGGTACTGATTGCCATTTCCTTTCAGTTTATATAGTTCTTTAAATCAATTACTTCTGTTTTTCACTAGAGTTTCATAAAACTATCGTTTCCACACTTAAAAATAAAATAAACTACTTAAATTGTCCGTGGCACCCGAAAGTGTTTGGTTTAAACATAATCTTGATTACAGACAAAAACATGTTCAATTTAAAAAATATTATCAATCAAGAAGCAAACTCTTAACCGCGTGTCTCTTTAATTGACAATAACAACATCAGTTAATCGGTCATGAAACTAATTCGTCCAATAAACCTGATTAAAAGTGTGAAAAAACCTCCGATCACACAGTCAGTAACTTGACTTTCACATTGTCAAATATCAAGAAAATGGATAGTTGCTTCAAGCCTTGCGTTGTTGAAAAAGTACGACGTTTAGAGCATTTATATAAACAAATTGGCGGATAAATTTGTCTTTCTCAAATTTGTTTTTACCTTTGCCTGTCACTTTTTTTCGCATTCGTCGCCTTTGGTGACTGAAAGTGGAGGCCCTGAAGATTACGGGAAAAGAAGAACTATATCACATTTAGTCAGTCATCAATTCAAAAGAGAAGTCGTTTATTATTTGCGACGGCTGCTGTTCTTACACAATTTCATATATTGACATGCTATATCACATTCAGTCACTCATAAATTGAAATCATTATTGTTCAATTTGAATTAGGAGCAGTAGATAAATTATTGAACTGTAAGGCTGTTATAGGAAAAGTGAAGGCGTTAGAAATTAGATAAAGAATAAATAAAACCATCATATAGACGATATATTAACTTTTCTTGAACACATGGATTTTTACAAGTTTTGTACAGTACATCTGGAGGTTACAAGTCCTATTCTACTGTAATGAATAATAACATATTATTAATATAAGAACACATTGGACAATAAATCATAAGTGATATTTATCAATTGAGATTATGAACAATTAATTATAATATCTAACTTCTAAGTATATATTACATATAAGACATAATGATCCTTCTTATTTATAAGTTAGACAAAATCTCTACCCCATTTACTCTATTGTATTAGTTAGACGAAATGGTAGTTAGTCAAAATATCTAACATCCATATCCTCCAAGACTTCCCGTTAGATTTCAAAATGCTGTGAGTGAAATATTTCTTAAGACGTTACTTCAACAATACATAAGGTAAAACATGTTGCATGCAGACTGTTATAATTATGGAGTTGCCCAGTTTATCTTCTAAAGACCTGACAGATGTTTCATCACCTTCTGCTTCCTATAAACATTCTCATCAGTCTTCACTCTGTGCATAGATTCTATACAAATCTGAATGCATTTAAAATAGTGCCTAACTCGAAAAGAAGTAGAAGCTACAGTTATACAACTCTAAACATGGAAAATAGGGATCCTCAAACAAAAATGTCATAAGATGTCATGATAAAAAAAAGAGTTCTTAAACTAATCTGTCTTGGCTGAATGGTAAGCGTCGTGGATTTGGAACCAAGAATCACAGGTTCGATCCAAAAGCGCTGCACACAAATTATGGTGGAGTACCCTTGGGCAAGGTGCATTTCCTTGCATAGTAAGGGTTTGTTTAACCAGGGATCACAAACTAGTGAATTGTTGCCTTGATATAACTTATATAATGTTTAAACAAATCAAAATCCCAATAAATCACAAATCTAAAATTCCAAGGGAGGTAATTCATGTTTATTTTATTCTTCTAAATAACTAAGGGAGGTAATTTGTATTTTTTGGTGACGAGGTGTTTTAAAATCTAATTTATGCAAAAACGAGCATATGTTCCGCATAGCTTTTTTCTTGCATTTGATTAAGCAAATGTTCATCTATCTATTTATGTAAGGCACTTATTTGAAGATGGCTGCATTTTTTTTTTGATTAGTGGTAATATTGCGTTTTTCCTAAAAAAAATCAACTTTGCACACTTTCCATTGCAACAGGGCAATATTTAGAATTTCTTACATTATGTCAACATGTGGAATAAGTTTAAGCAAAATCTGTGACCATGCATGCCCAAAAAGTTTAAATGCTTATACAGTGAATGGCTATTAAATATTATGTGCTTTATTACACACAAATTACCTGGAAAACTATAGTAATAACTAACTGGTCATGTTTTAAAAGTATATAATAGTAAATAATTATCTATATATTATGATATTATTAGCTCACCAGAGTACGAAGTTCATCTTCATTATTTGCTTGTTAACACTCTAGAGGCAACATTTTGCATCCAATCTTCATGAAAGTTTATCAGAACATACATATCCATCTATGCCAAGTTCGAAACTGGGTCATGTGGGTTCACAAACTAGTTCACTAGATCAAATTAAATGAATATCTTGTTAACACTCTGGAAGCCGCATTTTAAACTTGAGCATGTCGAAACTTTATCAGATCTTGAATGTTGGTGGTGATGATATGAAGGTCAAGTCAAATATAGGTCATGTTGGTTCAAAAACTATGTCACTAGGACAAATTGAAGGAAAATCTTGTAAACATTCTAGATGCCGCAATTTTTGCTTCAGCAGTTTGAAATTTTGTCAGAATGTTTGTCTTAATGATATCTAGGCAAAGTTCGAATATGGGTCATAGTGGGTAAAGAAAAATAGGTCACTAGGCCAAATGAAGGAAAATCTTGTTCACGCTGGAGGTTTCATTTGAATCTTTGTCAGAATAATTGTCTTGAAGTGTTTTGCATTAGAAATCACATTGCATAATTCAGGTGAGAGATCTAGGTGAATGCATCCTTTGGGTGTAGACAATGCAAGATTTAATGACAATGTCATTCATCGAAACTGCTCACTTTTCCCTTGATTGTTTGGCATTGTAATTTGATTAATCATTTATGAGATATCTTAATCCTATGCAAATACAATCAAAAACATAACTATACTTTTCTCTCAATAACATTTAATTGTTTTCTATCTTTTCAGGACACAAAAGAAATACAACATAAGTGTTCATGATGCTGTATCTGAGTCGGGTGTTAGGGGTTATTATATTAGTGTACATAAACCTTGCAACCTCCAAAAGTGAATCACAAAACAACCAAAATCAAGGTAAACCCCTTGGTTCCCCTCATAATCCTGTAAATACCCAAAATGATATTAAATATCCAGAAAATGTTGAATCTCAATCTAATGATGAAGTATCTGATACTGATTTTAAGTCTCATGAAAATATAGATATGTATAAGCATAATATTGTTGATAAAAGTAATGATGGAATACATGATAAGCCTGAACCCAAGCATACTAATTATGATAAACGAGAACCAGATGATACTTTAACTTTTGAAGAAGAAGGAGAAGAGGATGAACCTTTAGTTGAACAAATGAAGAGATTGAGTGAAAAGATCAAGGAAGCTAATGAAGCAGGCAATACAGAAATGACTCAAGATAGAAAGAAAGAGTTGGATGGGTCCAGTCTGGAACAAGAAAATGATCATTTCAAACCTAAGATGAAAAATGAACAAAGAGAAATAGAAGAAAGTACTTTACATCTGACTGTAGAAAATGGACAAATGAATAACAATTTTGATGAAGGGGATGAACAGCAAAAACAGACAGTTGATAACCCTGATATTGCACATTCTCAGAATGAAGAATCGAAATACACAGAACAAACGAAGGAGATGATTCAAAATCTTAAACAACCTGTGGTTGTCCCACATCTTGCAGACAACATTCAGTCTAAAGATGAAGACAAACCACTTGAAGAACATATAAAACAGAAGATAGAAAGCATTAGAAGACCAGTAGTCATTCCATCTCATGAAAACAATGCTCAGACCAAAGATGAAGAAAAGACACTTTCAGAACAAATGAAAGAGAAGATTGAAAATATGAATCTGCCTGTCCTTACACCACCTGATGAAGATGATGATGATTTTCCAGATGATACCATGCATGACTTTAAAACACCCTCTAAATATCTTGAACCAAGTACGGATGTACCTATATCAAATACATTACCACCTTTGCCAGACATGGCATCACAAACATTAGAGAATACTGTTGAATTAGCCTCAAGTGAGGCTAGGGAGATGACAGCTGATGAAATGGTAGTTTCTTCAACCCCCACCTTAAATGACATGGCTGAAAAGAAAACGGATACAGTTGAACAAACAGAAATAAAGGCAACAGCTACTGCTGATTTTGATTTTCAAACAAGCACCTTTCTTGGTATTAAAAACACTGGTAAAAATTTCAGACTACAGAAGAAGAAATTAAATAAATTGGGAGAAAATGAAGAGAAAAAGCATGAGACAGGTGATATAAGACTAACTAAAACTATTGATCAAATTGCAGCAGCTGTAAATGTTCAAACTGATATTGCTAAAACATTGAAATATACTGGGACTGTTCTTGACATTAACCAAATGACAGAAAGACCAATAGACTCTTCAGAGAATTTACCTGAAGGCACAGTGCTTGAAACGGCAAAAGCATTTATGGGAAAAGATGCTACAAAAATGATGACAAAGATTGATTTTAAGAATGCTGTTCCAAATTCAGCAACTATTGCCAAGCCTAATGAAGGTAAAGACTGTTAAGGGAGAACATATGTACATTATGCTGGGAAATTATTTTGGCAATATAACAACTTATTTACTAACACCAAGTTTTTCTGTTACTTTAATTATTAATATTTATTATTTCCTAATTATTATTTTACAGGCTAATATCTCACATGTTGAGTTGGTCATTGTGTGATCAATTTTTTTTTTTTTAAGTGGGGGGGTTGCCAAAACAAAATTTGATGAATGATATGCCTTTCCTCCAGTTAACCCTTTCCCACTTATAAACACATTTAGACGATATGTAGCAAACGACATTTGAACAAATTGTGACAAAACTTGAAAAGGAGATATTGCTTAATTGCTGCAGATTTGTTGTATGTGGGAAAAAGTTAAACTCTTTTTTAGCTCGCCAGAGCACGAAGTGCTCAAGGTGAGCTACTGTAATCATCATGATTCGACATGAAAGTTTATCAGAACATTCATCTCCATCAAATCTCAGACAAGTTCGAAACTGGGCCATATGAGGTCAAAAAACTAGGTCACTTGTTCAAATTGAATGAAAATGTTGTTAATCTGGAGGCCGCATTTTTAACTTGAGCATGTTGAAACTTTATCAGAATGTTTGTCTTGATAATATGTAGGCCAAGTTCAAATATGGGTCATGTTGGGTTAAAATGAAGGTCACTAGGCCAAATTGAAGGAAAAGCTTATTAGCTTGATTTAGCGGCCTCAGTTTTTGCTTAAGCAGCTTGACATTTTCTCAGAAGGTTTTTCTTAATGATATTTAGGTCAAGTTTAAATATGGGTCATATTGGGTCAGAAACTAGGTCACATGGTCAAATTGAAGGAAAACCTTGTTAACACTCTGCAGGCTGCATTTTTAACTTGAAAATATTGAAACTTTGTCATAATGTTTGTCTTGATGATATGTAGGCCAAGTGTGAATTAGGGTCATGTACAGTCAAAAACTAGGTCACAAGGCCAAATTTATGGAAAATCTTGTTAACACTCTACAGGACGCATTTTTTGCTTCAGCATCTTAAAATTTTATCAGAATGTTTGTCTTAATGATATCTAGGTCAGGTTCGAATATGGGTCATATTGACTTTAAAACTAGCTTACTAGGCTAAGTCTGCATTTTTAGATCGCCTGAGCCGAAGGCTCAAGGTGATCTATTTTGATCGATCTCTGTCCGTCGTCCGTCCGTCATTTACTTTTAGCTTTAAACTTCATTTCCTCCTAAACCACAGAAACAATTTCAACAAAACATCACAGGAATTTTCCTTTGGTGGTCCTCTTTCAAAACTGTTCAAAGATTTATATTCCATTGAGAATGTTAGTTGCTGCAGCATCAGAAAGGGGGTAAAATGTCCAAGCTTTAAAATCTTCTCCTCCGAATCTGCTTGTTGGATTCCAATATAATTTGGTAGAAATGTTCCTTTGGCAAAAATTGTTCAAGCCATACTGATTGGTCGAAAAACATGGCAGTCAAGCGGCATCAGAAAAGGGGCAAAATGACAAAGTTTGAAAATTCCATCTTTATGAAAGTGCTTGTCTGATTTTAAGCACATTGAATAGGAATCTTACATCCGTGATCCTCTACCTAATATGTTGAAGCCATATTGATTGGTTACAAAATCGTAGCAATCAGGCGTAATCACAAAAGGAGTAAATTGAACTTTTAGCTACAAATGACAACTTCTACCATTCCACTGGACCAATTTCAAATTGACTTCACAAAAATGTTCCTTTGTTGGTCCTCTTTCAAAATTGTTCAAAGACTTACATTCTGTTTAGAACTTTCTTTGCTGCGGCATCAAAACATGAGAAAAATGCCCAAATTTTAAAAATCCTTTTCCTCCATAATCTGCTTGTCCGATTGCAAGATTATTTAGTTGAAATGTTCCTTGAGTGACCCTTTACAAAAACATTTCAAGCCATATTGATTTTGTTGAAAAACAGGGCAGCAAGGCGGCATCAGAAAAGTGGCAAAATGACAAAACTTTATAATTTCATTCTTATTAAAGTTGTTGTTAGATTTCAAAATATAAATTACTTTGAAATGGCTATTTCTTTAACAGTGTACTCCTTGCACTCCGGATCAAATTTTCCCAGATATTTGAAGTTAAATATTTGCTACTAATTTACTATCACTCTGGTGATCAATTTCGGGCCATCTTGTCCCTCTTGTATATTTCAGCATTTTTCAAACTTTGTCATGTGTTTTGCATAAGAAATCTCATTGCATAACTCAGGTAGGCGATCTAGGGCCATTTTTGCTCTCTTGTTTACTGCATAGAAGTAATGATATGCAGAAATATTAAAATTTATTATTCCTGGGATGATAACCTTTTTAGCTCACCTATGCACGAAGTGCAAGGTGAGCTATTGTGATCACATTTTGTCCGGCGTCTGTCCGTCGTGCGTCGTCAACATTTGAGCTTGTTAACACTCTACAGGCTACATTTTGCAACCAATCCTCATGAAAGTTTATCAGAACATTCATCTCCATCAAATCTTGGACAAGTTCGAAATTTGGCCATATGAGGTCAAAAACTAGGTCAGTAGGTCAAATTGAAGGGAAATATTGTTAACACTCTGGAAGCGACATTTTCAACTAGAGCATGTTCAAACTTTATCAGAATTGTTGTCTTGATGATATGTAAAGTCACGTTCGAACATGGGTCTAAAAGTATGTCACTAGGTCAAATTGAAGGAAAATCTTGTTAACACTCCAAAGGCCGCAATTTTTGCTTCAGCAATTTGAAATGTTGTCAGAATGTTTGTCTTAAAAATAACTAGGCCAAGTTCAAATATGGGTCATATTGGGTCAGAAACTAGGTCACTAGGCCAAATTGAAGGGAAATCTTGTTTAAATTCTAGAGGCCACATTTTTCAACTTGAGCATGTTGAAACTTTATCAGAATGTTTGTCTTGATCATATGTAGATCAAGTTCGAACTTTGGTTATTTTGGGTCAAAAAGAAGGTCACTAGGTCAAATTGAAGGCAAATCTTGTTAACACTCCAGAGGCTGGGTCAAAAACTAGGTCACTAGGCCAAATTGAAGGGAAATCTTGTTAACTCTGTAGAAGCCGCTTTTTTGGCTACAGCAGCTTGATATTTAGTCAGAATTTTTATCTAAATGATATCTAGTCCAAGTTCGAATATGGTTCATGCCGGGTTAAAAACTAGGTCACTAGGCCAAATTGAAGGGAATTATTGTTAACACTCGACAGGCCACATTTTTTGCTTCAGAAGTTCGAAATTTTGTCAGAATGTTTGTCTTAAAGATATCTAGGTCATGTTTGAATATGGAGGATTATTGGTCATATTGGGTCAGAAACAAGGTCAATAAAGGAAAATATTGTTCAAACTCCGGAGGTCGCATTTTACTTTGAGCAAGTTGAAACTTTGTCAGAATGTTGTCTTGATGATATCTAGTCCATGTTGGAATATGGGTCATATCAGGTAAAAAAATATAGATCACTTGGCCAAATGAAGGAAAATCTTGTTAACACTGTGGAGGTTGCATTCAGAATAATTGTCTTGATGAGTTTTACATTGCAGTACATTGTATAATTAAGGTTAGCAAACTAGGGCTATCATGGCCCTCCTGTTTAAGAGCTTTTGCTTCAGTTTTTCTTGCTCCATAATTCAATAATTCATGCACTGTACGTAGTTTTTGCTTATGCATTGGAATGAGGGGTACTATGTTAGTTTGTCATATTGTATCTGTAATAACATAAATCTTCTAACTAAAAGCATGGTTAGGATCCTGAAATTTAGCAGATAGCTCAGTCATCAACTATTGATGACCTCAGTTCAAAAGTCAAGGGCATATTGTGGTTTATTTGGGACATTGTTTCTTATCAATCAGTAAATACAATTGCAACTTATTTTTTAGACCTGTAACTAGAATCTGGTTATCGTCAGTAGATCATTCCTTTAAGGTCAGTAAGTAATAGGTCAAGGTCACAGTTACATTTAGTTGCTGGTTATTACCTGTGTTAGGAAGAGCTTATCAAAGGTGATTATGAGTTGTTCCAGCATGTGTTGTTTTCATTTATTAATTGGCACCGAGCAATTAGCTGAGCTATATATATATAGTTCAGTTTGCATCAAACAAGCAGCAATATTTTTACTCTTTATGTTGTCATGCACTAATAAGATTGTTTGACAATTTGTAATACAGCAGATTATCCTTTAAGATTAAAAGTCTTATCTGCACAATTTAAAACCCTTTCCCACTTACAGACACATTATCTCCTACCTTTCAATTAATGCTTTTTCTATAATGTTACTCTGTTAAATAATTATACTACATGTAGTATTGATGGACATTCAGTCAGTAAGAACAATGGTTACCCATCTAGGGTTCTTGAGTTGGAATCCTGACTTGGCCATTTATTCTTTCTCATGATTAATAAAAGTCATTGTTACTAGCGTCATGCCCTGGTGGCCATGATTATCAACATAACAGAATGAACCGTTGTATCAATTTTTAAAGCTTTGGCATTTCCCCTTTCCTGATTCTGCAGCAACCAAAGTTCTATAAGAAATTGCATTCTTCTAATAAATCTTTGACAAGTAACCTTTGACATTGCTCCAATAACACTTTCCCACATGCAACAAATCTGCAGAAGAAGAACTTCGAAAACATCTATGCAAAAATATAGCTGATTGATTTAGAGATAAAACCATTTTCAACAGTATTTTAGTTATATCATGGTGACAAGTTCAGATAACCATGTTTCCTGGCACTAGTACTCCACACACTATTCTTCCAAGGCGACTGGGAACCTTCCTACATAGACTGTCAGCCCATTACAGATAGACTAATGACGCTAGTCGACTGGGTACCTTCCTATATAGACTGTCAGCTCATTACTGATAGACTAATGACACTAGTCGACTGGGTACCTTCTTACATAGACTGTCAGCTCATTACTGATAGACTAATGGCACTAGTCGACTGGGTGCCTTCCTACATAGACTGTCAGCTCATTACTGGAAAACTAATGATGCTAGTCGACTGGGTACCTTCCTACATAGACTGTCAGCCCATTACAGATAGACTTAATGACGCTAGTCGACTGGGTACCTTCCTACATCGACTGTCAGCCCATTACTGATAGACTAATGGCACTAGTCGACTGGGTACCTTCCTACATAGACTGTCAGATCATTACTGATAGACTAATGATGCTAGTCGACTGGGTACCTTCCTACATAGACTGTCAGCCCATTACTGATAGACTAATGACACTAGTCGACTGGGTACCTTCCTACATAGACTGTCAGCCCATTACAGATAGACTAATGGCACTAGTCGACTGGGTACCTTCCTACATAGACTGTCAGCCCATTACAGATAGACTAATGGCACTAGTCGACTGGGTACCTTCCTACATAGACTGTCAGCCCATTACTGATAGACAAAATTTGAAAACCGCATTGCCAAAGGAGAATTTCGAATCATGTTAAATTTCTCCATTTCTATCTGTAACCCGAGCTTAAAAGTGCGAGCTGAGCTATTGTGATCAGTCACCATAAGTTGTCTCATCTGTCCATTCACACTTTCCTAAAAACAACTTTTTCCCAAACCAATGGACCAATTTAAAAATAATTTCACTGGAATATATCCTAAGTTGTTCTCTTTCAAATTTGTTCAAAGAATTGAATTTTGATTGCTGCAACATCAGAAAGAGGGAAAAATGCTAAAGCTGCAAAAATATTTTTGTCCCAATGTACCAGCCCGTTTAAAAATAATTTGGGACAAAGTTTAATGGTCCTTGGGTGTTACTTTACCAGAATTGGCAAATTATTTTTAACTATTGAAAACATGGCTGCCAGCGTGCAGAGCTTTTTTTCCTAATATATTATATAGGCCTGATTTGAAAATAATTTGGCATGTTAAATAATCAGGACAATATATGCTAATATAAAGTCACATTGGAGCGGTTTTATTGAAAGTATCTGTAAAGTTAATTCAGCTCTGTGTAGATTTGTTTTCCTGTTTTTAGCTTGTCTGTTTTTCGAAGAAAAAAAATCAGGTATTGTGATACACTTTGCGGCGTCATCGTCTGCGTCTGCTGCGGCTTCAAACACTTTAACCTTACCTCATAACTCAAAAATTTTAACCTTACCTCATAACTCAAAAACTGTTTGACATGTTCCTAGAAACAATACACATGTCTATACCAAGTCACATAACTCTGGCTTTAATCATTATTCAGTAATGCTCCTTTTTTTACTTAAAAAAAAAAAAGACATGTATTGGCATTCAGTTGCAGCACTCTTGTTACTATGCGACACTCAGGTCATCTATTTAGGTCCATCTTGGCCCTCTTCTTCATCTAGGCTATGAATTGCAAGGATTCGACCATTTATTCTAGGTTCAGTTTGTTAAATAGGTTTTGTTTTTTTCGACACAATGAAGTACAAGGGCTGAGATTGACACAATGAAGTACCCTCAATGACTCATTTAAGTTTTTAGGTCACTAGGAGTGTGTCCAAGGAAGCTGTCATCCTTTTGTTAGTATCATATATCAATGTTAGCAAAATGTCTAAAGTTATTAACCCTTTTCTTCATACAGATAGTATCGGACGCCTCGGTAGAAGATGACTTTTGAAAACATTGTGGCAAAAGGAGAAACTGCTCATAAATTATGAGCAATTTCTTCTTTTGTCACAATGTTTTTAACTTTTACAGAAATTATACCTTCAATTTTATATTTTTGATATTTTCTTGAAAATTATTCAAAGTTATCTGCTGCAGATTTGTTTTATGTGTGAAAGGGGCTAATATGCCTGCACAGTGCACACTGCAATCTCTTTGTCCTTGTGTAGTCAATAAAAATAAAACCATTGTTTTCACAATGAATGTCAAATAGTCACCTTTTTTTGTAGACAATGAAGTGCCTTCAATGACTCAAATGTTAGAAAGTTCCGGTCCAGAATCTCCGTTAACAAAGACAGATGGTGATGATCACTCATATGATGGGGAACCAGTGTTAACAGAGGAGGAGAAACAACAAATTGCTCAAGGTGAGTAGAGACAATGACAATTTATAATAAACATTTACTTTGGAAAGAGTAACTCTGATAACATTGTTTTTTGCCTTTATCTAGTATAGAAAACTTATTTGCTGCAAACAACTATTGGAAACCCAAAATAACCAATTCTTTCTTGCCCCACAATGTTATTTTCAAATCAGCGGTGTTTTGTGTCAATTTCCTTTTTAGCTTGTAGAATTTAACATTAAGCCATTGACTTCAAAGGTTCTATTATGTCAATATATATTGATTATCTCAATGAGCTGACTTGTTTGGTATTGTATGCTTCAATGACTGCAAACTATGGGATAACTAGTCATGTTTTGTTTTTTGCAGCTCAAAAGTATTTTGAACAGGGAGAGAAACTTGTAAATAACTCATATAAAAAAGACTTTATGCAGTAAGTAGACAGTTTATTGTAGTTTCATTAATGCCTTGAACATTTATTGGTTACAGTTTACACTTTCAGAGCAGAAACTTGAGTTCAGTTCCTGGTTAGGTCGTGTTAAGGACATAAAATTGTAATAATAGGTAACAGGTTTTTCAGGGAAATATCACATTTTGGAATTAGATCAATGAGGTGTAAAATACCATTGAAACAATCAAAACATTTGTTACACCAATTTTTAAAGAGACTTGACATCATTGATAGATTCTAGTGATAAATATAATATTTGTGAGAGAAAAACACGGATGAACTTTCTGAAGTATTTTTTAAAAATTTACTTACATTGTATTCTTCCTTACATTTGTGGCCCATTGTTTAGCATACAGAGTTACAAAATTAACTCAGCCCTGTCCAACATGCAGGCTCATTTTGTCGCAGCATAAGCAGATAACTTTTGAAAAATGTGTGGCTCAGTGTCTGGGAAAGGGTTATGTGTTTCATAATTTAAAAGTCAACATCTACAGTGTATTGATTGGAATGTACTTCAACAATTTCTTAAAAGGACATTCCCTCCTAAACCTTTGGGTCAGTTTCAACCAATCTTCATAATAACGAATGTTCCTAAGAAGATGCCCTTTCAGAATTGCTAAAAGAACTAAATTCCATGCAAAGCTCTTTAAATGTCATCTCATTGTAAGCCACAGGGCCAATCTTGACAAAACTTCACAAGAATGTTTCTTAGGTGATAGTCTTTTTATGAATTGCTAAAGGAATTCAATTCAATGGAAAACGTTTGTTGCCATGACAATGGAATGGAAACAAATTAAAAATATTCTTTTTAGTTCACCAGAGCCTAAGGATCAAGGTGACCTATTCTGATCACTCTCTGTCCGTCGTTAACTTTTAGCTTTAAACATCATCTCCACCTAAATCACAGGACCAATTTCAACCAAACTTCGAAGGAATGTTCCTTAAGTGGTCCTCTTTCAAAATTGTTCAAAAATTAAAATTCCATGGAATACTTTGATTGTTGAGGAATCAGAAATGGGGCAAAATGTCCAAACTTTAAAATTCTTCTCTGTATCTGCTTGTCAGATTCCAATATTATTTGGTAGAAATGATCGTTGGGTGACCCTCTACACAAAATGTTAAAGCCAAATTGAGTGGTTGAAAAACAGTGCAACCAGGAAACTATGAAAGTGCTTGTCTGATTTGAAGATAATTGAATTTTCCTACAAACCACTTCTCCGCCTAAACAAATGAACCAAATTCAAAATAATTTCACAGGAATGTTCCTTAGTTGGTCCTTTTCCAAAGTTGTTCAAAGAATTTTATTCCATTTAAAACTTGATTTCTGTATATATTTATAGTGAAAACTTAAAATTCTTCTTGAAATTCTTCTTGAACAAGTCGAGCTATGGACTGATTTCAAAACAATTTGGGAAAATATTAGGTAACCTTCTACCAAAACTGTTGAACCGAATCCAAATCCATTGAAATCCCTCCGTCTAAATCCCAGATTTGTATGAGGGGTGAACTAAAAGTAATAGGACTTTCTTAGTAACTTTTGTATTAGTTGATACATAATGATGAAATTCATACCATACGTATATTTGTTTTTGCACTACTTTATGGCAACTTATTATTTTTAATATTCTCATTAGTGTAGTTATTAATTGTTGTCATAGAAACAAGCTGAGGCATAGGCAGGCCACAACGTCATTTTACAAGGAAATACTAATTTAAACTGTGTATAACTCAAATATACACAACAGAAGATAACAAAAAATTTGTTCCATGATTACCATCAGAATAGTAAAGTTGCTAAGCTGCATGCAAGAACGTCACTTACAAAATGACGTCAAATGAAAAATGTAATAAATTAAAATATAGTGAATTATATCACAATGGAAGACAAAAACCAAAATAATCTTAGGAAATGAAAATTCAGTGGTGTTCGCCAGGAGTCAAGCAGTCAGTAGCGATGAATGCATGCATATGTGAGGAGAGAAATCAGGGAGAAATTTATGTAACTTGCAAGAAAGCTTTTGAAAGGAAAAGTGCAGGTTTCGTTTTTCACCATATAAATTGTGTCAATTATTACATATCATATGTTACGCATTTCGGTGAATAGTTAATATGAAATGTCTTGTAGCAATGGTTACAGGCAGAGACATATAAACACAGAGATAAGCAACACGATTGCCAATGCCGTACGAAGAACAAAATACTTCAAACGGCGAGCGGGTCAAGCCACGTGATCAAACCACGTGTTCAAACCACGTGATCATCACAGTGGATTCTGAAAATGAGGTGCGATATTTATTTTGTTGTGAAAGGAAGCGTGCGGTGGAAAATTGTTTTTACACATCCAGGAAACTAAATAAGGTAAATTGTTTGATAATTATTTATGTTTTTGATATTTATTAATGCATATGTATAGGAGAAGTATATGGAAAACTTGTTTTAAAAAACTTCTTTGCAAATATTGTGAAGCTCCATATTATGACAGTATTGACACCCATTTGTTTATGTTATATTCACAGCGAAGAAATAATATTTTCGGGTTCCTATTTTAGGTCTTACATAGGAAACTTTTGATGGTTGATTTTGTTAACATTGTTTATCATTTATTTGAAAGCTTTATCAAATCAGAGACATATATATATGTCTCTGATCAAATTGATGTTGAAAGTGAAAGTACAGATTATACTGATTTGGAATATTGTCTTGCCACGGTCTACCACTAGAATAAGCAAAAAGACGTGTTAATAAATGACAATTTTCAAATATTCTACTTCAATTTAACCCATTTCGTATTGTCGGGAAGACTTATATCTTTAAACGGTGTACAGTCTTTTTAAATTGATAATTCAAAACATAGGTGTTATGACTAAGATTTCTCTGATTTTACTTATAAACTGCACTGATTTTGAGAGCGCCTCCTTTTTTTAAATTGGTCAAAATGAGTGATTTCAATTTTCTTTTGTCAATTTGAATTAATCCATCCTGTCAGGAAGACTTATATCTTTGAAACGGTGTACACTTTTTTTAAATTGATATTGCGAAACATAGGTGTTAGGACTAAGATTTCTCTGATTTTACATATCAACTGCACTGATTTTAAGAGCACCTCCTCTTGTAAAATTGGTGAAAATGGGTGATTTCAATTTTTGTTGTCAATTTAAATTAATCCGTCTTGTCAGGAAGACATATCATTGTAATGGTTTACCATTTTTTAAAATTGATAAATCGAAACAAAGTTGTTATGACTAAGATTTCTCTGATTTTACTTATCAACTGCACTAATTTTGAGGACGCCTTCTTTTTTTAAATTGGTCAAAATGAGTGATTTCAATTTTCTTTTGTCAATTTGAATTAATCCATCCTGTCAGGAAGACTTATATCTTTGAAACGGTGTACACTTTTGTTAAATTGATAATGCGAAACATAGGTGTTAGGACTAAGATTTCTCTGATTTTACATATCAACTGCATTGATTTTGAGAGCGCCTCCTTTTTTAAATTGGTCAAAACGAGTGATTTTAATTGTTTATTTTCAATTTGAATTAATCCGTATTGTCAGGAAGACTTATGTCTTTAAAACGGTGTACAATTTTTTTAAATTGATAATGCGAAACATAGGTGTTAGGACTAAGATTTCTCTGATTTTACTTATAAAATGCACTGTTTTTGAGAGCGCCTCTTTTTTTAAATTGGTCGAAATGAGTAATTTCAATTGTTTCTTGTCAATTTGAATTAATCCGTCTTGTCAGGAAGACTTATATCTTTAAAGCGGTGTATACATTTTTCAAATTTATAATGGGGAATATAGGTTTTATGACAAAGATATCTCTGATATTCCTTATCAAATGATCTGTTTTTAACAGCGCCTCCTTTTTTAAATTTAAATTTTGTGAGTGCCATTTTTGTTTTGATGTGAAAAGACATGTTAATAGATTAGTGGAATAGAAATAGTTTCAGCTCTTCTATGACAATATTATTTCTAAGATATATCTAACTTATTGATAAGTGTCCTGGTTTGGTGAATTACATAAATCAGTGATTTACTTATTATGCATTCTCTTAATGTTGAATGTTTTGTCTCCAGAGTAGCTAAAAAAATTCTCTATAAATACAAGTATAATAATATAAAAGAATTGTGGCTAAAGGACAAATTGTTCATTATAATATGATACGGTTTAATTGATACAACTTGTTTCCAGGTGGTAACCAGGTGTCAGGTGGTGACATACCGACGATAGTACCAGATGTGATGTTTGATTTGACATGTACACAGAAACACCAATATCTTTCAATTAAATTTCAGTTCAAAGGAGTCAAAGTTTACTGCTTTTGATGTTAACTTTCAACTGTTTTTTAAAAACCCTTTACACTTAACCACTCTAATTGACAATTGATGTAACCCTTTCTTACCAAAACCGTAAAGCGCATAAATCAAAATGTCTTCTTTTAACGTTTCCCATAATCTTCAGCAAACGACTTTTGAAATCAAGCATTATCTTTTGCAACAAAGTTTTCAAATGATTTCAGTAATTGATCCTTCATGTATTGAGGTTTTCTTAATGTGTTCAAAGCCGTCTGCTGCAATTTTTGTTTGCATCTGGGAAAGGGATAAGAAAGGGTTAAGACAGTATTGCACAATTCGAACACATATAATTAGTGGCAGATGACTTTAAAATATGAAATATTTAATTGTAAATTATATTTTCAGACTAAGACTAGAGCCCCAAAAAAGAGAAGAATCGTGATTTGTCTCCCCCGAAAACTATTTTGAAAAAAAAAGACCTCTATAGAAACAGTGAAAACATCAAATTTACTCAATTACGTTACAGAGCTGCTGAAGGTGTCGTTATTGATAAACAATTACCATCGAGAAATTAACAAATTGATATAAGCTTTATGAATTTATCCCAAACAATTTGCAAACTACGTGTTTTAAGTTGGTCTTGTACCCGATATTATTCATTGTTTTAACATATATCTAAAGAATTTATTCATAAACCAGTTGTTGGGACATTCATTAAATGGATTAACTTGTATTATATTATTATATAAAGCAGAATTTCTTACAATGTTGTCAGAGTGATCTATGGAAATAAATTGATATGTATGTGAAACACGAGTTTTTTTGTATGTTTATCCGAGAAGAGTTATACTCCAAATGAGAGGTAATTAAAATTCCACAGATGGAAGAAATGTATTGATGACTAATTAGGTAATAACTGTGAAACATTTTTCACAAGCAATGGGCCCTTTTATAATGGAAAGGTGTGAAAACATTTACTCTCTGTCAACTTCTAATTAACAAATTTATCTCAAACAATTAAACAAAGTATAGGGGTAGTTGGCCACAATCATGTAAATATGTGAAAACACATACTCTCTGTCAACTTCTCATTATCCTGCCCCACAATCAACGAATCTGCAGCAGACGACTTTGAAAATATCTATAAAAGATAGTATGATTATTGAAATCAGTGTTGCAAAAGGAGAAATTGTTTATTATGAGTAATTTCTCCTTGTGCCACAATTATTTCGAAAGGCGTATTTAAGTGGGAAATTATGTCAAACCGGAAATGTAATTAAATAAATAGGGCCTTTGAATTGACATAATCGACATAGACATGTACACCATACAATATTGGTTATTCATTTATTAAAACAAAACCTCGATGAGTCGCATTGATGCTTGCAAAATCGTTGTAATGCCGAGTATGATAGTCGCATTGATGCTTGCAAAATCGTTGTAATGCCGAATATGATGGTAATAAAAAAAGAACAGTAGAAGGGTAACATCCCATTTCGTCTACAGTTTTTTTAATTAGCGTGTTAGCAACGTCTGTCTCATTAATCTAAGTGTAGACGAAATGGGAGAAAGTGCAAAAAGTGTAGACAACATTGGATTAGACGAAATGGGCATAAACCAGTAGAAGCTGTGTTTATATGTCTCTGCGGTCCCTAAACATAACGTTGAACAGTAGATGTTTACAAGTAATGGTGTATTTGTTCTCGTATTCCATTATTAAACTACCAAAGATAAGTAAATAAATATTGACGGATCAACAGACATATAACTAGTATTTTTTGTGGGACAAATAAGACTTCGCTTAGAATTCAGGGTATTAATTGTATACAACCTACGAAGTAAAACAAGTTTTCCGAGTGAATAATCGGGGTCGTCAGACGCTTTTCATTTTCTATAAAGCGCTTGCAATACACGGATCATATTACGCAATATTATCGACTTTTTTGGCTATACCCGTTCACTGAATCGTGATTTTGCTTGAAAATCCAGTGTCGCTTATCTCTGTGTTTATATGTCTCTGGTTGATATAATGGTTATTACAGGATTTATTCATGTTTTTAAATCAACTTGTTTTGCTTCAAATGGTGACGTTAGAATGACCTTACAACCGTGGCCAGCCTTCATGGTACTTACAGTTTTCATAATCTCATAGAAATATTTTTTTTCAACCAATTATTCAAATATTTGTCATGTTAAAATTGTCACATTTGATAAAATAAGGTTTATTTTCTACAAGTTTGATTTGTGTCGAAATTACAACAGTCCTAATACTTCTGGCTCGCCCTCGTATATAGAGTAAAAATCTAGTGTCCAAAAGTACGCTCCCACTTTAATAAATTATTTTGCACACCTATTCCCTGGCTGACCCTCTATCAATATTGTTCAAATTATTCCGATCCGTTGAAAAACATGGCCACTAGAAAGTGAGGCTTGTTTTCCTTATACGTATAAAGTCAGAGCATTGTTAACTACTTCAACAATTCTATTGAATGAAGTGAGCAATTTAGGACCATCATGTTCCTCTTGTTTTGATGATAGTATAAACTGCAAGTTTTTTGATAAATGATTTTACCATTTAGATGATTTAACCCTCTGAGTGATTTGACGACAAAATGTTAGATCTCAAATGGGTGAAGTATCATCAAAATGTAAGATCTGAAACAGGTGAAGTATCATCAAAATGTAAGATATGAAACAGGTGAAGTATCATTAAAATGTAAGATATGAAACAGGTGAAGTATCATCAAAATGTAAGATCTGAAACAGGTGAAGTATCATTAAAATGTAAGATCTGAAACAGGTGAAGCATCATCAAAATGTAAGATCTGAAACAGGTGAAGTATCATTAAAATGTAAGATCTGAAACAGGTGAAGCATCATCAAAATGTAAGATATGAAACAGGTGAAGTATCATTAAAATCTAAGATCTGAAACAGGTGAAGTATCATTAGAATGTAAGATCTGAAACAGGTGAAGTATCATCAAAATGTAAGATCTGAAACAGGTGAAGTATCATCAAAATGTAAGATCTGAAACAGGTGAAGTATCATCAAAATGTAAGATCTGAAACTGGTGAAGTATCATCAAAATGTAAGATCTGAAACAGGTGAAGTATCATGACTTTGTTCACCCTAACCCTTGCATGCGGATGCATTTGTAGTAGACAAATTTTCAAAACATTGTAGCAAACCCAGAAATTGTACATGAGCAATTTCTGCATTTGCCAGAATGTTTTCAACTCAATTCAGTATTTAAAATATTTATTTACTTAGAGATTTTTCCTATTTTTGCCTGTCTGCTACAGATTTGTTGAATGTGAAAAAGGGTTTATACAGGACTGAAAAGATATTGGCAAATTGAGTAATTACTTATTTGATTAATTTCTCTTTTTAGATCACCTGAGCCGAAGGCTCAAGGTGAGCTATTCTGATCACTTTTTGTCCGTCGTCCGTCGTCCGTCCGGCGTTAACTTTTAAATCATCATCTCCTCCCAAACTCCAAGGACAATTTCCGTGAAACATCACAGGACTGTTCCTCTGGTTGGCCTCTTTCAAAGTTGTTCAAAGATTTAAATTCCATTGAGAACTTTGGCTGCTGCGGCATCAGAAAGGGGACAAAATGTCCAAACATTAAAAATCTTCTCCTCCGAATCTGCCTGTCAGATTCAAATATAATTTGGTAGAAATGTTCCTTGGGTGACCCTCTATAAAAATTGTTCAAGCCATACTGATTGGGTGAAAAACATGGCAGTCAGGCGGCATCAAAAAAGGGGCAAAATGACAAAATTTGAAAATTCCATTTTTATGAAAGTGCTTGTCTGATTTTAAGAAAATATAATACGAATCTTACTGTAATCATCCTCTATTTAATTTGTTTAAGCCGTTTTGATTGGTTACACAATCATAGCAACCAGGCGTCATCACAAAAGGGGTAAATTGAACTTTTAGCTACAAATGACAACCAACTCCTACCATTCCAATAGAACAATTTCCACAAAACATCACAGGAATGTTCCTTTGGTGGTCCTCTTTCAAAATTGTTCAAAGATTAAAATTCCAATGAGAACTTTGGTTGCTGCGGCATCAGAAAAGGGGACAAAATGTCCAAACTTTAAAAATCTTCTCCTCCGAATCTGCCTGTCAGATTCAAATATAATTTGGTAGAAATGTTCCTTGGGTGACCCTCTATAAAAATTGTTCAAGCCATACTGATTGGTCGAAAAACATGGCAGTCAGGCGGCATCAAAAAAGGGGCAAAATGACAGAATTTGAAAATTCCATTTTTATGAAAGTGCTTGTCTGATTTTAAGAAAATATAATATGAATCTTTTTGTAATGATCCTCTATTTAATTTGATTAAGGCGTTTTGATTGGTTACACAATCATAGCAACCAGGCGTCATCTCAAAAGGGGTAAATTGAACTTTTAGCTACAAATGACAACCAACTCCTACCATTCCAATAGACAAATTTCCACAAAACATCACAGGAATGTTCCTTTGGTGGTCCTCTTTCAAAATTGTTCAAAGATTAAAATTCCAATGAGAACTTTGGTTGCTGCGGCATCAGAAAGGGGACAAAATGTCCAAACTTTAAAAATCTTCTCCTCCGAAACTGCCTGTCAGATTCAAATATAATTTGGTAGAAATGTTCCTTGGGTGACCCTCTATAAAAATTGTTCAAGCCATACTGATTGGTCGAAAAACATGGCAGTCAGACGGCATCAGAAAAGGGGCAAAATGACAAAATTTGAAAATTCCATTTTTATGAAAGTGTTTGTCTGATTTTAAGAAAATATAATACGAATCAAGAATGTTCCTTTGGTGGTCCTCTTTCAAAATTGTTCAAAGATTTAAATTCCATTGATAACTTTGGTTGCTGCGCCATCAGAAAGTGAGAAAAATACCCAAATTTTAAAATCCTTTTCCTCCATAATCTACTTGTGCGATTGCAAGATAATTTGGTAGAAATGTTCCTTAAATGACCCTCTAAATAAACTGTTGAAGCCATATTGATTTCGTTGAAAAACAGGGCAGCAAGGCGGCATCAGGAAAGGTGCAAAATGACAAAAACTTTATAATTCCATTCTTATTAAAGTTCTTGTTAGATTTCAAGATATAAATGGCCTTTACTGATAAGCTGTTTCTTGAGAAGTGTCCACTCCTTTGCAGTTTCATTTACACTCCCTGATAAAATTTTCCCAGATATTTGCAGTTAAATATTTGCTACTAATATACTATCAATTAGGTGATCGATTTAGGGCCATCTTGGCCCTCTTGTTAGCTCACCTGTCACGTAGTGACAAGGTGAGCTTTTGTGATCGCCCTTTGTCCGTCGTCTGCCCACAATTTCTTGTGAACACGATAAAGTCTTCATTTATTATCTGATGTTTACCAAACTTATTCAGTAGCTAGATATCCATGAGAGCTCGGTTCCTTTTGAAAACCAGCTAGATCCATACATGCATGACGGGATTATGGCCCTTTATAATTGGCAAAATTGCTATAATCGACCTTGTGAACAAGTTAAAGTCATCATTTATTATCCGATGTTTACCCAATTTATACAGTAGCTAGATATACATGAGAGCTCGGTTCCTTTCGAAAACCACGATGAACAGGATAAAAACTTTTATTTGTCACATGTCCTTTACATTGATTTATAAACATATGACCATGACTTTAGTGTGATCTTTTACAATCAAATATCATCATTGTCTTTGGATGACCTTCACCATGACTTTTTGACCTTCCTTCTTATTTTTGTAGAGCAATTAAATAAGAACCCTAAAACACTTTCTCAGGTGAGCGATATAGGGCCATCATGGCCCTCTTGTTCTAATTAGTTTTTAAAGGTCATCTGCTGCAAGGTGTTAAAAGTTGTCCATATTGTTTATAGGAATAATAAATTTTTACTTTCTCTTCCATAGAGCATATGAGTATTTCAAATTGGCAGCAGATTTGGGCCATTCTAAAGCCTTGGAGTACCTGGGGTTTGGTCATTTATTGGGAGATTATATAAGCTTAGATCCAGAAAAAGCCTTGAACATTTTTACAGAACTTAATGAAAAGGGCAGTCCACGTGGTCAGCTTGTAAGTAGTATTCCATTGCTGTGGATTCTTCATAATACTAGCAAAAAATCATGTTAGGCAAAAAGTATTATTGTATAATAGTAAATTCTGCAATCTGTTTTTTGTGTGTACCAGTATTGTGTACCAGTTTTTTTTGTTTTGTTTGTTTGGAGTTTAACGCCGCTTTCAACAGCTTTGGTCATATCACGGCGGTCACTACCCATGTTTTCCTGGCTTTCCCACACCAGTACTTACACAACATTCTTTCGAAGCCACTGACTACTTTCTCACATAGATCAGAGGTGAGAGGCAATGGAAAAAATCGCCCAAAAGAATGTCGCCGCAACCGGGTATCGAACCCGTGACCTCCAGATCACGAGTCAGATACGCTACCAATTGAGCTACCCGGCCGGGCTCTTGTGTACCAGTATTATTACCAGTATTGTGTACCAGTATTGTGTTCCAGTTTCACAAATTAAAAAGATTCCTTGATCTCTTCAATTTTTTCTTTATTTACATGATCCTTTCCAAAATGGACGGCTTCAGATATCCCAATTACAGACATATTCTGATGCAACTGACTGCATTTCAACTCATTGTGGTAGCAGAAGAAGTTATTCCTTTTGCCACATTGATTTCTTTACTCAATTATTATACCCCCAGATACATAGTATATGGGGGCTATATAGGAGTCACGCTTGTCGGTCCGTCTGTTGGTCTGTAGACATTTCTTGTGAACACTATTTCTCAGCAACCCTTGGTCAGAATTCAATATAACTTCACAAGAATGATTGATACCAAGCCTAGTTGTGCATATTGTCGGCGTGTTGCACTGGAATTATTTTTAAATGAGTTATGGCCCCTTGAATTTCTCATACATATGTATATGGTCATGCACCAGCTGGGAATATTCATCACCTTCAGTGATATTTCTAGTTATACCTTAATTTAAAGAGAATTTCTCTAGATGTCATCTGCTGTAGATTTATCCTATGTGGGAAAGGGGTAAAAATTGCTACAGGAAAAGGGTAATTACATCATGACAATCAGATTCTCAAAATTTTTCTATTTTGCTACAATATTGAAATATCCCATTCTGATATTCTCTGTAACAGTTTTAATCTGCTGCATATCAGGTAATGAGTTCATTATGGACATTCATTATCCCCTCATGATGATGTTGTCAAGGAGATAGAGATCCGCCCCATGTACTTTTCCCAACAACGTCATTTACGAGTCTGCGTTTCACTGACCTAAGTCAAAGGTCAAGATCACAGTGATTATATTACTGTTAGAGCAACGTCATCATTTTTTATCTGATTGCTTTGAAACTTTAAATATTATGTTTATCAGTACCGCCTCATGTTTTACCAAACTAGGTCAATGGTCAAGGTCATAGTGATAAGTCTGTACGAAACGACATCATCTTTCTACCAGTTTTACCAGGTTAATGTTTTACTGACCAAGGTCAAGGGCAGAAAGACTATAATATGTCTGTATGTAACAACTTTATTGCTGTAAGACTTTCATTTGTGAACGTAAATTCTTCATACTTTATACACCGGTTCAATGTCAAGAGAGCTTGAACAGGTTTGTGTTTCACTGACTTAGCTAGAGGTCAAGGTCACAGTGACTTAAATAGGTCTGTACAAAACAATGTCATAGCTTGAGCACTTTTATTTGAACGGATTCCTTCATACTGTATACACAGGTTCTGTGTCAGGAGAGCTTGGACTGGTTGATGTTTCACTGACAAAGATTTAAAGTCAAGGTGACAGTGACTGTGATAGGTTTAGACCAAACAATGTAAATGCTCTAGCACTTTCATTTGTGGACGAAATTGCTACTTAATACACATATTAAGAGAGCTTGGATGGGTCATGTTTCATTGACCTATGTCAAAGTTCAAGGTCACATTGATGCTCTTGTTGGTTATTGGTTTGAAATGCACTTCCATGGTGTTATGGGTTATTGCATCCATTTCCATGGTGTTATGGGTTATTGCATCCACTTCCATGGTGTTATGGGTTATTGCATCCACTTCCATGGTGTTATGGGTTATTGCATCCACTTCCATGGTGCTATGGGTTATTGCATCCATTTCCATGGTGTTATGGGTTATTGCATCCACTTCCATGGTGTTATGGTTATTGCATCCACTTCCATGGTGTTATGGGTTATTGCATCCATTTCCATGGTGTTATGGGTTATTGCATCCACTTCCATGGTGTTATGGGTTATTGCATCCACTTCCATGGTGCTATGGGTTATTGCATCCACTTCTATGGGTTATTGCATCCACTTCCAAGGTGCTATGGGTTATTGCATCCACTTCCATGGTGTTATGGGTTATTGCATCCATTTCCATGGTGTTATGGGTTATTGCATCCATTTCCATGGTGTTATGGGTTATTGCATCCATTTCCATGGTGTTATGGGTTATTGCATCCACTTCCATGGTGTTATGGGTTATTGCATCCACTTCCATGGTGTTATGGGTTATTGCATCCACTTCCATGGTGTTATGGGTTATTGCATCCACTTCCATGTTGTTATGGGTTATTGCATCCACTTCCATGGTGTTATGGGTTATTGCATCCACTTCCATGGTGTTATGGGTTATTGCATCCATTTCCATGGTGTTATGGGTTATTGCATCCACTTCCATGGTGTTATGGGTTATTATGTCTCCCCCATTACATGGGGATGACATATTGTTTTTGCCCGTTCCGTCCGTCCTTCCGTCCGTCCTTCCGTCCTTCCGTCTGTCACACTTGTTTCCGCTCAATAACTGAAGAACGCTTGGGCGTAGGAACTTCATACTTGGTATGCAGGTTGGTCATGACCAGTAGCTGACCCCTATTGATTTTGATAACAGAAGGTCAAAGGTCAAGGTCATGGTGACCTTGTGAGGTAAAAAATGGTTTCCGCTCAATAACTGAAGAACGCTTTGGCTGAGGAACTCCATACTTGGTATGCAGGTTGGCCATGCCTAGTAGAAGACCCCTATTGATTTTGAGGTCAGTACGTCTAAGGTCAAGGTCACAGTGACCATGAGCTTGAAAGGTCACAGTGACAATGAGCTGATAAATAGTTTTTGCTTGGGCCTAGGAGCTTCATACTTGATGTGCAGGTTGGTCACCACCAGCAAATGACCTCTATTAATTTTAAGGTCACTAGGTCAAAGGTCAAGGTCACAGTGGTCAAGGTCACATCCGTCACACTTGTTTCTGCTCAATAACTGAAGAACGCTTGGGCATAGGATCTTCATTCTTGGTATGCAGGTTGGTCATGACCACTAGATGACTCCTATTGATTTTGATGTCAGAAGGTCAAAGGTCAAGGTCATGGTGACCTTGTGAGGTAAAAAATGGTTTCCGCTCAATAACTGAAGAACGCTTTGGCTGAGGAACTCCATACTTGGTATGCAGGTTGGCCATGCCCAGTAGAAGACCCTATAAATTTTGAGGTCAAAGTCAAGGTCACAGTGACCTTGAGCTGAAAGGTCACAGTGACAATGAGCTGAAAAATTGTTTTTGCTTAATAACTGTAGAATGCTTTGGCCATGGAAGTTAATACTTATTGTGCAGGTTGGTCACCACCAGTAGATGACCCCTATTGATTTTGAGGTTACTAGCTTGAAGGTCAAGGTCATGGTAACCTTCAGCTGAAAAATGGTTTCCTCTCAATAACTAAAAAATGCTTATGTTGAGGAACTTCATACCTGGTGTGCAGGTTGGTCCTAACCAGTAAATGACCTTTATTGAATTTGTTTGATTTTGAGGTCACAAGGTCAAATGTAGAAGGTCACGGTAACCTTCAGCTGAAAAATGTGTTTTACTCAATAACTCAAGAACGCTTATACCCAGGAACTTCATACTTGGTGTGCAGCTTGGTCCTAACCTGTAGATGACCCCTATTGATTTTGATGTCAGTAGGTTAAAGGTCAAGGTCGTGGTGACCTTTGGCTGAAAAATGGTTTCCGCTCAATAACTGAAGATTGCTTGGGCCCAGGAACTTCATACTTGGTGTGCAGGTTGGTCACCAGTAGCAAATGACCCCTATTGATTTTGAGGTCACTAGGTCAAAGACCAAGGTCATGGTCACCCTTAGCTGAAAAATGGTTTCCGCTCAATAACTGAGGATTGTCACTGTTGCTTCATCTCCAGTCCAAAACTAAAAAATTCATCTCCATCATTTCTTTTCCTCCCCTACGACCACACAAATGGGGATACAAGTGCTTTTTCAAAAAAGCAATCTCTAGTTGCATCCACTTCCATGGTGTTATGGGTTATTGCATCCACTTCTAGGGCAGGAGACCAGGGTTTGATCCCTAGTTGACTCATACTAGAGACCGTTAATATGGGAAATGGCACTATGACTGATGCAATAGTTTCAGGATAAAAGTAATGTAATAATTTACCAAGGAAACACAGTGATATTAATTTATATGCTGTAGGAAATTGATATAAAACATCATTAAAAAAAAGCAACATATATGCCATGAAAATTTATTGAAACATTGGTGTGAGAATGTATATAGACGTATCATAAGAATGTGATGAATAGATACCAAAGATGTATCATAAGAATGTGATGAATAGATACCAAAGATGTATCATTAGAATGTGATAAATAGATACCAAAGATTCCAGCTGTAAATCACTGTAAACATTGGTGTGAGAATGTATATAGATGTATCATAAGTATGTATATAGATGTATCATAAGAATGTATATAGATGTATCATTAGAATGTGATAAATATATACCAAAGATTCCAGCTGTAAATCACTGTAAACATTGGTGTGAGAATGTATACAGGGTTTCCGCTGTAATTCGCCAAACACGCCAATGGCGAAAAAAAAAAAAAAATGGCTGAAAAATGATTCGCCGTAAACAGTTGCTTTTTAAACACGAAATTCCCTCTACTAAACTTCTCGATCTGGCCGTAAATCTGCATAAATATGTGTAAAACACACAGCTGAAAACACAGTACACAACGAATCGTGTCACACACCAAGGTGCTATAAACATTGGGGTAAACAGCGTATCTTTTATCACCTACTCGTATCGGTTGTACTTTGATGTTTAATAATTGATCGAAACAACGACACACGCTGATGATTGTTTACAGTTTGCGCCTTTGACTTTATTAATAATATATGAATCAAAACTAATTAAGTAGGTAAAAAAATCATCTAGGTAGCACCTTTATTTATTACAAAAAAGAAGAAATCGGCAATTGAAAATAAATTTCCAATTGGAATCGTGTACACAAAAACATCGTCTTTGTCAATCTTTGTTCATATATTCGTGTGTTATCAAGATGTTAATTGAAATTATCAAGGACCTAATCTGCTTGAAATGAAAAATTAGTATTGATAAGTTTGACGGCGTTATTTATAAGTCGCTAAGCGTCAAATATTTGGGTGGGTGGGGTATAATTTCTCGCTGATTGCTTAGGAAAACATTTTACGCCCGGCTTTCAAAATAAAAATGAATAAAGATAACTTCAAACAACGCATTTATAACACTTTTTATATGCTTTTCGTCTGCGGAATTTTATTAAGCACAATCTCGCATACGGCCTAAAATACATGCTTGAAAGTGAATTTGTTTACGTATTAATTAACGCAACAGTTTACCTGAGTAATAACACTGATTTTGTTTTTATGAATCTTCATATTGATGGTGGTGATCAGAAACTTTTTGAATTTGCATTAGCCCATTGTAAATGGAAAAACATAACAAGTAGGAGGATCTGTGGTTAAACCATTTCATGTGTTTTTATTGACCATTAGGCTGATACAATATATCAAATGGATTTAGAAGCATTTAGATTGGTAAAATCAATGAAGTTAGAACCAGATTGGACAAAAAAGAATGAGAGCCATGAATATCATGTATTGAATTTACTGTCGAAAAATTTTGGTTTAATGTGGCCAAACAAAAATATGGTCCAGTGGAAACCCTGTGTATATAGATGTATCATAAGAACGTGATGAATAGATACCAAAGATTCCAGCTGTAAATCACTGTAAACATTGGTGTGAGAATGTATATAGATGTATCATAAGAATGTGATGAATAGATACCAAAGATGTATCATTAGAATGTGATGAACAGATACCAAAGATTCCAGCTGTAAATCTCATGGAGAATGGAGACTCTCCTTCAGACTGCAGCACCTTCAAAATGATTCAGCCTCTCAGAAAGGATTATCATAAAGTATTAGGTTATATACTATACTGTTAAACCCTTTCCCTCATACGACAATTCTGCAGCAGTCGACTTTGAACGTCTTTTGTCAAAACATAGAATATCTCCATAATTGAATGTATAACCTATGACAAAAAGTGGAAAACATTGTGGCAAAAGGAGAAATTGCATGTTTTGTGCAATTTCTTCTTTTGTCACTATGTTTTCAAAAAGCCGTCTGCTGCAGAGGCGTCAGAAAGCGTCTATATGAGGGTTTATGCTAGAATTGTTTGTTTCAACTGTTGTTTTATCTTATCATTTTCAGGGATTAGGGTTTTGTTATGGTTCTGGTCTTGCCGTCAACTCAAGTCAGGCTAAGGTAAATATTTCTACACATTCCTCAAAATGTAAAAAGAAAAACTCTTCTTTAGATCACCTACGCCAAAGGGAATCTATTCTGATCAGTGTCTGTCCGTCTGTGTGGTCCGTTGTTAGCTTTTAGTTTTAAACGTTTACAATTTTCTTCAAACAACAACACTGCCTAAACCACTTGACCAATTTCAACAAGAAAATCGTGAATAATCATCACAGGAAATTTCCTTTGGTCTTATAACTGCTCAAATTTTAATTTCTTTTATAGAACTTTGGCTGCTGCAGCATCAGAAAAGGGGGGAAAATGCCAAAAACTTTAACATTTCTTCTCCTCTGAATCTGTTTTTCGGATTCGAAGATTAGTGGGTAGAAATCTCCTTGGGTCATATCTATTAGTTGAAAAGTATGGCAGCCAGGAACAATGAGGAAAGTGGCAAAATGACAAAACTTATTATGAAAATTATTCTTCTCTGAAAGTGATTGAGTGATTTCAAGATTATTCAGTAGAAATGGATCTACATGTTTTCAAGTCATATTAATCAGTTCAAAAACATGGCTGCCAGGCACCACCTAAAAAGGCATTAAATGAAAAAAAATCCTTAGGTGACCCTCTACAACATTTGTTTAAGCCATATTCATTGGTTGAAAAACATGGCAACTTTGGCAGCATCAGAAAAGAAACACAATGACATTAAATTTCTGCTTGTCTGTTTCCAAGATATTTTATTAAAAATTGTTTTTGGGTGACCCTCTATTAGCCTTGAGTCAGCTGTAGTAAAACCTATTTGCCCCAAGTCAGCTGTAGCGAAACCTATTTACCCTGAGTCAGCCGTAGTGAAACCTATTAGCCCTGAGTCAGCTGTAGTAAAACCTATTTGCCCAGGGCCAACTGTAGCGAAACCTATTTACCCCGAGTCAGCCGTAGAACCTATTTGCCCAGAGTCAGCTGTAGTTAAACCTATTTACCTCTAGTCAGCTGTAGTCCCGAGTCAGGTGGAGTAAAACCTATTAGCCCGAGTCAGTTGTAGTAAAACTTATTTACCCTGAGTCAGCTGTAGTAAAACCTATTTGCCCAGAGTCAGCTGTAGTAAAACCTATTTGCCCCGAGTCACCTGTAGTAATATTAGCCCCTAGTCAGCTGTAGTAAAATCTATTAGCCCTAGTCAGCTGTAGTAAAATCTATTAGCCCTTAGTCAGCTGTAGTAAAATCTATTAGCCCCGATTCAGCTGTAGTAAAATCTATTAGCCCCGATTCAGCTGTAGTAAAAGCTATTAGCCCCGATTCAGCTGTAGTAAAACCTATTTGCCTTGAGTCAGCTGTAGTAAAACCTATTTGCCCCGAGTCGGCTGTAGTAAAACCTATTAGCCCCGATTCAGCTGTAGTAAAATCTATTAGCCCCGATTCAGCTGTAGTAAAACCTATTTGCCCTGAGTCAGCTGTAGTAAAATCTATTAGCCCCGATTCAGCTGTAGTAAAACCTATTTGCCCTGAGTCAGCTTTAGTAAAATCTATTAGCCCCGATTCAGCTGTAGTAAAACCTATTTGCCCTGAGTCAGCTGTAGTAAAACCTATTTGCCTTGAGTCGGCTGTAGTAAAATCTATTAGCCCCGATTCAGCTGTAGTAAAACCTATTTGCCCCGAGTCAGCTGTAGTAAAACCTATTAGCCCTGAGTCAGCTGTAGTAAAATCTATTAAACCCAAGTCAGCTGTAATAAAACCTATTTGCCCAGAGTCAGCTGTAGTTAAACCTATTTACCTCTAGTCAGCTGTAGTCCCGAGTCAGGTGGAGTTAAACCTATTTGCCCTGAGTCAGCTGTTGTAAAACTTATTTGCCCCAAGTCAGCTGTAGTAAAATCTATTAGCCCTGAGTCAGCTGTAGTAAAATCTATTAGCCCTTAGTCAGCTATAGTAAAATCTACTAGCCCTGAGTCAGCTGTAGTAAAATCTATTAGCCCTTAGTCAGCTGTAGTGAAACCTATTAGCCCTGAGTCAGCTGTAGTGAAACCTATTAGCCCTTAGTCAGCTGTAGTGAAACCTATTAGCCCTTAGTCAGCTGTTAGAAAACCTATAAGCACTTAGTCAGCTGTAGTGAAACCTTTTTGCCCAGAGCACTTTCTTTTTTGTCACAATGTTTTCGAAACTTGTCTGCTACAGAGGCATCAGAATGTGTCTTTATGTTTGAAAGGGTTAAGACATAATGAAATAGGATAAATTACTTAAATTACATTAAAAAAGCACATGTATCAATGAATTGATTAAACCTCTCTTTCCAGGCTCTGATTTATTTCACATTTGCTGCTTTGGGAGGAGACCCATTCGCTCAGATGGTATTGGTAAGTAATTATTATCATCACATTTCATTAAATGTAGTGTAATAAAGCCATTGTAGTGTCAGCAGTTAAATACATGTATTATTAAGCCTATATCGTTTAATAACGCTTATTCTGATTGTACAAGTTCAGGAAGAACATAGAAAACCACACTGAATCAATTTTCATTATTGTCTCTTATTCGGTTAGTGATACACCATGTTGAATTCCAAACATCAATCAAGTTCAGTAGAAAACTGAAATAGAAAAATAAGCATTCCTGAGTCAACGCCCCAAAAAGTCAAAGACAACCAGTTGCTATTGAGTCATTCATCTAAATGGTGTCAAAGCAACTGGATATAAACGCAGTTATGAGTAAAAGATTCAAAGAAAGCACGCTTCAGCATAGGTCATTAATACCACGAAGCTATATGGTAAACATAGTATGTATCGAAACCCGATGGGACGAATCGTTCTCCTGAGCAGTAGCGAACATAACCGGGTGTGAACATAGAAGCTCTAAAAAATCTCTAAAACATTGAAATATGTCAAACAATGCATCTCATTTTTGTAAATCAATCATAAAAAACTTACTCTATGGGGGTTATTGACTCGAGAAAAGCTTTAAACTGTGTTTATCGCCAAGCGATGTACAACAAAAGGCAAGCATGCCGTCTCGGAAATGTAATAAAAGTAAAAGGCGAAATTCAAGGGCGATAATCCCATCAAACCACCTGAAGTACTACTAAGATATGGATAATGAATTAATCGAGTATTACAGCAACGAATATAGAAAATCTCTATATCTTACAGACATGACACTCCCCGCCTGATGTAAATCACCCAACCTATAGAATAAATCATATGACAACCAGCAGCATATTCTCTATCGAACTGGCAGCCATAATAGTCAGTCCGATTGAACTCCAACCAAGTCTAACAAATGTCAAATAAATTCAACAAAAAAAACCCTTGTTGAGTTTTTAATGTAATACCACACTCATTGAAATTCAAAACCTCTGAAGTATTCTACTACAGACGTTTCAGAATAACAAAAGTGAATGTATTATTCTCCAAAAAGCAATGTTTTCAAATAATAGATAATATCAATAAACAGTGAAAGAATGTTTCCTAACATATTCATATATGCAACTAAAAAATCCCAAACAATATTGCAAAAATAACTTCAACAGATAAAAGTTGAAATCGAATCACAACAACTCTTGATAATACTTTTGTATAAAATGTATGATACAAGCAATATCTATAATCAGTCAGGAAAATATTGTACGAAATTCTTGATTTTTCATCAATTGCAGATCACTTTCAATTCGAACATGTATATGTTTTCGGCATTATGCTGCAATTTATCATTTTGTGATTCAGATATCAACTACATAAATTAACATTTGCACTGATGATCACTAATCACACTCTGCAGTGTTGAGAACATCTTATTTGTTTAAAATATAATGCTTCTAATAATGAAATCACTTCACACACTGGCCTTTGATAGGTACATGATTTTCCGTTCTTCATGACGCGAATCTCTAATTTTCTAACTAAGCCATCCTGACTTGGAAACACTTGAGTAATTAAGCCCGTATGCCAGTTGTTGCGCGCACACTCTTTGTCGCGTAATAACACTATGTCGCCCGGCTTCAGATTGTCATATGATGAAGTCCACTGTTTATGCGGCTGAAGCGAGGAGAGATACTCATTTTCCCACTTTTTAGCTCGCCTATTCGAAGAAATAGGGGAGCTTATGTTATCACCCCGGCGTTGGCGTTGGCGTTGGTGTTGGCGTTGGCGTTGGCGTTGGTGTTGGCGTTGGCGTCCGCGTTGCCAGCTTGGTCAAACCTTTGCGTGCAAGGCCTTTTCTCAGACACTGTGTATGCTGTTGCTTTGAAACTTCACACACTTATTCAGGATCATTAGGGGACCTTGTATGTCAAGTCCCATAACTCTGGAATGGATTTTGACTGAATTGTGCCCCTTTTTGGACTTAGAAATTTGGTCAAACCTTTGCGTGCAAGGCCTTTTCTCAGACACTGTGTATGCTGTTGCTTTGAAACTTCACACACTTATTCAGGGTCATTAGGGGACCTTGTATGTCAAGTCCCATAACTCTGGAATGGATTTTGACTGAATTGTGCCCCTTTTTCGACTTAGAATTTTGGTCAAACCTTTGCGTGCAAGGCCTTTTCTCAGACACTGTGTATGCTGTTGCTTTGAAACTTCACACACTTATTCAGGATCATTAGGGGACCTTGTATGTCAAGTCCCATAACTCTGGAATGGATTTTGACTGAATTGTGCCCCTTTTTGGACTTAGAAATTTGGTCAAACCATTGCGTGCAAGGCCTTTTCTCAGACACTGTGTATGCTGTTGCTTTGAAACTTTACACACTTATTCAGGGTCATTAGGGGACCTTGTATGTCAAGTCCCATAACTCTGGAATGGATTTTTTTCAAACATTTGGATTTTTTTCTTTTTCTTTTCTTGTATTTTTCAATTTTGCGTTTAGCTCAACGTTAAAGTTTCGATTTTTTTTTTTCTCAATAAGTACTGGTTCTAGGGCTTTCATATTTTTTGGGGTAAAACATTTGTTTTTTGCTGGATTTTGAAAATTGGGCATAGCTTCTTCATATTTTGTTGGATTAATTTCATTTTTTTGTATTTTTGAACTTTGAGCATTATTTTTTTATTTTTTATTTTTTTTCTTGAATTTTGGAACTTTGTGTTCAGCTCAATTTTTTTTTTTAAATTTCTTGTATTTTTGAACTTTTTTTTTTTATTATTTCTTGTTTAAAAATAATTGTGTTTAGCTCAATGTTAGAGTTTTGTTTACTTTTTGTGTTTTACACTTGCCTTGATAGTCAAAGCAGGGGACACAGTGAGACATTTAATTATGCGTAATTCTTGTCTTTCTTTTGTAAATTCAATTTCAACTGAATTATTCCACTTTTGGATTTTGGACTTTATACCCATGCTATAACTGTTCTGAAGTAGGCCCTGATAGACGATATCCCTGATAGGCGAGCTATATTGTCCTCCGACAACTCTTGTTCCAGAATGTATTTGCCAGTAACTGGACAGTCTTCCATTGACTGCGATACATGTCTTTTATTTTCAAACTTGATTTGCACTCCCCGAAATTCGATCTATGTCCATTCTTACTGATGGTAGTCTTCAGTACTGTTAGAAGTTCAGGAAGATGCTGGTTGTTCATGCAAACGTTGCCAACCAGAACCCAACCTAACGTCATCTTTTGGGCAAATGGAGTTCCTTTAGGTCCAGTACACTGCTTCTGTACGTGGTGTGCCTCTGGTACGTCACGACCTATTAACAGTAGTATCTCGGCCTCATTATCCAATGGTGGAATTTCGACTTCACTCCAATGTCTGTGATGACTGGTTATATCCGGTGTTGCAATTTCAGATCTTTCATTTGGAATTTCATTACATTCAATGATCACTGGTATTTTTAATTGTTGTGAGCCTTCATAGGATTCTACAATAAAGTTGGAAGCATGACGCCCTGTCATTGAGCTTCTGCCCGCACATGATAATAATGAGTATGATGTGGCTGTCGACCATGAGACATTCATTTTGTCAAAGAATTCCGCCCTGGCGAGTGTTGAGTTGCTTTGGTCATCCAGTAAAGCATAGGTCTTGATTGCAAGATCTGGCCTATTTGCTGGGTAAACATCGACTAGAATGGTTTTTGAGCAAGACCGTCTACTATATTTACCACATATGGCAGTGCATTTTGAAACAACTGGACTCTCCCCGCCATGCTGTTCGTCAGATCGTGACCATGTGTCAGTATTATTAGGGGTCCCACTGTATGAGTCTACATGTAACGCGGTAGCATGGTTTGTGCGACCACAAGTATGACACTGAAGGGTAGTTTTACAATCTTTAAAACTATGCACTGTTGTGCTACAACACCTAAAACAAAACTTGTAGTCCTTAAGGAGCTTCTTCCTTTCATTAATAGTTAGTTTTTGAAATGCTTTACAATTATTCAAGCTATGCTTAGAGTTATGAAGTATACACTGATCACTATGCTCTGAAACAGGATCTACTGAAGTCTTTTTGCCATGAACATCATCTTTTCTAAAAGCTGACTCCTGTTTTTGAGTGTAACTGTTAGTTTTTGGAGCAGCTTTATTGTCTGTGTTATAAACAAACCCCGGATCGTTACGCACTTTGCTCATTTCATTGATGAAGTCAACTAGAACACAAAATGGGGGATATGACACATTATGTTTCTGATTGTAGCTCGAGGCACGCGATGTCCATTTCTCTTGCAGGTTGTAGGGTAATTTTGCTATAATAGGTCGCATGCCGCTTGACGAGTCAAAATATCTTAATGACCTTTGATGAACTGGGTCATCTTCCACCATGTTGTTGATGATCTGGAACATTTCTATGTTGTATAGACTCTCAAATTTTCTGCTACGTCGTGAAGACTACCAGATTTTCTACTATTAAGCCTATATCGTTTAATAACGCTTATTCTGATTGTACAAGTTCAGGAAGAACATAGAAAACCACACTGAATCAATTTTCATTATTGTCTCTTATTCGGTTAGTGATACACCATGTTGAATTCCAAACATCAATCAAGTTCAGTAGAAAACTGAAATAGAAAAATAAGCATTCCTGAGTCAACGCCACAAAAAGTCAAAGACAACCAGTTGCTATTGAGTCATTCATCTAAATGGTGTCAAAGCAACTGGATATAAACGCAGTTATGAGTAAAAGATTCAAAGAAAGCACGCTTCAGCATAGGTCATTAATACCACGAAGCTATATGGTAAACATAGTATGTATCGAAACCCGATGGGACGAATCGTTCTCCTGAGCGGTAGCGAACATAACCGGGTGTGAACATAGAAGCTCTAAAAAATCTCTAAAACATTGAAATATGTCAAACAATGCATCTCATTTTTGTAAATCAATCATAAAAAACTTACTCTATGGGGGTTATTGACTCGAGAAAAGCTTTAAACTGTGTTTATCGCCAAGCGATGTACAGCAAAAGGCAAGCATGCCGTCTCGGAAACGTAATAAAAGTAAAAGGCGAAATTCAAGGGCGATAATCCCATCAAACCACCTGAAGTACTACTAAGATATGGATAATGAATTAATCGAGTATTACAGCAACGAATATAGAAAATCTCTATATCTTACAGACATGACATGTATAGTCCATCTAAATTGAACTGTCAGCAGTTAAATACATGTATAGTCCATTTAAATTGAACTGTCAGCTAGTTAAATACATGTATAGTCTATTTAGATTGAACTGTCAGCTGTTAAATACATGTATAGTCCATTTAAATTGAACTGTCAGCTGTTAAATACATGTATAGTCCATTTAAATTGAACTGTCAAATGATAAATACATAGCATGGTCATCACACACAGAGTTATATCCTGGTCAATGACCTATCACACAGCTCCAGGGAGGGTCAATTTGACTCTTAAATCCTATGTTGTTGGTACTAAATAGAATCGTCTCAATCAGGTGACTCTTTTGAGTACCCATAGTATAGGGTTTGGTTGAGATATAAGGGAAATATTGAGGGGAATAGACCAGTTAACTCGCCCTCATCTAGCCCGCTGCTATCAGTCCTGTAACAGGAACAGTTGAATTTATACAGATATTAAATATAGTGGTTCATTAGTTAGTTGGTCTGTAAATCGTTCTGTTAGTGATGACATTGTTTTATGTTTCAGTTGATAACTCCAATACTTTTCGCAAGTCAATGACATTTTCAACCAGTTTTGATCACAATCAACATATAAATCTTTGTAGTCTGATCAAAGTCCATTCCTGTTTACCATGAAGTCATTCAAGGACAAAAAGTATGACCACAGAAAACCTTTATAGATTTGCAAAACCTGATTCTTTATTAGCTCACCTGAGCAGGTTGTGTGAGGTGAGCTTTTGTGATCACTCGCCGTCCGACATCATTTGTCTGTCCATTTACATTTTCATATAAACAACTTCTTCTTCTAAACCAATGAACTAAATTAAAAGTAATTTCCCTGGAATGTACCCTTTGTGATCCTCTTTGTAATGATGTTTAAAGGGATGATTTTCATGTAGAAATCTGGTTGCTTGTCGCACTAGAATGCGGGAAAAATGTCAAAACTTATAAATTTTTAAAAACATAAATTACTAAAAAAATGTTCCGTGGGTGACCATCTACCAAATAATTGTGATCCATTAAAAAACATGACCTCCAGGGGACGGAGCTTTTTTTCCTGATATGTGTAAAACTTATAAAAATCATCTCGACCAAAAGCATTTGCCTGATTTTAAAATAGTTTGGCACAAGTATTCATTGTTCGACTCTTCTAAGATTATTCAAATTTTTTGACCTGTTGATAAGCTTGGCAGCCAGTGGATGGGGCCTTTTTTTCAAAATATATATATATGTGTTTTATATATATTGAAAATCTTCTTGACCAAAAGAACAAGCCTGATTTTAAAATTATTTGGCACACAGTATCCTACCAAAATTGTTGAAATTTCTGATCTTTGGTGACCCTCTTCCATGATTGTTGAAATGGAGTCTTGCACGTTATGTTGAGGTTTCAAACATGGTAACTGTTCCTTAAAGCATATCACCTGTGCTATAGTCACTTTTTAAAACCTGAATTTGGGGTTATCCCCCATATCTTTTTCAAAGTCATCTGCATCTTTGGGGTGAAATGAGGTTTGTATGACTTAGTCTATGTGATACATCTTTCTTTCTCAGGGCTACAGGTACTTGTCTGGTATTGGAGTGGAGTCTAAATGTGAAACAGCATTACAGTTCTATAAAAAAGTAGCTACAACAGGTACTGTAAATTAATTAGAGCCCTAAATTAGGGGCATATTTCATATTCAATAGTTTCCAGCGATCAACAAATCTGCAGCAGACTGAAGTTTCTTGACAAAAATATGGAAAATCTGTATCAGTAAATGTATAATCATTGAATCCAATCCATTGTGGCAGAAAGGGGAAATTGATTATTTTCAGCAATTTCTTGTGTTGCAGCAATGTTTTTAGCTCACCTGAGCTTTGCTCAAGGTGAGTTATTGTGATCGCCTTTTGTCTGGCGTGCGTCGTCCGTCAACTTCTTCTCCTCAGTAACCAGTGGGTCAATTGGGATGAAACTTCACAGATAGCATTCTCTCAATGACCTCACCAGAATTCCTTCACATTTTTGGGATCCATGCAGAATTCTGGTTTCCATGGCAACGAAATGTAAAACACTTTTTCTCCAAAACTGGTTGGCAGATTTTCAAATAATTTTGTAGAAATGTTCCTTGGATGACCCTCTATCAGATTCCTTCAAGCCATATTGATTGGTCGAAAAACATGGCCGCCAGGGGGCGGGGCTATTTTGCCTTAGTGAAAACTTAAAAAATCTTCTTCTCTGAAAGTGTCAGGCCGATTTTCAAATAATTTTGTAGAAATGTTCCTTGGGTCACCCTCTATCAGATTCCTTAAAACCATGTTGATTAGTCAAAAAACATGGCCGCCACAGGACGTGGCTATTTTGCCTTATATGGCTTTAGTGAAAACTTAAAAAATCTTCTCCTCCGAGTGTTTGGCCGATTTTCAAATATTTTTGTAGAAATATTGCTAGGGTGACCCTCTATCAGATTCCTTCAAGCCATATTGATTGGTCAAAAACTATGGCCGCCAGGGGGCGGGGCTTATATGGCTAAAGTGAAAACAAAAATCAGGTGAGCGATCCAGGGCCATCATGACCCTCTTGTTTAATTTTGTGCTTGTATTTTTTTTTTTTTTAATTTCTTGTATTTTTGAACTTTGCGTTTATCTAAAAAAAAAAATCGAATATCTTGTATCTTTGAACTTTGTGTTTAGCTCAAAGTTAAAGTTTTGTTATTTTACTTTTTGTCTTTTACTCTTGCATGGATAGTCAAAGCAGGGGACAGCAAGACATTTAATTACACGTAATTCTTGTTAATTGTTACATTGATTTCAATTTTTTCCTAAACAATAAAAACATAATGTCCTTCAACATATTATGAATATCTTAAATCAGAGTTACTAAAAATAGGAAAATAGTAATATATTCAATATCTTTAGTTAAAGTTGACTTAATGTACCAATATCATTTGGCTGTCAATTGCATACACAAGACTCAGCTCATGATCTTGACTGATTGTGACAGCCATCCAACATGAAGATCTTCCTTATCATGTATATGAACTTGTATTTATTTCCACATAGTTAATCTTGTTTCAATACTTGAAAGATAGCAGTTGTGTGCGGTCATTATAATATGTAAATATTCTTTCCGAATTTGAATATTTTTTATATTAAATAAATAATCAGTAAAAGGATAATATCAGATGAGCGTCAGGCACCCGCGGGCAGTGCTCTTGTTCCTTATATGGCTATAGTGAAAACTTAAAAAATCTTCTCCTCCAAAAGTGTCAGGCACATTTTCGAATAATTTTGTTGAAATGTTCCTTGGATGACCCTCTATGAGATTCCTTCAAGCCATGTTGATTGGTGAAAAAACATGGCCACCAGGGGGCAAGGCTATTTTGCATTATATGGCTATAGTGAAAACTTAAAAAAAATCTTCTCCTCCAAAAGTGTCAGGCTGATTTTCAAATAATTTTGTAGAAATGTTCCTAGGGTGACCGTCTATTAGATTCCTTCAAGCCAAGTTGATTATTCGGAAACTATGGCCGCCAGGGGGCGGGCTTATATGGCTAAAGTGAAAAAAAAATAAAATCAGGTGAGCAATCCAGGGCCATCATGGCCCTCTTGTTTAAAGTTGTCTGCTTGCAGATACGTCAAAATGCATTTGTATGTGTGAAACATGAAACTGAAATTTATCATAGAAAAGAATCAATTTCCATGAGATTATTCCTTCTAGTGCCCAGAAGAAAATGTTTAAACCTTTCCTGATACGACATACAACAAATCTGCAGCAGACTTCTTTGAATACATGTACACAAAAATAATGAAAATCTCTGTAAATGATACAGTATTTGATTAAAAAAAGTTGAGCAATTTCTTCACTTATCACGATGTTTTCAAAAGTGATCTGCTACAGAGGCATCAGATTGTGTCTATATGGTGAAAAGGGTCAACTGAATAAGTCATATAGAGAGATATTTTTGGACAATTACCTTCTTTATCTATGCCCAAGTAAGATGCCTATAACAATGTATCTATGCCCAAGTAAGATGCCTATAACAATGTATCTATGCCCAAGTAAGATGCCTATAACAATGTATCTATGCCCAAGTAAGATGCCTATAACAATGTATCTATGCCCAAGTAAGATGCCTATAACAATGTATCTATGCCCAAGTAAGATGCCTATAACAATGTATCTATGCCCAAGTAAGATGCCTATAACAATTTATCTATGCCCAAGTAAGATGCCTATAACAATGTATCTATGCCCAAGTAAGATGCCTATAACAATTTATCTATGCCCAAGTAAGATGCCTATAACAATGTATCTATGCCCAAGTAAGATGCCTATAACAATGTATCTATGCCCAAGTAAGATGCCTATAACAATTTATCTATGTCTAAGTAAGATGCCTATAACAATGTATCTATGTCTAAGTAAGATGCCTATAACAATGTATCTATGCCCAAGTACGATGCCTATAACAATTTATCTATGCCCGAGTAAGATGTCTATAACAATGTATCTATGCCCAATTACTATGCCTATAACATTGTATTTATGCCCGAGTACAGTTAAGAACATCATGAAATTGACAATCTGAGCGGAACGTGATTGGATCGTGAGCATGATTGGATCGAAGTTGGAACGCTTTATGAGCGGAACGGAATTTTGCGCTCTGAACGAAACAATCATAATGATTGCAAAAATCCAATCATTCGCTCATTCAATGGTTGCAACAACTATCCAATAATTATTTTACGAAACTATTTTATTAAAAGTCATACTCAAGTATCCGATTGAATTAGAATGTAACAAATATTATTAATATGATCATTTTCGTAATACGATTTGCTACTAACGATTGTGCTGAAAAAACTCTAGATCGTTTGTTGATATTTAGGGTTAAGTAAAAAAAAATATAAACGAAACGAAATTAATTCAAGCCAATCAAATCGTTGAACGGATTTTGATCGAAAAAAAGCGTTCCGAGTGAGCGTAAAAAAGCGCTCAATCTGAACGGAACGGAAAAAAGCAATCACAATGTTATGAATGAGTGAACGCTTTGAGAGCGGATTGGAATGTGAGCAGAGCGGAAAGGAACGGAACGGAGCGGAGCGTGAACGGTAAATTTGTCAATTTCAAGATGTTCTTAACTGTAAGATGTCTATAACAATTTATCTATGCCTAAGTAAGATGCCTATAACAATGTATCTATGCCCAAGTACGATGCCTTTAACATTGTATTTATGCCCGAGTAAGATGTCTATAACAATTTATCTATGCCTAAGTAAGATGCCTATAACAATTAATATATGCCCAAGTAAGATGCCTATAACAATTAATATATGCCCAAGTAAGATGCCTATACCAATTTATCTATGCCCAAGTAAGATGCCTATACCAATTTATCTATGCCCAAGTAAGATGCCTATAACAATTTATCTTTGCCCTTAGACTTTGAAAACTTCATTTATGTTTTTGCTTAACACATTTCTAGATTTCCTTCAATGACTTGAGTGTTTATTGCATTGGATCTTGGGTCAGTGACTTGAGTGGTTATTGGATGGGATCTTGGGTCAGTGACTTGAGTGGTTATTGCATGGCATCTTGCGGGGTTAATTTATTTGTTATCATCCATCTATCTGTATGAAATGAAGTCAGAGCTCTACCACTATCAAGAGACACATTTCATCCACCTAGGTCAAAGTCACTGTGGTTATAATATGCCTGTGCAAAATGGCGGCATCACTAGCACTTTTGTTTCTGAAATATACACTCTTCCACCAAATAAACTATTCTTTTTAGTACACACAGCTTCAACTTTTATTGAGTACCCAGGAAGATATTTAGGGACAAAGGTATTTTAACTCCTTATCATGGACCCTGACAATCTATATCTTTAATAGTGGCAGAGAACACGTCATCAGGCAGCCCAGTTGTTCAAAGAATCCGGTTACATGAACAGGCGGATAACAAAGACAATGGAGTTTCACTGATGGATGCAGATCTGTTACAATATTATGAATTTTTAGCAGACAAAGGAGACCTTCAAGCACAGGTAATGCAGTTAAATTAATGCTTTCCCACAAATAAACACAATTTGATGCATCTGAAGTAGAGAATTTTTGGAAAGATTTGGACAAATGTAGAAGTGGCTCCTTTTGCCACAATGTTTTCAAATTTATTCAGTAATTATACATGTACATATTTTCCATATTTTTTAAGAGAAATTTTCAAAATCGTCTGCTGCATCATTTTGGCCTAATTATAATTGATGCTGATCTCTGAATTTCATGATACCAATTTTACGATACTCATTACCAGTATTGTCTTCTCCTAAATACGCAAAAATAGAAATTCTCGCTGTGTGTTTTACTCGCAATTTCGTCTGCCGTTAAGGCTACATCACGACGTCATATCCTGTTATTTTAATGTGTGTAACAATTGCATGTACAGAAATATACATTTGTTTCATTCCATGAAGACCAAAGATTGTTTAACGTAATTAACAAGTTATTCTATCTGTTAAAACAAAACTTATGAGAAAAGTCCACGAATTTCTGAGACACCCCTCGTAAAAAGATAATTTGCGGATGAAAACGTAATGTCTGTACTTTACATGTGATGTTCCAGGTTGTGTTAGGACAGCTGTATTATCAAGGGGGGAGAGGTGTGCCTATAAACCATGAGGTAAATTTAATGATCCTTTAACCCTTTCCCACATCCAACAAATCAACAGCAGGTGACTTTAATATATCAATGCAAAATGTGAAACTCTATAAATGAAAATATAGGTATTGAAAAGAGTTTGAAAAATTGTGATGTTACAAAAAGTGAAATTGCTCACCATGAAGAATTTCTCCTGTTGCCACAATGTTTTTATAAGTCAGTATGCTACAGAGGCATCAGAAAGCTTACATATGTGGGATAATGTTAACCAGTTCCTTTGTTAAGGTGATTTTAAAGTCTTCAACAGAAAATATATGGATAAAATAAATGAAGGTCCTTAGAGTTGAAAACATTATTTTAAAAGGAGTTTTTTAATTCTTAAAAAAACAATGTTTTATAGTTTCACAATTTTCAAACATTTTCTACGGAAAGAGGCAGTACTTCAACATAAAATGGCCTGTATATAAGTTTCAACTTTGGGGTGTATTTTATGTATTCAGTTAAATGCTCAATGAATTGTATGTATTCAGTTAAATGCTCAATGGATTTTATGTATTCAGTTAAATGCTCAATGGATTGTATGTATTCAGTTAAATGCTCAATGGATTTTATGTATTCAGTTAAATGCTCAATGGATTGTATGTATTCAGTTAAATGCTCAATGAATTTTATGTATTCAGTTAAATGCTCAATGGATTGTATGTATTCCATTAAATGTTCAATGCAATATATATAGTAAAATAGCTTAATTTAAAAATAATATGGCCCCAAGTTCCTTGGGTGAGCCTCAACCAAGCTTATAAAAATCATTCCAATCGGTCAAGAAACATGGCCATCAGGGCCTTTTTATGCCCCCCCCCCCCCGGAATCTCCGATTCGGGGGGCATATAGTTTTTGGTCTGTCTGTTGGTCTGCACGTCTGTCTGTTGGTCTGTCTGCTGTCTGTCTGCACAAAAAAAACTTTAACCTTGACCACTACTTTTGAACCATAACAGGTACGGCTACCATATTTCACATGTGTATTCCTTGTGACATGACCTTTCTGTCAGTACCAAAATTTTTGACCTTGCGACCTTGACCTTTGACCTAGATGTAGTTTTTGGCCTGTCTGCACGAAAAAAACTTTAACCTTGACCACTACTTTTGAACCATAACAGGTACGGCTACCATATTTCACATGTGTATTCCTTGTGACATTACCTTTCTGTCAGTACCAAAATGTTTAACCTTGCGACCTTGACCTTTGACCTAGATGTTGCCATTCTCAATTTTGTTTTTAACCTTCCCCACTACTTTTGAACCATAACAGGTAAGGCTACCATATTTTACATGTGTATACCTTGTGACATGACCTTTCTGTCAGTACCAAAATTTTTCACCTTGACCTTTGACCTAGATGTTGCCATTCTCGAAAAAAACTTTATCCTTGACCACTACTTTTGAACCATAACAGGTACGGCTACCATATTTCACATGTGTATTCCTTGTGACATGACCTTTCTGTCAGTACCAACATTTTTGACCTGGCGACCTTGACCTTTGACCTAGATGTTGCCATTGGGGGGCATCAGTGTTTCACAAACACATCTTGTTCTTTATATGTTTCAAATTTCTAAAACAATAACATTCTGACAGTGTGTTAAGTTTTGCATATCATTTCCATAATATGCCTTTGATCATCCTGAACATATTCTTTGGACATACTTCCTTGAACTTAACCCTTTCCAACATACAATAAATCTGCAGCAGACGACTTTAATTGAATGGATAACCTATGACTAAAAATGAAAAGAAATTGTTGCAAAAGGTGAAATTGCTCGTTTTGAGCATTTTCTTCTTTTGTCACTGTTTTCAAAAAGCCATCTGCTGCAGAGGCTTCAGAAAGCGTCTATATGAGGGAAAGGGTTAAGTGCAATGATACTCGGATGGCCCTCTTGTCAATACATTTCAACGCAAGTTGTTCCAATTGATAGTCATGAATTATAGATGGGCTGATATAATTTCTGACCATATGCATTCCGACGTTCTATCTTCTCTTGAACTTTCAGTCTACACTTTCAAAGTTATTTGTGAGCATTAAGTCCCCTTTAATGACAGTTCTAGTTATTTTCCGTATAAATTCAACACAATCATTGAAAAGTCAGTTTACATAGAAATATATTATAAATAGATGTTGTTGTGAATTTATATGCGACAGTTGAATTTACACAGACATGTAGAACAAACAAAATACTGATTCTGTAAAAAAAGAATGTCTCCATTCTTGTTTTTCTTTCGATTAATTGATTATATGTGTCTTTTAAAGAGAGCACACCACTATTTCCTGATGGCATCAGAATCTGGGAATGCCAATGCTTTAGCATTTCTTGGCAAAGTAAGTACATTTCTTATCCCATTATCTGATACAATATTTTGGAGCCATCTGCTTTTAGAACATTATTATACCCCCAGATACATAGTATATGGGGGCTATATAGGAGTCACGTTTGTCGGTCTGTTGGTCCGTTGGTCGGTCGGTCGGTCCGTTGGTCTGTGGACAGCAACCCTTAATTGGTCAGAATTCAATATGCCTAGTTGTGCATATTGTCGGCGTGTTGCACTGGAATTATTTTTAAATTAATTATGGCACTGGAATTTCTCATACATATGTATATTGTCAGGCACCAGCTGGGGGTATTCATCACCTTCAGTGATATTTCTAGTTTCTCCCTTTGTCACATGATTCCAAAGGTTGCATGCTATAGATGATTAAAATACATCTGCATTTTAGAAAGGGTTTTTAAATAGGAATGGAACATTAAACATAGATTTGTATTGTTAAAACTTTACCATTTATATTAAAGGTACACATCATTTTTACTGTTAACATGTTACTAAATCTTCAGAGTTATCTGCTGTAGAAATGTTCAAGAAAAATACATGTTTCGAGAAAACTGAATGTAAAGTTTTGGTAAAGAGTTAAAATATTGTTAGAAAAGCAGAAGGTGCTAATTTAGAGCAATTTCTCATTTTCGGCATCAGAAAAGTGGTGATATTATAAAACTTTATAATTCCATTCTGATGAAAGGTAATTAAGTTGAAATGTTCCTTACCCTCTACATAACATTTTCAAGCCATATTGATTGGTAAAAAAAGATAGCATCTAGGGGGCATCAGAAAAATGGTGAAAATTGAACAGTTTCAAAAGTCATCTCCTTTGAAGGAATATTCTTTTGGTTATCCTGCTCGGTTTTTAGCTCCACTAGCTCAAAATCAGTTGAACTTATGTCATGGGGAATTGTCTGTTTTGCATCAATTTACTTTTGGCTTCAAACATCTGCTCGCTGTTTTCTGTCTGTCTGTTCACATTTTCCAACAAATTCCTTCTCCGCCTAAACCATATTATGTATAGAGTAAGAACATAGAAGCATATTTAAGTCATATATAATTTAGTGAGCAACAACATGTTCCTCATGTTTTTAGATCATTATGGGCAATATATTTCCATCATGCGTATTTGTAGATGCATTCTGAAGGGAGTCCGTATATAAAACAAGATAATTTGACAGCGTATCAGTACTTCAAGAAGGCTGGAGATAAAGTAAGTCACTTATACAATTATGATCCTTGAACTATAAAACTGTCATCCAATGTTTACATTTATATTTAAAGGACTCTATTGGCTATGCTCAATCAATTACATGAATTTACATGAAGAATTTTCAAAAACTATTATCAGAAGTAAAATATTCCTTTTCATTTACATAATATATTTATTACAGTTGTATTTGTTCTTTCCTTAGATGTTCACAACAGGTGTATATTGTACCAATTGGAGTACAGTTATTACAGTTGTATTTGTTCTTTCCTTAGATGTTCACAACAGGTGTATATGGAATGGCAAATTGTCTGTCCTTCCTTCATCTGTGTGTTAACATGATCATTCCTACAAATTACTTTATTTAATTTTGATTGGTCAAAAAACATGGCCACCTTCAATTGCCATTCTGAGGGTTTTTACAATTTTTCTTCGAAATATGGTGGCCGATTTTCAGATTATTTTTATATAGATGATCCTAAGGTAACCCTCTTGTAAAAGACATATGCAGTATAATGACTTGGCCGCAAAGAGGCGGGGCTGTCTTGCCTCATATGGCTATAGTAAAAACTTTAAAGATCTTCTCCTCCGAAAGAACTGTTTTACCCTTTATGCCCAGAGTGTAAGAATTAGAAAATGATCTGCTAAGAAAATAAATGTCTGGTTTTGAAATACTAGTTGGTATATAAAAATTTCTTTAGCGACATACATATTTCCTCAAATCATATAATTAGACAAAAGACAAGACTAAATAGCTTTGGGTTATTTCACGTTGTGGCAGGGGAGCTGTACTAGTCCTCTTGTAGTTGCTTACCTGACAACAAAAACAAGTTATTGTGGTTGGCATGCCACTTCACATTGCATAATCCAGGTGAGCAATCCAGTGCTGTCATTGCCCTCTTGTATTTTTCTCACATAATTGGATGCAGGATAAGGATGCAAAGTTGAAAACAATCTGGGGAAACGTTTGAGTGATTTTGATTTTCTTGTGTTGTTTTCAAAAATTGTCTTTTATTAGGGAAGAGATTTAACTACCGTTCACCTAAATTAGAATTAATTACTGATTCTTTGTGTAGTTTCCAAACTATAAATAGATTTTGAATGTTTTTTGTTATTTAAAGGGAAATCCAGTAGGCTTATGTGGAATGGGGATAATGCATTTTCATGGACGAGGTGTGGAAAGGGTATGTATGCAAGAATCTAGTACTTCATATAGCTCACTTTGGACAGTTCATGTATATCAGATGTCCTTTAACTCTTTCCCACGTACAACAAATCTGCAGTAGATAACTTTGAAATCATCTTGGTGAAATATCTGGCAATTCTCTAGAAATGAAAGTAGATTTAGTGAATAGAGTTGAAAACAATGTGGCAAAAGAATAAATTTCTCATTTTGAGAATTTTCTCTTTTGCCACAATGTTTTCAAAAGTTGACTGCTGCAGAGGCTTCAGAACGTGTCAGGTTGTGGAAAGGGTTAAAAACAATAAGAGTAAGGGAAAAATATGTCGGCAAGGGTGTCCCCATCTTGATTTCCAGGTTTTAGATCTCTCTTGATATGTAGTGATAAAATGGCTTTTACTATATAATGATAGATTGACTTTTACTATGTAGTGATAAATTGGCTCTTTCTTTGTAGTGATAAATTGGTTTTTACAATGTATTGATAGATTGTCTTTTACTATATAATGATAGATTGACTCGTACTATGTAGTGATAAATTGGTTTTTACAATGTAGTGATAAATTGTCTTTTACAATGTAGTAATTGACTTTTACTATATAGTGATAAATTGGCTCTAACTATGTAGTGAGCAATTGGCTTTTACTATGTAATGATAAATTAGCTTTATATTTACACTATGGTCTGATGCTTAAAATATTATCAATCACAAATCTATGATTGACCAAGCTCTAAGGGGGAAAGAAACATGGTTAAGATGTGTCATTTATTCTCATATCTCCATAACTATAAGATGTAACATAACTATAAGATGTAACATAACTATAAGGTTACATAACTATAAGATGTTTCATAACTATAAGATGTAACATAACTATAAGATGTAACTAAGATGTAACATAACTATAAGATGTAACATTTCTATAAGATGTAACATTTCACTCATGTTTTCTTGGTTTTAAGGTGAGGGTGCTGGAAAAATGTTCATAACTCTGACATGGATTTAAATATAAATCTTTTCCTCTTAAACTGCTTGTCGTATTCAAATATAGTTTGTGGAAATGTTCCTTGGATGACCCTCTACACAAATTGTTCAAGCCATGTTAATTAGTTGAAAAAAACATGGCTGCCAGATGAGATGGCATCAGAGAAGAAATAAAATAGCAAAACTTAAAAAGATTTCACTTTAAAGTGCTTGTATGATTTCAAGATAATATGGCTATTAAAGTCAGAAAAAGGGTTAAATGAACATTTTTAGCTCACCGGAATGTGAAGTGATCAAGGTGAGCTATTGTGATCACCTTTTGTCCGTGGTCTGTTGTGCATCATCAACAAGTGCCTTGTTAACATGCCTTTGTTTTTGTTGCCCGTGGTCAACAATTACTCTTCTTCATTGCAGCAAAACTTTATATTTCCATTTATATTCAATAATCATTCTTTCATTTATAGAAATTTTTCTTTCAGATTTTTTGGTAGGTGGGTTTGTTCTTGCTTTACAACAAATAATTGTGTAAATGTTATTTTCAGGACTATTCTAAAGCATTGAGATATTTCAGTCAATCCGCAGACCAAGGCTGGTCGGATGGACAACTTCAATTGGGATTAATGCATTACAGTAAGTGATAGACATGGGTCATTTACTGGATACATTCATATATTTAGTGGTGAATAAGTTGTTATGTCAAGGAAACTTGATAGGTATATGTTCTACAGTGTTTTCAAATGTAGTCCTAATTCTACTATATCAGGGAAAGAGTTAATACAGGAAAGAAAAAATGAGTGCTTGCAAAAAGCGTATTTGTGATTTCTTGAATTTTGAGAATATTTTGTTGCTCATTTAGACATGAATTCCAAAAGAAAGGTACCCTATGAATTTGTATATGAACCTTGACAGCTCTGATGAGATACATCCCCCTTTTTTTACAATCTTTTCTACTGGCTTTACAAAGATAATTTCTCATTATCTTGTTTTGAACTTATTGTCTGGTTTGCAATACTTAACTTTTAGAAATAGAAAAGTGCAAGTGTAAGTTGAGATAAAAGTTTAAAAGATTGTATGTATTCTTTTCCCACAGTGTTTTCAAATGTCATTTACTGCAGAAACATTAAGAGTTGTTTTAATCAGGGGGAAGTTGAAGTATATTAAAAACAACGTTTATTACAATCTGGAATCAAAGGGATATCCTCCCAGAGTTGAAGGGTTGAGAATTTCATATTAGTTAACACTTTTCGTAAAACTTATGAAAACATTGTGGAAAAAGAAGAAATCAAAACTTACCCTTTTCAAACTATGTGTTTAATTTGGGTAAGAAATTATGCTTCCACTAATGTTCTCGGAAGTAAAAGAAGGCTACCAAAATGATTCCATCAGGTAAATATGAATGGATTGTGATTTTATTCCAGGTGGTAAAGGTGTAAAAAGAGATTACAAACAAGCGGTCCGCTATTTAAATCTAGCTTCACAGGGAGGCCATGTACTAGCTTTCTTCCACTTAGCCCAGATGCATGCTACAGGAGTGGGTGTGATGAGGAACTGTCACACAGCTGTAGAGGTGATTTACAAAACTCAACCATTTCAATTGTTCAGATTTTTAGCTCGACTTTTCGAAGAAAAGGCTAGCTATACTACTCCCCTCCGTGTCAGGGTTGGTGTCACACCTTGGTTAAGTTTTTTGTTTTCAAAACCATTACAAATATTGCTTTGAAACTTCATCACATGTTCACCATCATTACCTCCATCAACAGACAAGAGTACATTGCTCTGTCAAGGTTTTTGTAAGAATGATGGCCCTTTTTCGTACAACCCCACTTCTTTTCAAAACCATTAGAAATATTGCTTTGAAACTTTCAACACTTGTTCCCCATCATTACCTCCATCAACAGACAAGAGTACATAAATCTGTCAAGGTTTTTTTAGGAATTATGGCACTATTCGATTTAGAATTTTGGTTAAGTTATTCATACCAAATCAATTCTTTTTTCAAATTGATTAGAGATATAGCTTAAACACTTCAGCCAAGAGTGCATAATTCAGTTAAGGTTTTTGTAAAAATGATGACCCTTTAACGACTTATGAAGTACTTTGCTTATAAAACGCATGATAAAGTACTTTGTTATGTTTTCTGTACCATCCAAAAAAGTTTTGTTTTATTGGCAAGCACGAAAAAGTCGAGCACGCTGTCCTCTGACAGCTCTTGTTGTTTTGCCTGCCTTGGTTGGGTGACACATAAGGATCACTTCTCAGTTCTGTTTTGTTAGCACAATGACACTTAATCCATTAATTACTTGGACAGTTGGACTACAGTAGATCCTCATTTGGTAGGGCTTGAGAAAATATAAGCCCTGAGCCCATATTTGTTAATTAATCAACAATTCAAAATGTGAAAAAAAATATCTCAACTCAAAGTAACATCATTTCTTAATGGTAAAATCATCTATTAAATCAATAAGAAACTTTGTTACTATTGAAATTTAAAATAAGAAAAATTGATAAGTACAATCCCAGAGTTTTTTAAGCACTGTCAATTTTCTCTTGTATCGTAAAATATAGTTTGTTATAGAAGTGATACTTCTTCTCAGTTTTTATTTTTTTCTAACCAATCAGGAATGGAGCATACATTCTGAAAGTACAATGTAGTGTGTAGTTTTGTGTCACCTGCTTTTAACTCACTGACCTATTTGGATTATAATAAACACTTGCCAAGTCTTCTATTAATCACAGCAATTATCCAAGGCATTTAAAGATGCTTTTATGAGGATAATGCAGGACAGCCATTGTAGGATTCTGGCTCTGAGACTGTATGCAGTCGTACCTGACAAAAGCCAAAACAGTAGTGAAAAAGCTGCATGACACACTGCCAAGTTAGGAGGCGCAATAATCCGTTGTAATTAATCCTTTCTGTAGCAGACGACTTTTGAAAATATTGTTGGAAAAAAAGAAAATGCCCAACAGAGTCAAAATCGAACTTTTAATTCTCCAGATGTTAGATGGTATTTTGTCGAAGCCGCTTGCAGTGAGCTCGATATAGCAGTCACAAATTACGGTTTGGTCTATGTAGTGCGTGCATCTGTGTGTCTGTTCTAACCTTGTCCATCTTAACCATTCATCATAGGTTTTTCAAGAAACTTCGCACAAACGTTCACCATGATGAGGCGGCGTGTCATGCATGATACCCAGGCCTGTACCTTAAATGTCAAGGTCACACTTAGAGGTCAAAGATCAAAATGAGTACTGTTTGATATGACTGTACCTTGTTTGGCCCACATCTCAACCATACATCATAGGGCTTCCAAGTTACTGGGCACACATGTTCACCATCATGAGGTGAAGTGTCGTGCACAAGACCAAGGCCAGTACCTTAAAGGTCAAGGTCTCACTTAGAGGTCAAAGGTCAAAATGAGAAACCATGCATCATAGTATTCCAAAGTTACTGGGCAAACATTTGCACCATGATGTGATGACATGTGGTGCACATGACCCAGGCCTATGTCTCAAAGGTCAAGGTCATACTTAGAGGTTGATATGAAAAATGTTTGATCATGATCAATTTCTATTGTCACAATGTTTTCTAAAGTCGCCTGCTGCAGAGGCATCAGAAATTGTATATATGTGGGAAAGGGTTAAAAACATGTGTTTTGTTTACCAGTTGTACAAGAATGTTGCTGAGAGGGGAAGCTGGGCCAGTATGTTAATGGAAGCTCATCAGTTGTATAAAGAAGGAAATGTAAATGAGGCCCTTCTCAAATATACGTTCCTAGCAGAGTTGGGATATGAGGTTGCTCAGACTAATGTGGCTTTTATATTAGATCAAGGTAAGCTTTTCGTATGGAAATTAAATGAGCCAGTCTATGGGAAAAGGTACAAGTTGACTTTTTGTGAACAGTGTAAAGTCTGATCAAAATCAATGCTGTCCACATTTTATTTACATAAGCTTGTTTGAAGCTTCTGTTAACTTGTGAAGATTATGATAAGATGTAGAAGATTTACAAGCTGAACTTACACTGTTCAGAAATGTCAACTTGTAAAGATTATGATTACACTGTTCAGAAATGTCAACTTGTGAAGATTATGATAAGATGTAGAAGATTTACAATCTGATCTGAACTTACACTGTTCAGAAATGTCAACTTGTGAAGATTATGATAAGATGTAGAAGATTTACAATCTGATCTGAACTTACCCTGTACAGAAATGTCAACTTGTGAAGATTATGATAAGATGTAGAAGATTTACAATCTGATCTGAACTTACACTGTTCAGAAATGTCAACTTGTGAAGATTATGATAAGATGTAGAAGATTTACAATCTGATCTGAACTTACCCTGTACAGAAATGTCAACTTGTGAAGATTATGATAAGATGTAGAAGATTTACAATCTGATCTGAACTTACCCTGTACAGAAATGTCAACTTGTACCTTAACCCATGGACATGCTCATATTTAACCCTTTCCCTCATACGACAATTCTGTAGCAGACGACTTCAAATATATTTTGTCAAAAAATAGAAAATCTCTATAATTGAATGGATAACCTATGACTTAAAGTGGAAAACATTGTGGTAAAAGGAGAAATTGCTCGTTTTGAGCAATTTCTTCTTTTGTCGCTATGTTTTCAAAAAGCCGTCTGCTGCAGAGGCGTCAGAAAGCGTCTATATGAGGAAAAGGGTTAAACCCTTTCCCACATCTAACAAAAGTAGCCAGTTCCTTTGAAAGTTTTGTGTTGAGTACTGGTGTGAGAAAACCACGAACCATATGAGTAGATGAACTGTCGGCTGTGATATGACTGAAGATTTGTTGAAAACAACATTTGACCCCAACCAATCCATCATAAAACAAATCTGCAGCATACAACTGGGCGAACATCTAGGCACAATTATTGAAAAACTGTTTAAATGAAAGTATATTTATTGGATAGAGTTGAAAACATTGTGACGAAAGGAGAAATTGCTCATCAAGTGTTCATAAATCGTCCGCTGCAGAGCTGTCAGAAAACGTCTGAATGTGGGAATGGGTTAACATATACACCTACACAAAAGGAGTGTGTATTGCACACAAATGTATTTTCACTTGTCTTGAACAAAAAAATGAAAGAAAATTATTGTTTAACAACATCTTGTTTAAAAATTAGGTTTGATTTACGAGGTAATCCTTGATTTCAGGTGAAAGTTCCCTGTTCACAGATAAGGAAACCTACCAGAGAGCTCTATTACAATGGACCAGAGCAGCTTCTCAAGGTACATTTATTCAATATTGTAGACATGGTAGATCATTTATCTGTTCACAGTTGTCTGTCATGCAAAAAAGAAGTATAACATGTTCCCTAACAACTTAAATAAATACATGTTAAATAACGCCAGTAAATTATAAATATACTATGAATTTCCCTATTAAAAATTGTAAACATTGTCAAGCGAAAAAGCTTAAGTCTATGAATGCAAAAACAACAAAACATTATTGGAAGTTTTTAAATATCTTAAAATCAAAATAACTTGATAGTAATAACCCAACTTAACAAAGTTTTAGGAACATTTTAAAAACACTGACTGTAGTGACACAGGCTTGAACAACCAATTCAAAACTATAAACATTAACCATAGTGACACAGGCTTGAACAACCAATTTAATACTATAAACATTAAACGTAGTGACACAGGCTTGAACAACCAATTCAATACTATAAACATTAACTGTAGTGACACAGGCTTTAACAACCAATTCAATACTATAAACATTAACCATAGTGACACAGACTTCAACAAGCAATTCAATACTATAAACATTAACCATAGTGACACAGGCTTGAACAACCAATTTAATACTATAAACATTAACTGTAGTGACACAGGCTTTAACAACCAATTCAATACTATAAACATTAACCATAGTGACACAGGCTTCAACAACCAATTCAATAATATAAACATTAACCATAGTGACACAGGCTTCAACAACCAATTCAATACTATAAACATTAATCGTAGTTACACAGGCTTTAACAACCGATTCAATACTATTAACATTAACCATAGTGACACAAACTTCAACAAGCAATTCAATACTATAAACATTAATTGTAGTGACACAGGCTTCAACAACCAATTCAATACTATAAACATTAACTGTAGTAACACAGGCTTCATTAACCAATTAAGTACTACACAAATTAACTGTCGTCACACAGGCTTCAACAACCAATTCAATACTATAAACATTAACCGTAGTTACACAGGCTTCAACAACCAATTCAATACTATAAACATTAACTGTAGTGACACTGGCTTCATTAACCAATTCAATACTATAAACATTAACCGTAGTTACACAGGCTTCAACAACCAATTCAATACTATAAACATTAACTGTAGTGACACTGGCTTCATTAACCAATTCAATACTATAAACATTAACTGTAGTGACACAGGCTTCATTAACCAATTCAATACTATAAACATTAACTGTAGTGACACAGGCTTCATTAACCAATTAAGTACTACACAAATTAACTGTAGTGACACAGGCTTCATTAACCAATTCAATACTATAAACATTAACCATAGTGACACCGGCTTCATTAACCAATTCAATACTATAAACATTAACTGTAGTGACACAGGCTTCATTAACCAATTCAATACTATAAACATTAACCGTAGTGACACAGGCTTCATTAACCAATTCAATACTATAAACATTAACTGTAGTGACACAGGCTTCATCAACCATTTCAATACTATAAACATTAACCGTAGTGACACAGGCTTCATTTACCAATTCAATAATATAAACATTAACCGTAGTGACACATGCTTCATTAACCAATTCAATACTATAAACATTAACTGTAGTGACACAGGCTTCATTAACCAATTCAATACTATAAACATTAACCGTAGTGACACAGGCTTCATTAACCAATTCAATACTATAAACATTAACTGTAGTGACACAGGCTTCATCAACCATTTCAATACTATAAACATTAACCGTAGTGACACAGGCTTCATTTACCAATTCAATACTATAAACATTAACCGTAGTGACACATGCTTCATTAACCAATTAAATACTATAAAAATTAACTGTAGTGGCACAGGCTTCATTAACCAATTCAATACTATAAACATTAACCGTAGTGACACAGGCTTCATTAACCAATTCAATGCTACAAAGATTAACTGTAGTGACATAGGCTTCATTAACCAATTCAATACTATAAAAAATAACTGTAGTGACACAGGCTTCATTTACCAATTCAATACTACAAAGATTAACTGTAGTGACACAGGCTGCATTTACCAATTCAATACTATAAAAATTAACTGTAGTGACACAGGCTTCATTAACCAATTCAATACTATAAACATTAACCATAGTGACACAGGCTTCATTAACCAATTCAATACTATAAAAATTAACTGTAGTGACACAGGCTTCATTAACCAATTCAATACTATAAACATTAACCGTAGTGACACAGGCTTCATTAACCAATTCAATACTATAAACAATAACCGTAGTGACACAGGCTTCATTTACCAATTCAATACTATAAACATTAACCATAGTGACACAGGCTTCATTAACCAATTCAATACTATAAACATTAACCATAGTGACACAGGCTTCATTTACCAATTCAATACTATAAACATTAACTGTAGTGACACAGGCTTCATAAACCAATTCAATACTATAAACATTAACCATAGTGACACAGGCTTCAATTACCAATTCAATACTATAAACATTAACCGTAGTGACACATGCTTCATTTACCAATTCAATACTATAAACATTAACTGTAGTGATACAGGCTTCATTTACCAATTCAATACTATAAACATTAACCGTAGTGACACAGGCTTCATTTACCAATTCAATACTATAAACATTAACTGTAGTGACACAGGCTTCATTTACCAATTCAATACTGTAAACATTAACCGTGGTGACACAGGCTTCATTTACCAATTCAATACTATAAACATTAACCGTAGTGACACAGGCTTCATTTACCAATTCAATACTATAAACATTAACTGTAGTGACACAGGCTTCATTTACCAATTCAATACTGTAAACATTAACCGTAGTGACACAGGCTTCATTTACCAATTCAATACTATAAACATTAACTGTAGTGACACAGGCTTCATTTACCAATTCAATACTGTAAACATTAACCGTAGTGACACAGGCTTCAACAATCAATTCAATACTGTAGTGAACGATTACACTACTTATGAGTTTAACTCGCCTATTAAATTAATATTTTAAAAAGGGGAAAATAATAAATGAATACATATATAACACACAAAATTGCAAACAAATTAACTGTGTTTTGGACACAGGATTTATTCTAATGTCATGGGTAAAAGGTGACATCATTTCAGTCTTCAAAAACAAGGTTGACTCAATGGAAGCCCAAAATTACAGACCAATTACTCTTTTAAACTGCTTACGGAAGTTGTTTACCTCAATCAGTAATAAACGTTGAACCTTTTTGAAGAGGATCACAATATATAATATATATATATATATACATCCTTTCTGATTGTGCTATTGACTTCCAAGGATTTCTCGATTCTTTCAACAAATAATGAAATAAATGTCACTTAAGTGTCTATCTCAGCAAAGCTTATTTTCGGAGAGTGTAACACGAACAACTTCCATTTCCTGCTTGGAACTCAACAAATTGAAATAACTAAAACTTATCATTATTTGGGAGTCATATTTTCTACCTTTGGATCATTCCTGTAAGCACGAAAATCTATTGTCCAACAAGCCAAGGAGGCCATGTACCTACTATTTGTCAAGAATCAATAATGTTGATAGGCATGCTGATTTAACATTGAAGTCATTTGATCACACACTTCTCCCTAAACTTACATACAGCTCCGAAATTTTTGCTTTTGAAAATTCTGAATTTTCAAAATGGTTCATAATGACTTCCTTCGAAAAATCCTGAAAGCTCGTAAAAGCGCACCTATATACATTTTACTAGGTGTAGTTGGTCGTTAAACAATTTCCATTGTTAATATATCTATAGGTGCTACCTATTTACGAAAGATGATCGTAAATAAAAATTAAAGAGCATACTTTGGCAATAAAAAATGATTTATAAGTAATTGACTGGACGATAATAATGTTAATCTCATGCTTTTTGCATGATCAAAAAATGTTTGGAGTTTGTTTTGCTGTCGTCTATTATTACGAACAGAAAATAATACAGTAAAGACTTTCATAAATTTATAATGAACGAGGTTTAAACATGAGGGCTAAGATGCTTAAGATCCTTAATCAATCACCTATATTATGGTAAAGAAGCAATTGTGTAACAGTCCATTTCTGATGCCATCTGACAACTACCTTTTTCAACCAGCCAATATGAATGGAACAAATTATGTAAGGGGTCACATTTCTGCTTAACCCTTTTCTTAATAGAGACGGTTTCTGACTCCTTTGTGGAATACGACTTGGTAAAAGGTACAATTGCTCAATATGTGAAAGTTATCCTGTTTCAACAATATTTGATAAATAATTATACTTTGTATGAGTGAATCTATAGCTCATGCATAGGAATTTGAGGTATTTAATGTTCATACCACTTTGTTTGCGGGAAACAACGTCGCTCCATTTGACATAACGCCAAATGAAGTGTTACGGAAATGACGTCACATCGATCTCTTTGGCTACGGTACAGTCAAAATTTATGTTCTGACGTCGAATTGCGGTCGTTTATTTCAAAGTACCATTTATTTTTTAACTTTTTTGTACAAAAATCCGAAAATAACACAGCATTTTTATGACCTTAAATGTCAATTTAGATTTTTTTTTAAAAGATTAACTAAACAACAACAAATTTAAATCTGTGTTTGACGTCTGGCCGACCGCTTTTTTATACATATCCAATATGGCGGCCCCCATTGATTTTGCCAGTTTCATTTCAGAAAGCTTCATGGGTTATTGGAAAAAAAAAAAACCCACCTGTTACCTATGAGCGAAAAAACTCATTTATGGGTTTTTTCCGTATTAAACCTTTCCCTCATACGATAATTCTGCAGCAGACGACTTTGAACATATTTTGTCAAAAAATAGAAAATCTATATAATTGAAGGGATAACCTATGACTAAAAGTGGAAAACATTGTGGCAAATGAAGATATTGCTCGTTTTGAGCAATTTCTTCTTTTGTCACTATGTTTTCAAAAAGCCGTCTGCTGCAGAGGTGTCAGAAACCGTTTATATTAGGGAAAGGGTTAAATTTTCTACATTGAAAAAAGAATCATAGAAAGGAGAACATCTGAAGAATAACTTAAATACTTAATGAATTGAAGTAAAACATTTACATTCTTTAAGATATTTAGCATAAATTGCTTAATTTCCCTTTAACACAGCATATTTGTTAATGTTTTTAGTTGGCTTAGCATCATAAGGTAGCAGTAAGTCAGGGTCATGAAGGTAAATGGTAAAGTTTTCAAATGTTTGTGTAATTTAAGGATCTACCATGGCAAGATTAAAGATGGGCGATTACCATTACTATGGATATGGTACAGAAATTGATTATGAAACAGCAGCAACTCACTATAGAATGGCAACAGAACAGCAGCATAATGCACAAGCCATGTTTAATCTGGGTTATATGCATGAACAGGGTCTTGGACTGAAACAGGTACTTTCTTTTGTCTTTTTTTAGCTCTACTGGCATGCATGACTGGATTATGGCCCTTGAAATGGTCAAAATTGCTATAAAAGAGCTTGTTAACACGATACAGTCTTCACTTTGATTGTATCTCAACCAAACTTATACAGTTGTTAGATATCCATGAGAGCTCGGTTCCTTTCGAAAACCAGCCACAGATCCGCCCATGTATGACTGGATTATGGCCCTTGAAATGGTCAAAATTGCTATAAAAGAGCTTGTTAACACGATACAGTCTTCACTTTTAAAAGTATCTCAACCAAACTTATACAGTAGTTAGATATCCATGAGAGCTCGGTTCCTTTCGAAAACCAGCCAGATCTGCCCATGCATGACTGGATTATGGCCCTTGAAATGGTCAAAATTGCTATAATAGAGATTGTTAACACAATACAGTCTTCACTTTTGATTGTATCTCAACCAAACTTATACAGTAGTTAGATATCCATGAGAGCTTGATTCCTTTCGAAAACAAGCCAGATCCACCCCATGCATGACTGAATTATGGCCCTTGAAATAGTCAAAATTGCTATAATAGGGCTTGTTAACATGATACAGTCCTTATTTTTTATTGTATCTCAATCAAACTTATACAGTAGTTAGATATCCATGAGAGTTTGGTTCATTTCTAAAAAACGGCCAGATCTACCCATGCATGGCTGGATTATGGCCCTTGAAATTGTCAAAATTGCTATAATACAGCTTGTGAACACAATAGAGCTTCCATTTACTATCTGATCTTCACCAAACTTAGATGGTATTTGAATATTGATGACATATTGGTTCCTTTTGAAACAAGCCAGATCAATGCCAGTAGAGCATAGGCCCTCATGGGCCTCTTGTTTAAATTCTCTTCTGAAAAATTGCTTTGACCCTTTCCTTCATACGACAAATCTGCAGCAGACGACTTTGACATATTTTGTTGAAAAATAGAAAAATCTCTATAATTGAATGGATAACCTATGACTAAAAGTGGAAAACATTGTGTCATAAGAAGCAATTGCTTGTTTGGAGCAATTTCTTCTTTTATCACTATGTTTTGAAAAAGCCGTCGGAGGCGTCAGAAAGCGTCTATATGAGGGGAAGGGTTAAAACTAATTTTTAGCTCTTATTAAGACAAATAAAGACTTTTTACAATACCAATTATGCTGTCCAGTTAACCCTTTCCCTCATATAGACGCGTTCCGACGCCTCTGCAGCAGACGGCGTCTTGAAAACATAGTGACAAAAGAAGAAATTGCACAAAACGTGCAATTTCTCCTTTTGCCACAATGTTTTCCATTTTTTGTCATAGGTTATCCATTCAATTATGGAGATTTTTTAGATCACCTAGAGCCAAAGGCTCAAGGTGAGCTATTCTGATCACTCTGTGTCCGTCGTCTGTCGTCCGTTGTCGTCCGTCGTTAACTTTTAGCTTTAAACATCATCTCCTACCATTCCAATAGACCAATTTCCACAAAACATCACAGGAATGTTCCTTTGGTGGTCCTCTTTCAAATTTGTTCAAAGATTTAAAGTCCATTTAGAACTTTGGTTGCTGCGGCATCAGAAAGGGGACAAAATGTCCAAACTTTAAAAATCTTCTCCTCCGAATCTGCCTGTCAGATTCAAATATAATTTGGTAGAAATGTTCCTTGGGTGACCCTCTATAAAAATTGTTCAAGCCATATTGATTGGTCGAAAAACATGGCAGTCAGGCGGCATCAGAAAAGGGGGAAAATGACAAAATTTGAAAATTCCATTTTTATGAAAGTGTTTGTCTGATTTTAAGAAAATATAATACGAATCTTACTGTAATGATCCTCTATTTAATTTGTTTAAGCCGTTTTGATTGGTTACACAATCATATCAACGAGGCGTCATCACAAAAGGGGTAAATTGAACTTTTAGCTACAAATGACAACCAACTCCTACCATTCCAATAGACCAATTTCCACAAAACATCACAGGAATGTTCCTTTGGTGGTCCTCTTTCAAAATTGTTCAAAGATTTAAATTCCATTGAGAACTTTGGTTGCTGCGGCATCAGAAAGTGAGAAAAATACCCAAATTTTCATCTATAATTTGGTAGAAATGTTCCTTGGGTGACCCTCTATAAAAATTGTTCAAGCCATATTGATTGGTCGAAAAACATGGCAGTCAGGCGGCATCAGAAAAGGGGGAAAATGACAAAATTTGAAAATTCCATTTTTATGAAAGTGTTTGTCTGATTTTAAGAAAATATAATACGAATCTTACTGTAATGATCCTCTATTTAATTTGTTTAAGCCGTTTTGATTGGTTACACAATCATATCAACGAGGCGTCATCACAAAAGGGGTAAATTGAACTTTTAGCTACAAATGACAACCAACTCCTACCATTCCAATAGACCAATTTCCACAAAACATCACAGGAATGTTCCTTTGGTGGTCCTCTTTCAAAATTGTTCAAAGATTTAAATTCCATTGAAAAACAGGGCAGCAAGGCGGCATCAGGAAAGGTGCAAAATGACAAAAAGTTTATAATTCCATTCTTATTAAAGTTCTTGTTAGATTTCAAGATATAAAGGGCCTTTACTGATAAGCTGTTTCTTGAGAAGTGTCCACTCCTTGCAGTTTCATTTGCACTCCTTGATAAAATTTTCCCAGATATTTGCAGTTAAATACTTGCTACTAATTTACTATCAATTAGGTGATCGATTTAGGGCCATCTTGGCCCTCTTGTTTATGTTTTGACAAAATACATTCAAAGTCGTCTGCTGCAGATTTGTTGTATGAGGGAAAGGGTTAAGAAGTTTGGTTGATGTCTGTTGTTCTCAAAGTAAAAATGATACATTTACCAAATTGTTCATGAATGAGTGTTTTGAATTAGTCTTGGTTTAGAAGATTAGTTTATTCCAACTGTGCTTTATTGACAAAATGTGGACCAGTTCTGCATATGGAAGATACTGGTGTTCTCCCTTCTTTATCCAGTAAAGTGAAACAGACCAGAAGCTACTGGCATTCTCCCTTCTTTATCAAGTATAGTGAAACAGATCCTCTTTAGCAAGTTGTTGTTAAGTCTTATATTGATTTTTTTCAGAAAAAATACTATGTGACAGACTCTTCAAATATCAAACTATGAAATTTGTGAAAGAATATTTTTATATTTTCATACAGGATGTTCATTTAGCAAAAAGATTTTATGACATGGCAGCTGAGACGAGTGGTGATGCTTATGTGCCTGTTACATTAGCTCTTGTAAAACTTGGCTTATTCTATGGAATTGATGTCTTCAACAAGGAAGTGAGTATATTGTGTTTTATTCTTAGAAACAGTATCCCTTTCCTTCCTTTTACACACTCTCTTACAGACAACTTTTCCCCCTCCTTTGACACACTCTCTTTCAGACAACTTTATCCCTCCTTTTACACACTCTCTTTCAGACAACTTTATCCCTCCTTTTACACACTCTCTTTCAGACAACTTTATCCCTCCTTTTACACACTCTCTTTCAGACAACTTTATCCCTCCTTTTACACACTCTCTTACAGACAACTTTATCCCTCCTTTTACACACTCTCTTTCAGACAACTTTATCCCTCCTTTTACACACTCTCTTTCAGACAACTTTATCCCTCCTTTTACACACTCTCTTACAGACAACTTTATCCCTCCTTTTACACACTCTCTTACAGACAACTTTATCCCTCCTTTTACACACTCTCTTTCAGACAACTTTATCCCTCCTTTGACACACTCTCTTTCAGACAACTTTATCCCTCCTTTTACACACTCTCTTACAGACAACTTTATCCCTCCTTTTACACACTCTCTTTCAGACAACTTTATCCCTCCTTTTACACACTCTCTAACAGACAGATTCTTAAAGCATTATGGTATGAGAAGAAATCACTTAAGATGAGAAATTTCTCCTTTATTTCAAAATGCTTTAACCCTTACCAACATATAGACACATTTTGACTCATCTGCAGCAGACTACTTTTGAAAACATTATATCCAAAGTAGAAATTTCTTAAAATAGCAATTTTCCTTTTGCCATAAGGTCTTCAACTTTTTTAGTAAATTTACCTGCATTTCTAAAGAGTTCCCATATCTTGAGTTCATGTTTTCCAAGTTGTCTGCTGCAGATTTATCATATGTGGGAAAGGGTTAAACTGTGTATAAACCTACACTCTCTAGTAAAATATCCTGTATTTGTGTTGTATGTATCCAAGAATGAAATAATTTGAAATGAATAACTACATGTATGCCATTTTGTCTGACATCAAGTCTTTTTGCCAGTTGAAATGAGAATAGCGGTAATACCCATTGTTTGAGAGGTTTCTGGAATGTGTCAGTTTTGAAGTGGTTTTATCTCTCCTTTCCTACATGAAACGCTCATATAATTGCCTGACAGCTAATGCAAAGGACCAACACAAAAAGTATTTAAATATTGAATTATGTCAACTTTAAAACTTGACTTATGGCTTGGGTTCAGCAGGTGCTCTTTAATTGTTGTGCAATGGTATATTTATTTTGTAAAAAGCAGATATATCGTCTGAAATAAGACCAAATCAAACCTATCAACTCTTAATTCTGACACGAGACAATCAAGCCAATAACTAATTTTTGATGTTGTAATCTTTTTCAGTTAGAGGGATATAACAATATATTTAACAGATTAGATGTAAGATATCAACTAGGACCGAATTGGGATATTTATATTGCCACATTTTTAGCCATTGTTCTTGGTATAGTGGTCGTTATTCGACGACAGAGGTAGCAGGAACAATTTAATATCCAGCTTGCTGAGGCTTAGTCAAGGAGAGCTATTGTGATATACCCCTTGTGTCTGTTTCGGCTCATACTATGTTTTATGATGCACAATTACTACAAATCTGGAGCATATTGAAATTCTCTATGAAAGAAATTATAATTATTGAATCGAGTTGAATTCATTGTGGCAAAAGTGGAATGCTGGAGAGATGTCAAAAAGCGTCTACATGTGGGAAAGTGTTTAATTGTTGAACACATGTTGTTTGGTTGATCTATCAACGACATTGGTGATTATTTACCCAACAACATTGGTGATTATTTACCCAACAAATATTGTGATTCTACACTAACAAAAAACAAAGCAGGTGCTTTGTTCATGGAGTCCAGGCTCCAATACTATTGAAGTTAAATTTGTGCTCAAGTATATGATTGGTCAGAAGCAAATTTGATCCCCTAATTGACCAATCAGATGTCTTATTTGGAGCATAGAGAACATTCTCAGAGTTTTATAGTTTTGTGCCCTGCAAGGTCAATGTCAGAATTTTAAGGTTTTGTGCCCTGCAAGGTCAATGTCAGAGTTTTATAGTTTCGAGCCCTGCAAGGTCAATGTCAGAGTTTTATAGTTTCGAGCCCTGCAAGGTCAATGTCAGAGTTTTATAGTTTCGGGCCCCGCAAGGTCAATGTCAGATTTGTTGATGTTATTCTTTTTCCACTTACAAAGAATCTTCAGAAGACAATTTTGAAATTGAAGGTTTAATTATTGAGTCAAGTTAAAAACTTAATTGAAAAGGAGGAATTGTTGTTTAAGCACAATTTCCTATAGCCAGGAATGTTTTCAAAAGTTGTCTGCATGAGAAAAAGGGTTAATCAATGAGAGTTGTTAAAGAGAATCAAATGTGTTTTTTAGCTATTGTGATCGCTTTTCGTCTGTCTGTCTGTCTGTTCACAGTGGACAATCCTTAAAAATAAGAGAATTATTGAAAGCAACAATTGTCCATTATTAAAAATAAATCCAATTTCAAATATAGTGTAAAACGTTTTCTCTATCTGATGTTTCAAAAGTTGCTTGTTTGAGACAAAACATCCCTTCCCCACCTGTAAACATACCTTGAGCATACGACTTTTGAAAACATTGTGGCAAAAGGAGAAATTATTCTTATCAATGATTAAAATTTCATTTATAGATGATTTCAATAGTATTTGATTAATGTTTTCAAAGTCGTCTGCTGCAGGTTTGTTGTATATGGGATCCATCCAATAAACTCTGTGAATATATTCTGTAACCTTGTTGTTGTTTGTTGACGTTGTTTACCCTCTCACACAATATAGCAATTCTGTAACCTTGAAAATTGTAAAACTTTTTATATCTTATATGTGCTCAAATTGAGCAAATTGATTGGCCTATTTCATGAATGACTTTGCTTCTGACCAATCAGATGTTTGACAACAAGGTATAAGGATGGAGTATAGTTTTTGGGCTTATTTCAATAACTATTAACCCCAGTCTTACAACTGACAAATCTGCAGAATCTTGAAATTTTTAAATCAAAGGATGATTATTGAAGAGAGCTGCCACAATGTTTCCATAGTCTACTGCAGATGAGTCAAAATGCTGAAAGAGTTGACCCTTTCCCTCTTAAGACAATTCTGCAGCAGACGACTTTGAACATTTTTTGTCAAAAAATCGAAAATCTCTTTAATTGAATGGATAACGTATGACTAAAAGGGGACAACATTGTGGCAAAGGAGTAATTGCTCGTTTTGAGCAATTTCTTCTTTTGTCACCATGTTTTCAAAAACGCGTCTGCTGCAGAATCGTCAGAAAGGGTTAATGCATTCCAAAGCAAGAAATGCTGCAAAAACAAGTTTCTGATGCTGACCTCTACTTCAAAAGTATATTTTCATCTTTCTTTATTATTATGAGCAATATCTGGTTATCTGACAATATTTTTGAAAAATATTTGCTTCAGATGCTTGGAAAGACCATTCAATCAGCATATTTTTTTTTATGAAATCTTGTAATTGAATGTAATTACATTAAACTTTTCTTGTTTATCTTAAAGCACTGTTATATATTTTATATAAAAGTGAAAATTTCCTGTGTATTTGTTAATATTTATTCCTACATTTTTAGGGGGTAAAATTGAACGAGTTTTTGGCGACAGCTTTATTCCTGTCCATGTTGTTATCTTGGTTATTCTTGCCAAATGACTATACAGCCATGTGTGGCGGTAAACAAACCCAAAGAGTCATCAATCTTGCAGAACTTTTGTGCACAGGCTCCCATTTCTCCTACACAATACAGATTAACTTTAACTGGAAACTCTTATTCTTACACAATACAGATTACCATAAACTGATCTTTTTTTCTCTCAAACTCTTTTGGGGTTTTGGTACTTGGATCTCTTATGGATTATCCTTTAATGTAAAGTCCATAACTTTGTGAACTAGGGTTTTGGTACTTGAATCTCTTAAGGATTATCCTTTAATGTAAGGTCCATAACTTTGTCAACTAGGGTTTTGATTATCCTTTAATGTAAGGACTACAACTTTGTTAACTAGGGTTTTGGTACTTGGATCTCTTAAGAGTTATCCTTTACTTTTTAGTTGAAGACCAAAGGATTAAAGTGGAGTGATCATAAATCATGTTGAAAAAAATGTTAGAAATGGCTACCCTCCTTGGCATTCAGTGTCGCGGGGTTAGCATTACGACTGACTGACTCGTGTCAGTGTCGCGGGGTTAGCATTACGACTGACTGACTCGTGTCAGTGTCGCGGGGTTAGCATTACGACTGACTGACTCGTGTCAGTGTCGCGGGGTTAGCATTACGACTGACTGACTCGTGTCAGTGTCGCGGGGTTAGCATTACGACTGACTGACTCGTGTCAGTGTCGCGGGGTTAGCATTACGACTGACTGACTCGTGTCAGTGTCGCGGGGTTAGCATTACGACTGACTGACTCGTGTCAGTGTCGCGGGGTTAGCATTACGACTGACTGACTCGTGTCAGTGTCGCGGGGTTAGCATTACGACTGACTGACTCGTGTCAGTGTCGCGGGGTTAGCATTACGACTGACTGACTCGTGTCAGTGTCGCGGGGTTAGCATGACGACTGACTGACTCGTGTCAGTGTCGCGGGGTTAGCATGACGACTGACTGACTCGTGTCAGTGTCGCGGGGTTAGCATTACGACTGACTGACTCGTGTCAGTGTCGCGGGGTTAGCATTACGACTGACTGACTCGTGTCAGTGTCGCGGGGTTAGCATTACGACTGACTGACTCGTGTCAGTGTCGCGGGGTTAGCATTACGACTGACTGACTCGTGTCAGTGTCGCGGGGTTAGCATGACGACTGACTGACTCGTGTCAGTGTCGCGGGGTTAGCATTACGACTGACTGACTCGTGTCAGTGTCGCGGGGTTAGCATTACGACTGACTGACTCGTGTCAGTGTCGCGGGGTTAGCATGACGACTGACTGACTCGTGTCAGTGTCGCGGGGTTAGCATTACGACTGACTGACTCGTGTCAGTGTCGCGGGGTTAGCATTACGACTGACTGACTCGTGTCAGTGTCGCGGGGTTAGCATTACGACTGACTGACTCGTGTCAGTGTCGCGGGGTTAGCATTACGACTGACTGACTCGTGTCAGTGTCGCGGGGTTAGCATTACGACTGACTGACTCGTGTCAGTGTCGCGGGGTTAGCATTACGACTGACTGACTCGTGTCAGTGTCGCGGGGTTAGCATTACGACTGACTGACTCGTGTCAGGATAAATGGACCAGAAGTGCTGGTAACTTACACTGGAATCGCTGTGATATAGCTGAACAATTTTGGAGCCGTGTTAAACAACGAACAATCAATCATAATTATGTATTATCTATTTATTTAGTATTTTCTCAGATGTTCTTATAGTATTTACTTTAGAAAACCTTAAACAATATGCATATATATAACTTGGTAAAATTGTGAGTGGGGATACTATCTCGGCCAAGTTTGATTTCAGTCAAATAACTACAGCATGAACCCTTTCCCTCAATGGACCCTCATATAGACGCTTCCTGACGGCTCTGTAGCAGACGGCTTCTTGAAAACAGTGACAAAAGAAGAAATTGCACAAAACGTGCAATTTCTCCTTCAGCCACAATAATTTCTACTTTTTGTCATAGGTTATCCATTCAATTATGGAGATTTTCTATGTATTGATAAAATACATTCAAAGTCGTCTGCTTCAGAATTGTCATATGAGGGAAAGAGTTAAGGGAACTTAAAAAGTATCTTTGCTCTCTTATTTGAGGTAATACATCCTACCTTCATCATAATCTTGGCCAAGTTAAACTTTCAGTAAGATTTATAGAAAACGTTTTGTGTTCCCTATGGTTGTTAATATATCCATAAAGTTTTAAACCTTTCCCATATATATATATAGGATCTGACATGAGTTGTCATTTTATATAAAGATTTATTAAACAAGTTCAAGAAATTTGTTATTAAGCGATCGCCACATTAGAAAACACGGTGACAACTTTAAAATTCATAAATTTAGTTATTTGTTGACATCTACACAAAAGACAAAGGAAATTTTAAACACGGTAACTCAGCCGAAAGCGACATGTGCTGGGAGTTTGAATCCTACCTCGGCCAACATTCTTTCCGACGTTTGACAAAAGTCATTGCTAAACGCATCATATGTCATCCACCAATTAGCTTACAGTCTATTTGGAATAGCAACTAGTTGCCCTGAAAGACTTGTGTGATGTACAGGAAATAGCTTGGTAGATGAACCAGTCGTCGTGATAGAGCTTGGTAGATGAACCAGTCGTCGTGATAGAGCTTGGTAGATGAACCAGTCGTCGTGATAGAGCTTGGTAGATGAACCAGTCGTCGTGATAGAGCTTGGTAGATGAACAAGTCGTCGTGATAGAGCTTGGTAGATGAACAAGTCGTCGTGATAGAGCTTGGTAGATGAACCAGTCATCGTGATAGAGCTTGGTAGATGAACCAGTCGCCGTGATATAACTTGGTAGATGAACCAGTCGCCGTGATAGAGCTTGGTAGATAAGTCACCGTGATATAACTTGGTAGATGAACAAGTCGTCGTGATAGAGCTTGGTAGATGAACAAGTCGCCGTGATATAACTTGGTAGATGAACCAGTCGCCGTGATATAACTTGGTAGATAAGTCACCGTGATATAACTTGGTAGATGAACCAGTCGCCGTGATAGAGCTTGGTAGATAAGTCACCGTGATATAACTTGGTAGATGAACAAGTCGCCGTGATATAACTTGGTAGATGAACCAGTCGCCGTGATATAACTTGGTAGATAAGTCACCGTGATATAACTTGGTAGATGAACCAGTCGCCGTGATAGAGCTTGGTAGATAAGTCACCGTGATATAACTTGGTAGATGAACAAGTCGTCGTGATAGAGCTTGGTAGATGAACAAGTTGCCGTGATATAACATGGTAGATGAACAAGTCGTCGTGATATAACTTGGTAGATGAACAAGTCGCCGTGATATAACTTGGTAGATGAACCAGTCGCCGTGATAGAGCTTGGTAGATAAGTCACCGTGATATAACTTGGTAGATGAACAAGTCGCCGTGATATAACTTGGTAGATAAACAAATCGCCGTGATATAACTTGGTAGATGAACACGTCACTGTGATATTGCTTGGTAGATGAACCAGTCGCTGTGATATAACTTGGTAGATGAACAAGTCACCATCATATAACTTGGTAGATGAACCAGTCGCTGTGATATAACTTGGTAGATGAACAAGTCACCATGATATAACTTGGTAGATGAACAAGTCACTGTGATATAACTTGGTAGATGAACAAGTCGCCATCATATAACTTGGTAGATGAACCAGTCACCGTGATATAACTTGGCAGATGAACCAGTCACTGTGATATAACTTGGTAGATGAACAAGACGCCGTGATATAACTGAACAATTGTTGAAAATGGCGTTAAACTTGAATGAATCGACATGTGACTAGTAATTATCAAGTGATACATTTCACTGTGTACTATGTATTAATCCTCTACATTTCATCCATTCAAATTAAAACATGTTTATATGTAAGATCCAGATATACTTCCATTTGTGAATATAAAAAAAAGCGGATTTTGTATGCATGGCAAATATCGCATTTTGATTTGGGGGTTTAAGTCGCTTTCATCAGCTAAGATCTTATCTTGGCGGACAGGACCTATGCTATTAGTCCCACACCTTATATTGCATTTAAAAAGTGGAAAATGTAAATATATGGATTGATTCTTATTTTTCGTGCGTTCATGAACACAGGGGCATGAAACATACTGTTTTTTGAAAAAAAAATTCACACTGATATAATAATAGGATTATTATATCAGTGTGATTTTTTTTTTCAAAAAACAGTATGTTTCATGCCCCTGTGTTCATGAACGCTCGGCCGCGATTTTGCAAATTTTGCAAATTTGCAAAATCGCGGCCGAGCGTTCTTACTGCATGAACGCATAAAAAAATTAAGAATCCATCCTTAATTGAAATAAAACTATACAAGGTATGAAATAAATACCACTAACCTGCTTTATCTCAAGAGTTGCATCGACTCCAATAGCGGTCGGCTCTTACGGTTCAAGCAAGGGTCAGACTGTGACTGCGATTCTTATTGAACGTCCCACGTCCACAGAGACATCGCCCTCGGAGATATCGTGTTTGGAGATAAAAGTCATCATCATCATCCTCATCAATCTTTATTTCCTCCTATTCAGAAGATTTCATTATATAATAAAAACAAAACAAATAAACGAACTGTTATACAACAATCTCTTTAAAATCATCTCCTATTAACGCTACGCATAGGGTCAGATCGTGTTATACAACTACATATACTTGACAGCGAGAGTTAAAGTACATATTGAATTATACCTCATGCACACTGAACTGTCACACGTTATAATGCGAAGGAAGGGTTGCTATATCGAAGTACATAGCACCCTTCTGACACAGTAGACGCATGTCTGTGACACCACCTTGTGTAGGAAGAACAATATACATGTAATTCCCAACTTCAAACTTATGACCGAAACGAAATGAAAATATAATTGAAATATCGCGGAATGAGAATTAACAAGCATATCCACTTCGGTGTCACTAAACAGAGTCTGGTAGAGTCTGGTCGTCAAATATCCCATTATATCAATGTTTTGTTGTGTTTTTATATTGAAATGAATGAGATAACATGTTATTGTATCATATAAATAAAAAAATAACTGTATTTGCCTATTTCAGTTCATTTTCGAGTGAATATAGAAATATTATATGCTGGTAAAGGTACTTATTATATTAATTGCGTATTTCAAGTGCCATTAATGAGGTGTTTAATAATGTTATTCGCACCCGATACACACAAAGGATGAAACTTATTGTGTTATTGTACTTACTTTTGATGTACTCGGTATGTCTTTTCTTGTTTGTTTTATTTTGTAATAATTAATTGTATTAATTGCTATTTTTAATAACACGACAATTGTTGTTAGTGAACGCATAGTATATATATCTATGTATATTCACTATCATTTCAAATAATTTCCTCATTCCATGTTACTCTGTTCAGAATTGTTGAAGTTGTAATACATTTGATTAAAAGATTGTGCCTTGTGACTTCTGTAAGTGATTGTGTTAAAATGTCAGATCTGTGTATAGATTGTGAAGAACCTGTTCGACAACTACAACATGGCATCACATGCGATATATGTGACAGATGGCAACATCGTATCTGCAACACCGGTGAGTACTTTTATGTAATATATATACTATGCGAAGACTTACATCCTGTCCCACAGATATACGGTTTCTTTTCAATTTCTACTTTTCACACAATGTTTATAAGTTAATATGTTGGTTGATATTACGCATTGTCAATCACTAGGGTGTATGTGCAATTGCTCCTTTTCACACAATGTAGGAATTGATATGTTTTCAAAGTATGAAACATGGTTATATGGAAAAGTGTAAATAACGCATTATCACCCAATAGAGCGCATGTTCAATTTCTCCTTTTCACACAATGTAAATGAGTTGATATGTTTTCAAAGTATGAAACAGATTATTAATATGATATAGGATTAATTACGCATTGTCACCCACTATAGGGTGTATGTGCAATTGCTCCTTTTCACACAATGTAGGAATTGATATGTTTTCAAAGTATGAAACATGGTTATATGGAAAAGTGTAAATAACGCCATAACCATAAAGAGCGCACGTTCAATTTCTCCTTTTCACACAATGTATGTTTTCAAAGTATGAAACCTAGTCGTGATATGATAGTTCGTATACTATTGGTTATATGGAAAAGTGTAAATAACGCATTATCACCATAAAGAGCGCACGTTCAATTTCTCCTTTTCATACGATGTTAATAAGTTGAAATTTTATCGCAGGGATCAGCAGAATTGACTACTTTAATTGACCACGCATAAGCTACTATTGTACGGGGCCCGTAGGTATGTGACCACGCAGAAGCTACGATCGTACGGGGGCCGTAGGTATGTGAACACGCAGAAGCTACGATCGTACGGGGCCCGTATGCATGTGACCACGCAGAAGCTACTATTGTACGGGGCCCGTAGGTATGTGACCACGCAGAAGCTACGATCGTACGGGGCCCGTATGCATGTGACCACGCAGAAGCTACTATTGTACGGGGCCCGTAGGTATGTGACCACGCAGAAGCTACGATCGTACGGGGGCCGTAGGTATGTGAACACGCAGAAGCTACGATCGTACGGGGCCCGTATGCATGTGACCACGCAGAAGCTCCTATTGTACGAGGCCCGTAGGTATGTGAACACGCAGAAGCTACGATCGTATAGGGCTCGCGCAGAATCTACTATTGTACGAAAACCGTACTGATTTTAAAAGTTGGTGGGATCGACCGATCGTACGGACATCGTACGGATATGTGACCGAGTCATTAGCGTGGACTCATGTTGAACCCACATTTAATATATACTGCTCAAAATACTTAAGGAGCTCTCTCACGGCCCTATAGAATTCCCGTTCTTCTCCATACAAACAGTTACACCATTATCGTCCAACCAATACATTGTACATATGTCAGACAGTGGGCCATTAGAAAGGGTTTGTCCTTAGATTGGTTTTGTAACATATCGATATCTGGGATACCGATACATTTGCACGAATTATGTTCTCGACTCCCCGTCGTTTTAGTAAAATTGGAAAAAGGGAAAACTAGATAAAAGCATGAAAATGTGTACCACAAATTAAATAAACATTGAGTATGTGTAATATATTTTCATGTGGTCAGTCAAAATTGCTTTACAACCATATTGACGCTATATTTTTTTTTTTATGCATAGACATTTATGATAAAGAAAATATATACTTGCAGAATTTCCCTGAGAAAGCAAAATCTAAACATTTGAGAAAAGTGTAACCGAGGATTAGCCTGCACGTACGTGCAAGTTGATCTTTTGCTGCACATATAATTTTTTTTAATTCAAACTATGAGTCTGATCTTTGTCAGCACTATTAAGTAACATATTAGAAAACAACATATAATCACACGAACACCGCAACATTTGAGAAAAGTGTAACCGAGGATTAGCCTGCACGTACGTGCAAGTTGATCTTTTGCTGCACATATTTTTTTTTTTAATTCAAACTATGAGTCTGATCTTTGTCAGCACTATTAAGTAACATATTAGAAAACAACATATAATCACACGAACACCGCAATTTAGTAACTGAACCACTAATTCACGTTGTATATCCGCACCTAAAACATCACTGTTAATAGTTTCAATTCAAGTGAATAAGCTGAGATGCAGAGACAGCATAAGCCATCACCTCTAGAACACCAGTTTAATACCTCTCTTTCAGGATATTTAATTTACGACCAGTAGTCTCGTACCGCTTTGCACGTGAGCGAGTTATTCTATCGACAGCTCTCTGTATTATTTCAATATCATTTGCGCCGGTTCTCAATTTGAACATCTGGATGGCTGTAAATACGTTCGGGTGGAAGTGCTCTGTCATTTTCTTAAGGTTGCTTTGTCAGCCTTCGATGTTGTTTGTAGTATCTGTGTGCCAAAGTGGTTCCACATCGGTCTGTCGCACTCTACCCATTGTTAAACATATGTTATTCTAAACGTTGAATTCTTCATTAAAATGCATTTAAATTCCGTCTATCCTAAAAATCAAATAAATGGATTTATAGTTCTATACCCCTTTAGGTCACCCCCCCTAGTCCCGGATTTGTGATAGAAGTTAATAATCTGTACGAGTCGACGTATCGGGAACACACCATAGAAATATATGGATACAGCCGTGAGTGGGTGGGCCTTTAGCTATTTTGAGCAGTGTATAACATGTAAACAACGGTGAATGGGAGCAAGTTTTTACTTATCGTTTAAACCCAGCGTACAAATATCTACGTTGTTTAACATAGTACATGTACATAAATAGATTTCAACACGAGTTAAAGGAGAATATATAACACCGTAAATGGATGTGTAGAAATGGGAATAGTTTGGACATTATAGATCTATGTATGCTTACATATAATTTTATTATCATTATTTTTTATTGCTATGATAAGTAAGAGCCTATAAGTTGGAGATAGATCAAGCTTATTCAAAAGATTATATCGCCATGTTGAATATATATAAACAACGGTGCATGGTTGCATAATTCAGTTGTTTAGAAATGGGTGCAGCAAATGCCCACATGTGTTCACTTTTATTGTATTGAATATATTGATTGTTCAAATATTTAAAATTATCTAAGGTAAACACCTGACTGGATGTTTAGGGTTATACATGCGTCGAACCGTCTACGAAAACCAACCTTACAAGTTACATACATGTTGAAAAGGGTAGAAAAGGATCAATGCTTCTTTTACTTATCAGCGATCATTGTAGATACACATCAGACTGTACGGATGTACAATGTGATCTGGGTATACACTGCTCGCAACCTTTATCCTCCTACCGTCATAGACAATGGCAGGATTGTAAACGATATAGAATCTATTAAAAAGTTTATGTATCTATAACTTATTTAAAACATCAATATTAACGTTTCAATAAAGAATGGACACATTAAGAAAGGAAATATAAAGCTATATATGTTCTTATTTAATTAATTAATTTAGTTTCAATTCGTGTAACGCAAAGGTTGTCTTTAATACTTTTTTCGTTATATCACAGCGACAGAAATTGTGTTTCATGATACCTAGATAAACAAACTAGTCGTTCGGGCTAGGCAATTTTCACCATGACCCCCTTTCAAATCCCAAACACTAACAAGCCGGCCACGGCGGATTCCAAGCTCGACATTTATCGACCTTGATTGTTTTGTTACAAATCGGCGAAAGTCGTCTATCATGTAACAGTGCTATTTTTAATTCAATTATTATTTATTCAACGAATCTAGAGATAAGATTTTTTAGCTCTACTGGCCAAAGGCCAGAAGGCCTTATGCGATGGCGTTGTGTCCGTCGTTTGTGCGTCCGTAAACAATTGCTTGTGAACGCGATATTTAAAGTCTTCAGTTGCTAGTGTATATCAATTAAACTTATACAGTAGTTAGATATCCATGAGAGCTCGGTTCCTTTCGCAAACCGCCCATGCCAGACTGGATTATGGTTCATTTCGAAAACCAGCCAGATGGTCCCCTTGCATGACTGGATTATGGCCCTTGAAATTGTCAAAATTGCTATAATACAGCTTGTGAACACAATAGAGCCTACATTTACTATCTGACCTTCACCAAACTAGGATAGTTGTTAAATATTGATAAGAGCTTCACTGATATGTCATTCAAGCCTATATAGTTGTATGTTACGTTACAGTGTTATATGTATTCATCATGCGACATGTCAAAGTGTGTTATCTTACAGTGTTATGTAGTAAACATGCGATATTTCAAATTACAGGATCAGTCAATACTGATAACAGTACACTACACTCCCCCGTATTTGTATTACCTAGTAATAATATTGGGATGACCGGATAAACCTGGCAGCTAATGAGGGACATTAGTGATAATTATATTATCTCCCTTGTCAGATAAAGACCAAGGAAGACCAGTCCTTTAAGTTGGAATCCTTTGTCTTTATCGCTATTTCGCAATGAGATATTGCAATTACTCTGTACACATTAACAATAAGCGTGTTAATTAAAGTGATGATTCAAAAGAGAAAATTTACATAGCAGTGTTTAAAGAAAACAAATGTGGAATTACTGTTTCAATCTAATAACAGTTGGCCAAGAAAATGCAATTATAAGTGCACCATCCAGTGCAAAGAAACCAATGATAAAAACAGAGGAAACCAAATGATAGGACCTAGCTAGATGTAGAGAGTATTAAAGGGAGATAACTGCCCGATGTCTCCAATTTGTCGACAACGTGATTATGATCGTATTTCCATTGTACTACAGGATGGACGTATGAGAATACTTAATACACTATTTATATGTGTATGCTAACTTGGTACTGCATGTGACCCTGTCATTGATAAAATGCTTTTGTAAACAATGTAGATACGAATGAACCTGTGTATCAACACAGTTTGATCAAGGTCAGTGTAGATACGAATGTGTATCAACACAGTTTGATCAAGGTCAGTGTATATACAAATGTGTATCAACACAGTTTGATCAAGGTCAGTGTAGATACGAATGAACCTGTGTATCCACACAGTTTGATCAACGTCAGTGTAGATACGACTAAACCTGTGTATCCACACAGTTTGATCAAGGTCAGTGTAGATACGAATGAACCTGTGTATCCACACAGTTTGATCAGGGTCAGTGTAGATACGACTAAACCTGTGTATCCATACAGTTTGATCAAGGTCAGTGTAGATACGAATGAACCTGTGTATCCACACAGTTTGATCAAGGTCAGTGTAGATACGAATAAACCTGTGTATCCACACAGTTTGATCAAGGTCAGTGTAGATACGAATGAACCTGTGTATCCACACAGTTTGATCACGGTCAGTGTAGATACGAGTAAACCTGTGTATCCAGTATCCACACAGTTTGATCAGGGTCAGTGTATATACGAATAAACCTGTGTATCCACACAGTTTGATCAAGGTCAGTGTAGATACGAATAAACCTGTGTATCCAGTATCCACACAGTTTGATCAGGGTCAGTGTATATACGAATAAACCTGTGTATCCACACAGTTTGATCAAGGTCAGTGTAGATACGAATAAACCTGTGTATCCAGTATCCACACAGTTTGATCAGGGTCAGTGTGTATACGAATAAACCTGTGTATCCACACAGTTTGATCAAGGTCAGTGTAGATACGAATAAACCTGTGTATCCAGTATCCACACAGTTTGATCAAGGTCAGTTTAGATACGAATGAACCTGTGTATCCACACAGTTTGATCAGGGTCAGTGTAGATACGAATAAACCTGTGTATCCAGTATCCAAACAGTTTGATCAGGGTCAGTGTATATACGAATAAACCTGTGTATCCACACAGTCTGACCAAGGTCTGTGTATATACGAATAAACCTGTGTATCCACAGTTTGATCAGGTTCAGTGAAGATACGAATGAACCTGTGTATCCACACAGTTTGATCAGGGTCAGTGTAGATACGAATAAACCTGTGTATCCAGTATACACACAGTTTGATCAGGGTCTACATTCTGTCAGCTTGTGAATATTCTGATAGGTCTGCGCAGGTGGGGAAACTGATCTGAAACTACGCTGTACCTTTACCCATCATGGACAGTTACACTGGCGGCAGATAGAGCAATTTGTTATTATAAAAATATTGACGTATCAGTTATACTCGAGGCAGATAGAGCAAGTTAATTGTTACTATAACACTATTGATGTATCAGTTATACTCGAGGCAGATAGAACAAGTTAATTATTATTATAACATTATTGACGTATCAGTTACACTGGCGGCAGATAGAGCAAGTTAATTGTTACTATAACATTATTGACGTATCTGTTACACTCGAGGCAGATAGAGCAAGTTAATTGTTACTATAACACTATTGACGTATCAGTTACACTGGCGGCAGATATAGCAAGTTAATTGTTACTATAACACTATTGACGTATCAATTACACTCGAGGCAGATAGAGCAAGTTAATTGTTACTATAACACTATTGACGTATCAGTTACACTGGCGGCAGATAGAGCAAGTTAATTGTTACTATAACACTATTGACGTATCACTCGAGGCAGATAGAGCAAGTTAATTGTTACTATACCACTATTGATGTATCAATTACACTCGAGGCAGATAGAGCAAGTTAATTGTTACTATAACACTATTGACGTATCAGTTACATTGGCGGCAGATAGAGCAAGTTAAGTGTTACTATGTATCAGTTACACTCGAGGCAGATAGAGCAAGTTAATTGTTACTTTGTATAAGTTACACTCGAGGCAGATAGAGCAAGTTGATACTATAAAACTATTGACTCATCATAGCCAACCATTTCGAAAAACTACTAGCTTCGATCCTTCGTCTAATGATTCATAAATATTCCAGCTACGACCCTTCATCTAATGATTCGTAAATATTCTAGCTACGACCCTTCGTCTAATGATTCGTAAATATTCTAGCTACGACCCTTCGTCTTATGATTCGTAAATATTCTAGCTACGACCCTTCGTCTAATGATTCGTAAATATTCTAGCTACGACCCTTCGTCTTATGATTTGTAAATAAACTAGCTATGGTCCTTCGACTAATGATTCGTAAATATACTAACTACGATCCATCGTCTAGTGATTCGTCAATATACTAGCTATGGTCCTTCGGCTAATGATTCGTTAATATACTAACTTCGATTCTTCGTCTAATGATCTGAAATATTCTAGCTACGACCCTTCGTCTAATGATTCGTAAATAGTCTAGCTACGATCCTTCTTCTAATGATTCGTAAATATTCTAGCTACGATCCTTCTTCTAATGATTTTTAAATATACTAGCTTCGATCCTTCGTCTAATGATTCGTAAATATTCTAGCTACGATCCTTCTTCTAATGATTCTTAAATATACTAACTACGATCCTTCGTCTAATTTTTCGTAAATATACTAGTTTCGATCCTTCGTCTAATGATTCGTGTATATACTAGCTACGATCCTTCTTCTAATGATTCGTAAATATACTAGCTTCGATTCTTCTTCTAATGATTCGTTAATATTCTAGCTACGATCCTTCTTCTAATGATTTGTAAATATACTAGCTTCGATCCTTCTTCTAATGATTTGTAAATATACTAGCTTCGATCCTTCGTCTAATGATTCGTAAATAGTCTAGCTACGATCCTTCTTCTAATGATTCGTAAATATTCTAGCTACGATCCTTCTTCTAATGATTTGTAAATATACTAGCTTCGATCCTTCGTCTAATGATTCGTAAATATTCTAGCTACGATCCTTCTTCTAACGATTCGTGTATATACTAACTACGATACGATACTACGATACTAACTACGATCCTTCTTCTAATGATTCGTAAAT
>JASEVX010000001.1:1473965-1531094 GCA_031761405.1 Serripes groenlandicus | reverse complement strand
TTCATTCAATAGTAAACGTCCGCCTTAGGCCCACTTCATTCAATCGTAAACAACCGCCTTAGGCCCACTTCATTCAATAGTAAACAACCGCCTTAGGCCCACTTCATTCAATCATTTGAATATAGTAAAATCCGCATTAGGCCCACTTCATTCAATCATTCGATTATCGTAAACATCCGCATTAGGCCCACTTCATTCAATAGTAAACAACCGCCTTAGGCCCACTTCATTCAATAGTAAACAACCGCCTTAGGCCCACTTCATTCAATAGTAAATGTCCGCCTTAGGCCCACTTCATTCAATCGTAAACACCCGCCTTATGCCCACTTCATTCAATAGTAAACGTCCGCCTTAGGCCCACTTCATTCAATCGTAAACAACCGCTTTAGGCCCACTTCATTCAATAGTAAACGTCCGCCTTAGGCCCACTTCATTCAATCGTAAACACCCGCCTTAGGCCCACTTCATTCAATAGTAAACGTCCGCCTTAGGCCCACTTCATTCAATCGTAAACACCCGCCTTATGCCCACTTCATTTAATAGTAAACGTCCGCCTTAGGCCCACTTCATTCAATCGTAAACAACCGCCTTAGGCCCACTTCATTAAATCATTTGAGTATCGTAAAAATCCGCATTAGGCCCACTTCATTCAATCATTCGATTATCGTAAACATCCGCATTAGGCCCACTTCATTCAATAGTAAACATCCGCCTTAGGCCCACTTCACTAAATAGTAAACACCCGCCTTAGGCCCACTTCATTCAATCATTTGATTATCGTAAACATCCGCATTAGGCCCACTTCATTCACTCATTTGATTATCGTAAACCTCCGCCTTAGGCCCAATTCATGCAATCATTCGTAAACATCCGCCTTAGGCCCACTTCATTTAATCATTTGATTATCGTAAACATCCGCATTAGGCCCACTTCATTCAATAGTAAACATCCGCCTTAGGCCCACTTCACTCAATAGTAAACATCCGCCTTAGGCCCACTCTATTCAATCATTTGATTATCGTAAACATCCGCATTAGGCCCACTTCACTCAATAGTAAACATCCGCCTTAGGCCCACTTCACTCAATAGTAAACATCCGCCTTAGGCCCACTTCACTCAATAGTAAACATCCGCCTTAGGCCCACTTCATTCAATCATTTGATTATCGTAAACATCCGCCTTAGGCCCACTTCATTCAACCATTTGATTATCGTAAACAACCGCTTTAGGCCCACTTCATTCAACCATTTGATTATCGTAAACAACCGTCTTAGCCCAATTCATTCATTCATTTGATTATCGTAAATAACCGCCTTAGTCCCACTTCAATTAATCATTCGATTGTCGTAAACAACCGCCTTAGGCCCACTCCGTTCAATCATTCAATTGTCGTAAATGACCGTAAATGCGTGTATAGAATTTTTCAAATAATTATCAATAATTATAACGATACAATAAAATGACGCTAGTCAGACAGTTGACTATTTAGTATGTTTATAAAGTTTTAAAATTGATTGTGTATGCTTTTTAGCTCACCTGAGCACTCAGTTCTCATTGTGAGTTATTGTGATCGCCTGTTGTCCGGCGTACGTCGTCCTTGTCTGTCGTGCGTCCTTCAACAACATCTTCTCCTCAGTAAGCAGTGGGCCAATTTGAATGAAACTTCACAGAAAGCAACCTCTCAATGACCTCCCCAACATTCCTTCATTTTTTGTTATCCATGCAGAAATCTGGTTCCCATGGAAACCCAAAAAATAAAAATAATAAAATATGTTCTCAACCCAAACTGGTAGGCCGATATTCAAATATATTGCCTTGAATGACCATAGTGAAAACTTTAAAAATCTTTTACTTCAAAAGTATGTGGCATATTTCCAAATAGATTTGTAGAAATGTTCCTTTGGTGACCCTCTTTCAGACTCCTTCAAGCCATGTTGATTGGTCAATAAACGTAGCCACCAGGGGGCGTGGCTGTTATGCCTTATATAGATATCGTGAAAACTAAAAAATAATCTTCTCAAAAAGTATCTTGCCTATTCCCAAATAATGTTGTAGAAATGTTTCTTAGGTAATCCTCTATCAGATTCCTTCAAGCCATGTTGATTGGTCGAAAAGAAAAAAACCGTGGCCGCCAGGCTATATATGGCTATATTGAAATTTTAAAATGAATTATTGTGTTTGGAATGACAAATCACATTGCATAACTCAAGTGAGCGGTCCAGGACCATCATGGACCTCTTATTATTATCTTCCATATACATATGAGATTTGGCGCAGCTATAGCGGACAAACTTTCGAATTATTGCGGCAAAATGGGTAATCACTCGAAACGAGCAAGTTTTCTTTTCGACAAAATGTTTTCAGTTATATTAAAGATTGTACTTACATAGATATTTTCCATTTAATTGTCGATGTTTACAAAGTCGCCTTCTGCAGATGTATAGGGAAAAGATTATCAAAGACGAACTTTACCTTACAGAACTAGCAGTAAAGAAAATGGTTACCAAGATGACAGAATCGGATGAGGACGAAGGAGGTGAATCAGACGGCGGTCTTCAATATAGAATCGTAGACTCGCAAGAGACCATCTCACATTATGCCTCATCCAGTGACGAGGAGGCTTGCTATGAGCGCCAACTACTCCTTGGCGGAGAGCGACCATCCAGAGCGCTTACCAAGTCTGCTGTAGCCACGCCTGCGAGGCATAGATCTATTTCTAGATCCGTGTCCGTGAGCCAGGCGTCGACGTTATCCGTGTGGACTTTAACTCGTACACAGAAAGTGGTACTCATAACGACGTCACTATGTGATTTTCTTGCGTATCTAAGCGTTTCTTTGATGGCACCGTTTTTCCCCGAAGAGGTAATAAAGGTGGCAGTGTAACCAATAGGGGTAAATTGGTAGTAAACGTGGCAGTGTAACCAATAGGGGTAAACTGGTAATAAAGGTGGCAGCGTAATCAATAGGGGTAAACTGGTAATAAAGGTGGCAGTGTAACCAATAGGGGTAATACAGGTGGCAGTGGAACCAATATGGGTAATAAAGGTGGCAGTGTAAGCAATAGGGGTAAACTGGTAATAAAGGTGGCAGTGTAACCAATAGGGGTAAACTGGTAATAAAGGTGGCAATGTAACCAATAGGGGTAATACAGGTGGCAGTGTAAGCAATAGGGGTAAACTGGTATTAAAGGTGGCAATGTAACCAATAGGGGTAAACTGGTAATAAAGGCGGCAGTGTAACCAATAGGGGTAAACTAGTAATAAAGGTGGCAATGTAACCAATAGGGGTAAACTGGTAATAAAGGTGGCAATGTAACCAATAGGGGTAAACTGGTAATAAAGGTGGCAGTGTAACCAATAGCGGTAAACTAATAATAAAGGTGGCAGTGTAACCAATAGGGGTACCCTTCTCGATAGAACTCACTCTATGGTTCTACATGAAGGCAAATACGTGTAGTGGGTGAATGGTGAATATAAATCTTAAAAAAAATGAAGTACAACTTGAGTACATGTTCATATGGATTAAACTTCATCTGGAATGATAGGAAAAGGATGCCCAATATTACATACATAATTTGAGAGTGTTCATGTGGACAACACTTTGTCAAAAATGATTTTAAAAGGATGCCCAATATTACAATGGTTTGCAGATGAAGGCCTGTCTTGGTTATTGACAGAAAAAACATTTGTTGATCTCTGCCATCTCAATGTAATAAAAGAAGAGTTTATTATAGGACTATTAGTAAATTATACGATGAGTAATCCTTGGTTTTCATTTGATTTCATAAAAATGTCTGTTTGGTTACCCATATAAAATAAGCCACTTACATGTGCAACAATGTGTAGTTCATTTGTCAGCCTGGAAGGCTTTTAATGTAAAAAATGTTGTTACTTCGATCCAAATGTGCTACCTTTTTATGTATACTTTCCAAGCAAGTTGCTTTCTAGCTTTTGTAATCCTTTCGAACATACAAGAAACCAGCCGTAGAAGATTTTAAAAGATATATAACAAAGTAAATATAAAATCATTAACAGAGTTGAAAACATTGTGACATAAGTAAAAAATACTAAAATGTAACCTATGACCACACTGTTTTCAAAAATCTTCTGCTACAAATGAGTCAGTATGTTGTAAAGGGTAAATTGCTGAACTGGACAAAGATGTCTTATTTGAAAGGATCGTGTTTCCAGCTTGAATTTATTCATTTTTTTCTACTGTAAGAGCATATACATGTACCTAATGTAAGTTGATTGACCGATTGTAAAAGCATATACCTAATGTAAGTTCATTGACCAAATGAAACTGACCCTCCGCTTGTTCGATAGCTATGGCCTTAATAATGTATTCAGATTCAACGGTAAATACATTTCCCAATACACATACATGGATTCTATTGTGATTGGTTGAACAAGTTTACAGGTCAGAAATACCTCTGAAAGTTAACTGTCAGCGAATTTGTCATGGAACATTCTTCTTACAAACTGCATTTAGATAGCATAATGATCTTAACCCACACTGTCTGTAAGCAAGTCAATGAACATTCTTCTTACAAACTGCATTTATATAGCATAATGATCTTAACCCACACTGTCTGTAAGTAAGAAATGGAACATTCTTCTTACAAACTGCATTTATATAGCATAATGATCTTAACCCACACTGTCTGTAAGTAAGTCATGGAACATTCTTCTTACAAACTGCATTTATATAGCATAATGATCTTAACCCACACTGTCTGTAAGTAAGTCATGGAACATTCTTCTTACAAACTGCATTTAGATAGCATAATGATCTTAACCCACACTGTCTGTAAGTAAGTCATAGAACATTCTTCTTACAAACTGCATTTAGATAGCATAATGATCTTAACCCACACTGTCTGTAAGTAAGTCATAGAACATTCTTCTTACAAACTGCATTTAGATAGCATAATGATCTTAACCCACACTGTCTGTAAGCAAGTCATGGAACATTCTTCTTACAAACTGCATTTATATAGCATAATGATCTTAACCCACACTGTCTGTAAGTAAGTCATAGAACATTCTTCTTACAAACTGCATTTAGATAGCATAATGATCTTAACCCACACTGTCTGTAAGCAAGTCATGGAACATTCTTCTTACAAACTGCATTTATATAGCATAATGATCTTAACCCACACTGTCTGTAAGTAAGTCATAGAACATTCTTCTTACAAACTGCATTTATATAGCATAATGATCTTAACCCACACTGTCTGTAAGCAAGTCAATGTACATTCTTCTTACAAACTGCATTTATATAGCATAATGATCTTAACCCACACTGTCTGTAAGTAAGACATGGAACATTCTTCTTACAAACTGCATTTATATAGCAAAATGATCTTAACCCACACTGTCTGTAAGTAAGTCATGGAACATTCTTCTTACAAACTGCATTTAGATAGCATAATGATCTTAACCCACACTGTCTGTAAGCAAGTCATGGAACATTCTTCTTACAAACTGCATTTATATAGCATAATGATCTTAACCCACACTGTCTGTAAGTAAGTCATAGAACATTCTTCTTACAAACTGCATTTAGATAGCATAATGATCTTAACCCACACTGTCTGTAAGCAAGTCATGGAACATTCTTCTTACAAACTGCATTTATATAGCATAATGATCTTAACCCACACTGTCTGTAAGTAAGTCATAGAACATTCTTCTTACAAACTGCATTTATATAGCATAATGATCTTAACCCACACTGTCTGTAAGTAAGACATAGAACATTCTTCTTACAAACTACATTTAGATAGCATAATGATCTTAACCCACACTGTCTGTAAGCAAGTCATGGAACATTCTTCTTACAAACTGCATTTATATAGCATAATGATCTTAACCCACACTGTCTGTAAGTAAGACATAGAACATTCTTCTTACAATCTGCATTTAGATAGCATAATGATCTTAACCCACACTGTCTGTAAGCAAGTCATGGAACATTCTTCTTACAAACTGCATTTAGATAGCATAATGATCTTAACCCACACTGTCTGTAAGCAAGTCATGGCACATTCTTCTTACAAACTGCATTTAGATAGCATAATGATCTTAACCCACACTGTCTGTAAGTAAGTCATAGAACATTCTTCTTACAAACTGCATTTAGATAGCATAATGATCTTAACCCACACTGTCTGTAAGTTAGTCATAGCACATGCTTCTTATAAACTGCATTTATATAGCATAATGATCTTAATCCACACTTGTCAATACTCTAAGTTATCTTTTTTTACAGCACACATATTGTTTTCTTTGTTTCTTTGACAGGCGTTAAAGAAAGGTGTGAGTGATACCTTATCAGGATGGATATTTGGGATTGCTCCCTTTACTCAGTTTTTGATTTCCCCGGTGTTTGGAAAATTGGTAAGTGCTTTTAATAAAATATTGTTAGTTACTGTTATGTGAAGACCTTTACGTTCAATACGGTACAGTCTGTTAAGACCTTTACGGGCAATACGGTACAGCCTGTGAAGACCTTTACGTGCAATACGGTACAGCCTGTGAAGACCTTTACGTTCAATACGGTACAGCCTGTGAAGACCTTTACGTTCAATACGGTACAGCCTGTAAAGACCATTACGTTCAATACGGTACAATCTGTGAAGACCTTTACGTCGTTCAATACGGTACAGCCTGTAAAGATCTTTACGTTCAATAAGGTACAGTATGTGAAGACCTTTACGTTCAATTAGGTACAGCCTGTGAAGACCTTTACGTTCAATACGGTACAGTCTGTGAAGACGTTTACGTTCAAAAAGGTACAGTCTGTGAAGACCTTTACGTTCAATACGGTACAGCCTGTGAAGACCTTTACGTTCAATAAGGTACAGTCTGTGAAGACCTTTACGTTCAATACGGTACAGCCTGTGAAGACCTTTACGTTCAATAAGGTACAGCCTGTAAATACCTTTACGTTCAATAAGGTACAGCCTGTGAAGACCTTTACGTTCAATACGGTGCAGCCTGTAAAGATCTTTACGTTCAATACGGTACAGTCTGTGAAGACCTTTACGTTCAATACGGTACAGTCTGTGAAGAACTTTACGTTCAATACGGTACAGCCTGTCAAGATTTTTACGTTCAATAAGGTCCAGTCTGTGAAGACCTTTACGTTCAATAAGGTACATCCTGTGAAGACCTTTACGTTCAAAAAGGTACCGTCTGTGAAGACCTTTACGTTCAATAAGGTACAGCCTGTGAAGACCTTTACGTTCAATACGGTACAGTATGTGAAGACCTTTACGTTTAATACGGTACAGCCTGTGAAGACCTTTACGTTCAATAAGGTACAGTCTGTGAAGACCTTTACGTTCAATAAGGTACAGCCTGTCTTCAGCTGCAGATTTGTTGTTCGAGCTAGGGGTTAAAATGTACACAGTAATAATGTTTTATTTGACACAGTTTTCTTTGCTAGTGATATTCCCTTTGACTCGATTACGTATTGCATATGGGTTCAGTACAGCAGCGTGAATTTTATTGTATATTTTGAACATGACTTTGTCCTTGGTATTCAATAAATCAATGCATCTGTGACGGGAATGGTCTCTTTAGGCCACTGTACATATGCATGTTTTTACCTTACTCCCTGACGCTTCTATTAACTAAACTTATGCCTGCCTTGTTTACTTGTTTTACGCATGGTTCATGTGATTATTGTGTACACACAACATATTCTCTGTGGCCAGCTCTAAAGGTAACGTTGCCTACTATGCTGACCGCTCTGAGCAATCTTTCTTTCTCTCTCTCTTCCGGACTTTCCGTCTATATTATCATTTTAGTTGTATGTCTTACTGTAGACATTTGTCCTGTTTTAGCTATAAATACTGTTATTGTTTTCAGATTCCATTGGTAGGTGTAAAGTTCATGTTTATTGCTGGTGTTTTCACTTATGGAGGGTGTACATTACTTTTTGGGTAAGTGTTAAGTGATGACCCTATAGTGTTAGTGTTAGACTCTTTATATCTGTTTGACATCAGAACAATTTTTTTTAAATAAAACAGTGAAAAGTTAAACCATAAGAAGTTTGTTAGAACCTTAATGATAGAAAACATTTTCGGAAAAAGAGAAGAGAGTTTTTTACAAGCAAATTCTACTTTTCCTGCAATATAGTAGGTCTATTTATAGCGTAAGTTGTGTTTGTAAATATCTACGTAGCTAAATCTACACATATATACTATGACAAACTATATATTTCTGTGTAAACTGATCTTGTTATTAATTTCATCATAGCTCAATTTAACATACTAAGCAATACTATTACCCTTGTTCCAGTTCACATGGAGGTACATTTTGTCACAATGTTCAATACATATATATCTATTTGTAGAGATTTCCCAATTATTCGCCTCAATGTTTTTAAATGTGCCTGCTTTAACTTACTGAATGTAGGAAAGGGTTATACATGTTCTTGAGTCAAACATAATTTAGGGGGGCTTAAGCTGATACAAAGTTAAAACAGTAAGGGACATTTGTAGCATATTTCAATACATGATGCGTTGTTTGGGTCATGAGTTGCACACAGTCATACAGGCTACACTGAGTATTTGATGGAAGACAAGAAGCACCTATTCATCTCATCCAAAAGTCATATTTACTTTAATATTCAACATTTATTTTGTGTTGGAGACTCGGAACAGGACTGCTTAAAAGTGTGACTCAAGTTAAAATGTGGGCCTGTATTTTGTCCCAGAATCTGACCTTTCAATTCAATTTCAACTTTGTCATTGTAACCAATAAATACATTACATTTTCATAAGGAAAGTTTAAACATTTCTATGACAATACATATATATATATATATATGGATTCTAATAAGCTGTGACTCTACATAACATTCGATTAACTTAATGTGCTTGGATTTGCTTTGTATTAATATTAAATCTTAAGAACAAAATCATAACTTTGATCCAAGGTTTTAATTCTTTGGTTATGCAAGTCTTTATCTTGGAAATAGTTTTGTTGATGTAATTAAATGACATTATAGCAATAGCATCATTGAAGTGCTGAGATCAAGTAAGCCAGAATACTGATCAAAACATTGTATTGTATTATCTAACCCATTTCCACATAAAACAAATCTGCAGCAGACAACATTTTTTAAAAACATCTAGGCTATTATATTCTGAGGATAAGGTCTGGTCCTGGTAGCTGACTTGGTAGCGATGCATGCTGTCAGTCCAGAGGTTGTGAGTTTGAACCATTGCTCGGCCAACTTTCTTTAATTGTGATTTTAGTCAAAAGTCATTGTTACAAGCCTCATTCGTCTATCACCAATGGGCTTAAAGTATATGTGGAAACGCAGCCAGTTGCTTGGAAAGACTGTTGTGTGGAGTACTGGTGTGAAAAAGCCAGGAAACACATGAGTAGGTTAACTGGCCGCTGTGATTATGTGATATGACTGAAAAATTGTTGAAAATGGTATATAAACCCTTATCGATCAAACTGACGGTTATTAGTTGGTGTTTATACACATTGACCAGATTTGTCCAAATCAAACACAATTTTAGCAACTGTGACATTAGTGATAAACGCAGAAATAGGGGTTACAAATTATAGCAACTGTGATATAATTGATAAATGAAGAAATAGGGCTTACAAGTTATAGCAACTGTTACATTAGTGGTAAATGCATAAATAGGGGTTACAAGTTCACGACTAGTTGTAGGACTATGTTTTAAATAAGAAAGGTTGACATTTCACTACTAGTTGTAGGACGATGTTTTAAATAAGAAAGGTTGACATTTCACTACTAGTTATAGGACGATGTTTTAAATAAGAAAGGTTGACATTTCACTACTAGTTGTAGGACGATGTTTTAAATAAGAAAGGTTGACATTTCACGTCTAGTTGTAGGACAATGTTTTAAATGAGCAAAGGTTGACATTTCACTACTAGTTGTAGGACGATGTTTTAAATGAGAAAGGTTGACATTTCACGTCTAGTTGTAGGACAATGTTTTAAATGAGAAAGGTTGACATTTCACGTCTAGTTGTAGGACAATGTTTTAAATGAGAAAGGTTGACATTTCACTACTAGTTGTAGGACGATGTTTTAAATGAGCAAAGGTTGACATTTCACTACTAGTTGTAGGACGATGTTTTAAATGAGAAAGGTTGACATTTCACGTCTAGTTGTAGGACGATGTTTTAAATAAGAAAGGTTGACATTTCCCGACTAGTTGTAGGACGATGTTTTAAATGAGAAAGGTTGACATTTCACGTCTAGTTGTGGGACGATGTTTCAAATAAGAAAGGTTGACATTTCCCGACTAGTTGTAGGACGATGTTTTAAATGAGAAAGGTTGACATTTCACGACTAGTTGTAGGACGATGTTTTTAAATGAGAAAGGTTGACATTTCACTACTAGTTGTAGGACGATGTTTTAAATGAGAAAGGTTGACATTTCACGTCTAGTTGTAGGACGATGTTTTAAATAAGAAAGGTTGACATTTCCCGACTAGTTGTAGGACGATGTTTTAAATGAGAAAGGTTGACATTTCACGACTAGTTGTAGGACGATGTTTTTAAATGAGAAAGGTTGACATTTCCCGACTAGTTGTAGGACGATGTTTTAAATGAAAGGTTGACATTTCACGACTAGTTGTAGGACGATGTTTTTAAATGAGAAAGGTTGACATTTCCCGACTAGTTGTAGGACGATGTTTTAAATGAGAAAGGAGTGAACTTTCGAAGATGCTGGCGGTTGCGGATAGTAACTCGGCCTGTGCCATCTACACGGACAACATACTGGTGGTACTGGCGTACTTCAACAATGGTTCCAGTCCGTTCCCATCTCCTGGGGTGGTTCCCCATTAAATGTTGTATATAGACATGATCTCCAACCTGCAATGGTGGCAAGCGATGAGTGTGTTCATTCGATGGGACATCAACTCAGTCCATGTTTCGTGAGGAGAATATCTACCCATCAGTATAGGAATAGCATCACGAATGGGTCGTCCAAAAAGGATCAATGCTGGGGATGCTTTTGTCTCTGGGTCAACAGAGTTTCTTTACATCAGTAATGCTCTCTGGAATTTATCAACATCAAGTGATCCAGTTGCCGTAATATTGTCCATGAGCATGCGTTTTATCGTTTTTACTGACTTGTATACCATATGCCAGTTTGAATACCTGTCAACAGTGACTACATAGTCCTTACTGTTGTATGTGAAGTAGTCACTGCAAATCATCTGAAACGGATAGTCTGGTGGTGTTATGTCGGATGGCGGCTGCATCGGGTTTGACTTGGCCATCTGATGGCAGTGAGTACAATGGTCCCTCACCCTGGCAATATCTACTGTGATATCAGGCCAATATACACGCATTGTATTGACTCCTTGTTGGGCTGCATGGAGAGCATTGAGTACTGGTTTGCGAAGAGCGGATGGGATAACAATTCGCTGGCCCATGATAACTACACCATCCACGGTGCATAGACTTGCTGCAAAGCGATGGTAAGGACGCAAGTCTAACGGGAGCTCCTTGCAGTCCTCTGGAAACCCAGCCTCCAGTTGGTTGATGAGATTGGTAAATGTGGGATCCGATGATGTGGCCTCAAGTACCATGTCCCAAGTAAAAACTGTAATAATGGCATTCAGAGCACTAGTGGCCGCAGCAACTGTGGAACTGTCATTAGCTGTATCAGTATCCTCTGTATGTAGGCATAAACTGGTGAGTATATCATAGTAATGAGTGGACATGCTTACAAGGGACTCCAGTTCTGATGCTTCAACAGGTAGGTGTAGACGATCAGGTGGTCCAAAGGGGTGTCTCGAAGCTGCATCCGGGCCAAGATTCTTTTTGCCAGACACATGTACGATTGTGAACCTGTACCCTAATGTTTTCTCTTCCGGGTTGAGGAGTCTTCTGTTATCAATGTCTGTGAGTGACCGGTCATTCAGAGTCTGGAGTAATGGTTTATGAACAGTGACAACAATGAGGTATTTTCACCCTAGAACATAGTAGCGAGTTTGGTGGAGCGCATACACAACAGCTAATGGCTCACCTTCTATAGGCGCATACCTGCTTTCTGCCGGATGTGTGAATCTACTGCTAACTAGACATAGTTTCCAGCCATCGTTACAACAGGTTGGAGTTTTACTTGCACACTGACAGTACTTCTGCATCAACAGAAATCCGATTCCGTCAACAGACCAGTTGGTGGCCAGGCACGTCATACGAGTAGGATCAAACAGGCGTACACCTTCCTTCATCTCCTGTACAATGATCTTTTTGGATGAAATAATTCATCAAACTCATCTGTCCAGCAGAACATGGTGGACGGTTTTAGAAGGGTACGAAACGGTCTCATCTGTCTAGCCATGGCAAATGCATATGCTCCCTGGTTTATTAACCTAAACCAAGCTCTCGCACCAGTAATGTCAGTTGGTGTGGGGAAGTTTCTAATAGCATCTAGGAACTTGGTACTAGGTCATATGTTTGTTGAGGTGATTGTATTGTAAGTCATTTGAAATCTACAGTGTCCAGGGCAAATTGGAACTTCTTCGGGTTCTGGGTGATGCCGTTGCAAGCACACAGGTTGAGCCATTTACATGCTTTAAAAAATGCTGCTTCAATGGAGTTTGCCCACGTACATGTATCGTCCACACATTTAACCTTGTCATTGAAGTTTGACATGATAGCATCGAAGAGTTGGTTATAAGCATCACCACTGGCCATAAATCCCTGTGGAGCAACCTTGTATCTGTAGCGCCCCCCCATGGTGTAATAAACGTTATAAAATGGCGATCTTCTTCACAAATAGTCACTGAGTGGTACCCATTCCAGGCGTCTGTCACTGTATTTTTCATGCCCTGGGGGACGCGGTCATGGGCTTGGAACATGATGGGTTTGACGGACAGAATGGCGATTTTGTGGTTGTAGGTCTACCGTCCGCCTTGGAGTGCCATCAGATTTGCCCCATTCTGGAGCGACATGTCGTAGGTGTGTTTTGACTGACTTGTTCGAGTACGCCAATCCGAACATCCCTCTCTAAATCGGCATAAACTTGGTCCTGCCAATGGATTGGAACAAGTGCCGGCTTGTGGACAACCACTGGTGTGGCATTAGGAACAACATATAGTTGGAAAGGCTCGCACTTCATAAGCGGCAAAGGTTGATGTTCGTAGACATTAAATGTTGTGGCACCATAATAATCAAGAGGCCACACTCTTTCAGGGTATCAACATTTTTCTCTGTGGCACTCAACCCTGGAGGTAAACTTGTGGGAATTTGGGGTGCAGTAGGTTGTCTTCTAGGGCAAGAGCATGTGGCTTCGGTGTTTTTCATTGAGGCGACAACGTTTGGAGATATAACGGCTGGAACATTAGGGAACTTAGTGTGATTAATTTCCAGAGAGACAAGTGCTTCCCTGCAAAGGAAAGCTCTTTCCATGGCATCAGAGACATAACACAACAAGCGTGTTGACTTGGTGGGTCCTGCACTGTCTATGGCTGTAACGTTAACTGCAGTCCCTCCAATTACACCAAGGTCTTCCTTAATGGCCCACGCATTACAAGCTTGACAGGAAGGAGATCCTGTGCTGCTACTCCGAGGCTGTTTGCAGTTCGTAATGGTATAATTGAACTTTGGCACCCTGTATCAGCCACCATGGACATAGTGATTGTCTTAAGTTTGGAGGTGTCCTGGATGGGGTGTCCGAATGATGCATGGTCCTCAGGCAGGGGGGACATGCTTACCAATAGCATTGGGTGGGGTTTTGAAGGTCGAGCCACCAACTTTCCATCAAATATATGATGTTCAAGACGTGCCACGTGGTTTTCCTGCTCTGATGTGGAGCACAACTGGTCATAGACATTGCCAGCTTTGTCATGGGCTGTGTCTCTGTTAGACCCCCAAGAGGCCCCTTGATTTTGTTGATTCCTTTGGCCCTTACCCTGAGGGCAGACTCGAGAGGATGAATCGCGATGGCCCTTAGCTCCACAGGCAGTACACCTGCTACACAATTTTGTAAAATGTTCTTTCACTGTGCATTTTGCACATGTAAATGTCCAGGCCTCGCAGCTTTTAGACCTTGCCTTGCGGTCGTTCCTCTGTCCATGAGTGGGACCACCACATGCCCAGCATTTCACTCCAGGTGCTGGGGGTGGTTTAGAGTTATGATGAACAGCACAAATGGCACCAGTTGAGTCTCCTAGTGCACTCCTAGTCACTTACCTGCTCCTTCTGGGCAATAAACGACACAGTTTCTTCTAGTGTTCTGTCTGTTTTTGGGTCGCCCAGTAAATCAGACATGATTTCTGGGTCAACAATGCCCCTCACAAGATTGTCCTTAATGATTTCGTCACTATAATCAAATAAGTGCGGGCAACCTTGTTCTTTGCAGATGGCTCTGTAATGGCAGAGTGAGGCCTGGCCTCTGAGACTGGCCAGAAATGTCCGAATATTTGAACCAGGAGATTGAGTCACCTGTTCAATTTAATGCGCTGACAAGACTTAGTGTGCTCTCGTCTTTGACAGCCAGCCTTTTGATTGCATTCAGAAGATCTGCCTCTGCCATGTTGGCAACATCTCCCTGAAGGTCACGCATAATGTCTGTACGAAGATCAGTGTCGCAGCAGTAGAATAGGGCAGTGGGCAAGACATTGTCAGCGATCGCCATTCCCACCTTATACATATTCCACTGCCTGGTGAATGCCGACCATTTAGTACGCTCCTGTATGATAGTAGTGCACAACCACTTCAATTTGAAAACAACAGACATGAAGCAAATCAAGATTGCAATGATTTAAATAAAGAAATAAGTATTTTAGAAATTGAAAACGTCATAAATAACTTATCAAATGGAAAATCAGCTGGAATTGATGGCATTGGTGCAGAATTTTATAAACATACTATTACCGACATTCTACCAATTTTTCATAAACTATTCAATAATATACTTATAACGGGTGTATTCCCTAAATCATGGTCACAATCAATTATATGCCCAATCTTCAAATCGGGACGTAATAATAACCCAAGTAATTATCGAGGCATATCGATTACTACAACAATGTATAAAATATTTTCAAGCATCATTAACAATAGATTATATCACTGGGCGGAAGAACATCATAAGATTGACGAAGCTCAATCTGGGTTTAGAAGAAATTATTCAACATCTGATAACATTTATTCATTACAGGCAGTTATACAAAAATACTTAACAAAAAAGGAGGCCGATTTTATTGTCTTTACGTTGATTTTCGCAAAGCATTCGATAAAATAAACCATTACAAGTTGTTTGAATGTCTTAGAAATATAGGTATACACGGACACTTTTTTAATTAGCAATGTATTCAAATATCACTTCCTGTGTCAAAACTAACGCCGGTATAACCGAGTTTTTCAAATGTAATATAGGGACTAGACAAGGAGACACAAGTAGCACAACAATTTTCTCACTCTTTATCAACCAACTCTGTACAAGGTTAAGAGAGGGTAATATCAACGGTATATTTGTTACAGAAAATATTCCCGATATCATCTGTTTAATGTTTGCAGATGATATTGCCAACTGCTCAGATACTGTCGTTAATTTACAGAAACAACTTAATGTTATAAACCAATTCTGCATTGACACAGGTATGGAAATTAATCTTGAAAAGACAGAAATTATTGTTTTCAGAAATGGTGGCCCACTAAGAAATAATGAAAAATGGTTTTTGGGTGAAGAACAAATCAGAATATCATCACATTACAAATATTTGGGTTTGATCTTCACCCCTATGCTGTCATGGTTTTCAACTCAACAAAAGCTCGCAGCTCAAGCCAGGAAAGCTACTTTTTCTATTTATAAATATCAGAGAGCATTTGGTTATTTTCCCTGTAAAGATCTTTTTAAGTTATTTGACTCGATGATAAAACCAATATTATGCTACGGAGCGCAAGTATGGGGCCATACATATTCAGAAGTCGTAGAATCTGTCCACTTTGATTTTTGTAAAAGATATCTAAAACTAAATAGTAAAACAAATAACATGGTGGCATTGGGAGAATGTGGTAGATATCCTATTTATATTGATTATTATTCTTACTGTATCAAATATTGGTGTCGTTTGTTAGTAATGCCAAATAACAGATATCCTCGAAATTGTTATTTAATGCAAAAATCCTTGGATGATGTTGGACGAAGAACCTGGAGTACTTACGTCAACAACTTACTTTTTCTCTATGGTTTTGGCTATGTTTGGATTGCACAGGACGTTGGAAACGCCAACCATTTTGTCAAATGTTTTAAACAGCGCTTGATAGACTGTTTCAAACAAAACTGGCATGTACAAATCAACGCATCTGGTCGTTGCCATCATTACAAACACTATAAATCTCTGCTAAATACTGAAAGATATCTGTTGATTGACATCCCATTCAAATATAGAATAGCTCTGGCTAAATTTCGTTGCTCGAACCACAAATTTGGCATCGAAACTGGTCGTCACAATAATATTGATCGTGAACTAAGGATATGCATTTACTGTTTTCAAAAGTTAAAGAAAAACATTATTGAATGTGAATTTCATGTGTTATTTCAATGCCAAAAGTTTGATCAATTAAGAACTGTATTTTTATTTGATTGGTATGTAGGTGACACCAACATTGATGATTTTTATGCATTGCTTCAAAACGACAATCCTGATATCATAAAAAGACTTTCATATTTCATATATATGTTAATGAAAACATGATAAGGACATCATTCTCAGCTATATACTATTTGTTAAATATAATGCTTCGTACTATGGGCCGGTGGCCTAATTACTTTCAATAAAATATTTGTCATTTGTCATTTGTCATTGGTCTGGATCCTGTAGCTATGGTAGGTGGGTCCAACTTTAACTTATGCATTGTTGGTTGAGCCAGAGGTGGATGGACCGTTCTGTCATGAATTTGAAGAGCAATGGTTAGGGCAGCTGCAAATGCTGCATCCAGGTCCTGGGATCTCCAATCACAGTCGTCTATAGGGCACCTTAGAAATAGCATGTTTATGAATTTCACTTCGTTTGAGCTGTAAGTTGAGTATCAGTCATAAATGAGAGTCAACATCTTCCTATTATTAGGTATTTAATTAAGGATGACAGACACCTGAAATATACATGTATAGTACAGTAAATGAGTAATGATTAGTTAACGTCTAGTTGTAGGACGATGTTTTAAATGAGAAAGGTTGACATTTCACTACTAGTTGTAGGACGATGTTTTAAATAAGAAAGGTTGACATTTCACTACTAGTTATAGGACGATGTTTTAAATGAGAAAGGTTGACATTTCACTACTAGTTATAGGACGATGTTTTAAATAAGAAAGGTTGACATTTCACTACTAGTTATAGGACGATGTTTTAAATAAGAAAGGTTGACATTTCACTACTAGTTGTAGGACGATGTTTTAAATAAGAAAGGTTGACATTTCACTACTAGTTATAGGACGATGTTTTAAATAAGAAAGGTTGACATTTCCCGACTAGTTGTAGGACTATGTTTTAAATGAGAAAGGTTGACATTTCACTACTAGTTGTAGGACGATGTTTTAAATGAGATAAAAAACTAGTTGTAGGACGATGTTTTAAATGAGAAAGGTTGACATTTCACGTCTAGTTGTAGGACAATGTTTTAAATGAGCAAAGGTTGACATTTCACTACTAGTTGTAGGACGATGTTTTAAATGAGAAAGGTTGACATTTCACGTCTAGTTGTAGGACAATGTTTTAAATAAGAAAGGTTGACATTTCACTACTAGTTGTAGGACGATGTTTTAAATGAGAAAGGTTGACATTTCACTACTAGTTGTAGGACTATGTTTTAAATGAGAAAGGTTGACATTTCACGTCTAGTTGTAGGACAATGTTTTAAATAAGAAAGGTTGACATTTCACTACTAGTTGTAGGACGATGTTTTAAATGAGAAAGGTTGACATTTCACTACTAGTTGTAGGACGATGTTTTAAATGAGAAAGGTTGACATTTCACTACTAGTTGTAGGACGATGTTTTAAATAAGAAAGGTTGACATTTCACGTCTAGTTGTAGGACGATGTTTTAAATGAGAAAGGTTGACATTTCCCGACTAGTTGTAGGACGATGTTTTAAATAAGAAAGGTTGACATTTCCCGACTAGTTGTAGGACTATGTTTTAAATGAGAATGGTTGACATTTCACGATTAGTTATAGGACGATGTTTTAAATAAGAAAGGTTGACATTTCACGACTATTTGTAGGACTATGTTTTAAATGAGAATGGTTGACATTTCACGATTAGTTATAGGACGATGTTTTAAATGAGAAAGGTTGACAATTCACGATTAGTTATAGGACTATGTTTTAAATGAGAATGGTTGACAATTCACGATTAGTTATAGGACGATGTTTTAAATAAGAAAGGTTGACATTTCACGACTAGTTATAGGACGATGTTTTAAATGAGAAAGGTTGACATTTCACGACTAGTTATAGGACGATGTTTTAAATGAGAAAGGTTGACATTTCATGACTATTTGTAGGACTATGTTTTAAATGAGAATGGTTGACATTTCACGATTAGTTATAGGACGATGTTTTAAATGAGAAAGGTTGACAATTCACGTATATTTGTAGGCCGATGTTTTAAATTGGAAAGGTTGACATTTCATGACTGATTGAGCTCCAATGTTTTAAAAAAGTTCAGGAATCTTACTTTGGTGTATGTTGATTTGCCAGGGGGGTTGTGCATTTTTAATCAAGTTTTCAACCTGAATATTTTAAGTTACGGTTGACATATTGTAATCAAAGTTGGTATATATAAAGAGTTTATGGAGACCTATCATGGGATTAGGTGTCAGGCCCCTAGGGTCAAGGTCAAAGTTGCTGTTACTAAAATAGAAAAACAGTTGAAACTGAATATCTTTAGTTACGGTTGACATATTGTAACCAAAGTTTGTATGTAGAAAGAATTTATTGATACATTAATGGGATTGATTTTGTGGCCCTTAGGGTCAGGGTCAAGGTCAAGGTCTCTGTTACTCAAAATAGTAAAACGGTTATAATTGGATATCTTTAGTTACGGTTGACACATATTGTAAGCAAAGTTGGTATGTAGAAAGATTTAATGGAGACCTTTCATGGGATTGCATTTGGGGACCCTAGGGTCAAGGTCAATGTCACTGTTACTAAACGGAGAAAAAGGTTGAAACAGAATATCTTTAGTTCTGGTTGACATATTGAACCAAAGTTGGTATGTACATCGAGTTTATGGAGATCTTTCTTGAGATTGCGTTTGGGGCCCTAGGGTCAAGGTCGATTTTACTAACGGTTTAAACTCAATTATTTAGTTAAAGTTTATTTATTATAAATAAAAATAGTATGTAACTGTTCCTTAAATGGAAACATGTTTTTTACTGTGTAATATTTTAAGGCAATATATATTACAATCAATCTAGGGCTATAGAAATGTTTTATTGACCTAAATGTGGGTTCATCTGACTCACAAGTAAAGTTGTAACACTTTTGTACCAGAGTATGTTATAAACTTTTATTATGTTGGGGTGCCCTTGCAGTTTAGATGATTTACGATACAATATAAATTGATTACAAAATGTTCAATAATTGTATGCTTAAATACATATATGTAGCCAGTAGAACATTTGTCCCTCTGTAAGCTCTTAGTCACCAGTTTTATACTGCATACAAGAATCTGCCTCCTATAGGCAGGTACTGGAAACTAAACCCTTTTCCTGAAGCTTTAGTGTAGAATACTACAGTCAGTGCTGTTTCAATCACTATCAAAGGGATTTCTCTAGGCATTTAAGGGAAAAGTATTTGGACCAATATTTGGTAAAGATTTATCTTTAAAATTCTTATTTCGGAATGAAAAATCCAGCGGTAACATTTCCCTTTCATATTTAGTTACATTCTTATGCATGCTTCCTGTCTTCTGTGTATATCCTCTAACCATGTTGGCATGTTCTTTTACACACACACAACATTCAACAAAGAAGCTTATTATAATTCTCAAAATACAGGCTGGAGTTCTTCTGTCAATCACTGAAAACCCCTTGTTTCGTCACATTGCAGCGTTTCTTGATACCACATAAAGTGCAAACATTAAACAAATCTGCATTCCCAATATTAATATCAAACGAATATTCCTTTGGTGACCGACATTCAGATTCGTTTAATTTATGTTGATTTATAAACAAATATGTGGCTGCCTGTGGGATAGGGCATTTCTTCATTAATTGATGCTACTAAATACAGTGTGTGATCCATGGCCATCATGGTTTCTTGTTTATTAATGAATTTAGTTTTATTTCTGTAAATCTAGTTAAATACATCCATACATCTTAGTGATTATAAACAATACTCATTTCATTTCAGATTTTTGTCCTATGTTCCAGTTACCAATGGCAACGGTATATTTATTACCTTGGCATTCCTTTTACAAGTGTTCAAATCATTTGGCACGGCCTGTAGCAGCACTGCATCTTTTGTACTCATGATGCAAGAATTCCCAGATAATGTTGCCACAGTATTTGTGAGTATATTACCTTCTGCTTGCTTTAGAAACCCCTGCGATATTGTTGTACAAGATTTATTGGTATATAGAGGATATTTGTTTGTTTTGAGTGGATATGAAATATATCTCATCGAGAAGTGATACAATTGAATATTTTCACGAGCTCGTAGCGCGAGTGAAAATGTTAAAATTGTATCACTTCGAGTTGAAATATATTGCATATCCTCAAAACAAACACATTTTTCATTTGATGATAATTGATGATGAAATAGTGTATTCGTACCTGTTCACATGCGGACGAATTTGTGTGAATGTATTTGTTTAATACACAATGACAATAAGTCAGATTTGTTAAATTTACGGAATACGGAATTATACATGGGTATAGATAAGATAAGTTTTTTATCACATCACAATGCTTGTATCCGATCTAATACTATACCCATTACGTATTTCTTTATATATAACGTTTGTAGTATAACATGACCGAATACTAGGAAATGACGTCATGTCAGCGGTTTGACGTCATAACGTTTGTCCCTTTGGCGCCATACCTATATCACTCACATTGTGGGTGATATGGATTTTATTGCATACTTTCATATTGTCCCGTTCACTTTGCATTGAAGAAAGTGGTCATGATTTTTCGATCATGACCGCTGTCAAGGAGTAATCATGACCGTAGATAAGAACGTGCGAAAATTCCGTATAATTAACATGCATGCTATGGACTACTTTTTTTATGTAAACAAACAAAAGTTGACCTAAATATCATTATTATACCTCACGTGACTTTGTAATGTTAGATTCTCATATACTGAGCATGGACAATTTCTTTTTATCTCATGTTAAAAGTACGTTTCTGACCGAATAACAGTATACTGTTACATGGCACGCGCATCTAAAATGTTGAGCATGCACGTGCATGACGTCTTTTAAAATAAAAACGTCACCGTTATAATTCAAACGGCGTTTGCAAAAAAAAAATACTTTGTTTCTAATACGGAAGCAAATTTATCAATTCTAGATAATAAAATTAAAATTCCATAACGTAAAGCAATAGTTTACAATATGAAAGTATGCACTAAAAAAGTTATTGACCCTGTACTGTGAAACCATCGTTGGACCTCGTTCTTTGGCGAACGTAGCCTCGCAAGCTTGGCAACGTCAGCCCAAAAACTCGGTCCAACGATGATTTCACAGTACAGGGTCAATAACCTATAATATCTCACTGATAGAACTCACTCATAATGGTTTTAAACAGAGTAGATCGTTTGTAACAGTTTGAAAATTACAAACGGTCTGAAACGAAAATAAAAATAACATATCAATTAGTCGTTCAGACCGGACTGGGACCGATTAAAATATGTTAAACTGATTAACTAGTAATTAGCAAACACTTTTAAAGAAGCCTTTAACCCATGCACTATCTATCAAACCGAAGGGAGTAATTACATAACCGATTGTCACACCCTCCTGAACCAATTGTTGGGCAGCTTATCGTGTTTACGTCACGGTAAGTGACTCTCTCGAAGGTTATCCTACGCTTTAGAAACAAAGAGCATGTGTACTTGCTCTGATTTTATTGGGTTTTCGTTTACACAGTGACATATATAGCGTAGGTATTAACGAGATTTTATAAATATCATAAAATCTCGGACTGATTTGTTTACAAGTTTTAAGATTGAAATCGGTCTGGCGATTTAAAATCCGGTCCGGGCTTGCACTTTTACCGGTTTTCCGAAGACCTGAAACTCAGCATATCATCGTTTAGCATTAAATAAAATCTGATATCTACACTAACTGTATTGTACTGTATAATTGCTGTAACTACATCTTAAACACATTTGTTGTTTACATCTTTATTGCATTAAACTTTGCTCATATATATACTCAAGTAGACTTCTAACCTACACTTTGAATGTCATTGTTAACTTAGTCAAGTTATTGAATGGACACAGAGCAAACAAAGCGTTTTCTATGAAAACGTAACGATGAATAACGTACTTTATTAAACTGTGAATGTTATACTTTGGTTGTCTGAAAATCAAAAGCTACAAAAGAGCACATCAATATTCTGTGTTACAAGTAGCCCTTTTGTCTGGTCTGCAACTCTGCAAAAGGCTCTATCCTTGTGTGTATGGAAGTCTCATGCTTTATCCTAGCGTATATATGTCTTATGCCCTATCCTGGCGTATATATTTCACATGCTCTATTGTGGTGTATGGATGTCTCATGATTTATCATGGTGTATGGATGTTTCATGCCATATCATGGTGTATGGATGTCTCATGCTTTATTGTGGCGTATGGATTTATCATGCCCTATCGTGGTGTGTGGATGTCTCATGCCCTATTCGGGTCTATGGATGTCTCATGCCCTATGCTGGTGTGTGGATGTATCAAGGCTTATTCTGGTGTATGAATGTCTTATGCCCTATCCTTGCGTATGAATGTCTTGTGTCCTATCCGGGTGTAAGTATGTATCATGCCCTATCCTGGTGTATGGTTGTCTCATGCCCTATCCTTTTGTATATATGTATCATGTCTCATGCCCTATACTGTCGTATATATGTTTCAAGTCTGATGCCCTATCTTGGTGTTTATGACCTATTGTGACGTATGAATGTTTCATGCCTAATTGTGGCTTATGGATGTCTCATGCTTTTTCGTACCATATGGATGTCTCATGCCCTATCCTTTCGGATGGATGTCTTATGCTTTATCGTGGTGTATGGATGTTTTATGCCTTATCCTGGTGTATGGATGTCTCATGATTTATCATGGTGTATGGATGTCTCATGCTTTATCATGATGTATGGATGTCTCATGCTTTATCGTGGTGTATGGGTGTCTCATGCTTTATCATGGTGTATGGATGTTTCATGCTTTAACGTGGTGTATCGATGTCTCATGCTTTATCGTGGTATATCGATGTGTCATGCTTTATCATGGTGTATGGATGTCTCATGCTTTATCATGGTGTATGGATGTCTCATGCTTTATCGTGGTGTATCGATGTGTCATGCTTTATCATGGTGTATGGATGTCTCATGCTTTATCGTGGTGTATGGATGTCTCATGCTTTATCGTGGTGTATATATGTCTCATGCTTTATCGTGGTGTATGGATGTTTCATGCTTTATTGTGGTGTATGGATGTCTCATGGTTTATCATGGTGTATGGATGTTTCATGATTTATCATGGTGTATGGATGTCTCATGCTTTATCATGGTGTATGGCTGTCTCATGCTTTATCGTGGTGTATCGATGTCTCATGCTTTATTGTGGTGTATGGATGTTTCATGCTTTATCGTCGCGTATTGATGTCTCATGCTTTATCATGGTGTATGGATGTCTCATGCTTTATCGTGGTGTATGGATGTCTCATGCTTTATCGTGGTGTATAGATGTCTCATGCTTTATCATGGTGTATGGATGTTTAATGATTTATCATGTATGGATGTATAATGCTTTATCATGGTGTATGGATGTTTCATGATTTATCATGGTGTATGGATGTCTCATGCTTTATAATGGTGTATGGATGTTTCATGATTTATCATGGTGTATGGATGTCTCATGCTTTATCATGGTGTATGGCTGTCTCATACTTTATCGTGGTGTATCAATGTATCATGCTTTATCGTGGTGTATGGATGTTTCATGCTTTATCGTCGCGTATTGATGTCTCATGCTTTATCATGGTGTATGGATGTCTCATGCTTTATCATGATGTATGGATGTTTAATGATTTATCATGGTGTATGGGTGTCTCATGCTTTATCATGATGTATGGATGTTTCATGCTTTATCGTGGTGTATGGATGTTTCATGCTTTATCATGGTGTATGGGTGTCTCATGCTTTATCATGATGTATCGATGTTTCATGCTTTATCGTGGTGTATGGATGTTTCATGCTTTATCGTCGCGTATTGATGTCTCATGCTTTATCATGGTGTATGGATGTCTCATGCTTTATCGTGGTGTATGGATGTCTCATGCTTCATCGTGGTGTATAGATGTATCATGCTTTATCATGGTGTATGTATGTTTAATGATTTATCATGGTGTATGGATGTCTAATGCTTTAGCATGGTGTATGGATGTTTCATGCTTTATCATGGTGTATGGCTGTCTCATGCTTTATTGTGGTGTATGGGTGTCTCATGCTTTATCATGGTGTATGGATGTTTCATGCTTTATCGTGGTGTATGGATGTCTCATGCTTTATCGTGGTGTATGGATGTCTCATGCCCTATCCTGGTGTATCGATGTCTCAATCTTTATCGTGGTGTATGGATGTCTCTTGCCCTATCCTGGTGTATGGATGTCTCATGATTTATCGTGGTGTATGGATGTCTCATGCCCTATCCTGGTGTATGGATGTCTCATGCGTTATCAGGGTGTATCGATGTCTCATGCTTTATCATGGTGTATGGATGTTTCATGCTTTATCGTGGTGTATGGATGTTTCATGCTTTATCGTCGCGTATTGATGTCTCATGCTTTATCATGGTGTATGGATGTCTCATGTTTTATCGTGGTGTATGGATGTCTCATGCTTTATCGTGGTGTATAGATGTCATATGCTTTATCATGGTGTATGGATGTCTCATGCTTTATCGTGGTGTATGGATGTTTCATGCCCTATCCTGGTGTATCGATGTCTCATGCTTTATCGTGGTGTATCGATGTTTCATGCTTTATCGTGGCGTATTGATGTCTCATGCTTTATCATGGTGTATTGATGTCTCATGCTTTATCGTGGCGTATTGATGTCTCATGATTTATCATGGTGTATGGATGTCTCATGCTTTATCATGGCGTATGGATGTCTCATGCTTTATCGTGGCGTATGGATGTCTCATGCTTTATCGTGGCGTATTGATGTCTCATGATTTATCATGGTGTATGGATGTCTCATGCTTTATCATGGCGTATGTATGTCTCATACCTATCCTGGCGTATGGATGTATCATGCTTTATGGTGGTGTATGAATGTCTCATGCTTTATCGTGGTGTATGGATGTTTCATGCTTTATCGTGGTGTATGGATGTTTCATGCTTTATCATGGTGTATGGATGTTTCATGCTTTATCGTGGTGTATGGATGTTTCATGCTTTATCGTGGCGTATTGATGTCTCATGCTTTATCATGGTGTATTTATGTCTTATGCTTTATCGTGGCGTATTGATGTCTCATGCTTTATCATGGTGTATGGATGTCTCATGCTTTATCATATCGTATGGATGTCTCATACCTATCCTGGCGTATGGATGTATCATGCTTTATGGTGGTGTATGGATGTCTTATGCTGTATCATGGTGTATGGATGTTTCATGCTTTATTGTGGTGTATGGATGTCTCGTGCTTTATCGTGGTGTATGGATGTCTCATGCTTTATCGTGGCATATGGATGTCTCATGCCCTATCATGGCGTATGGATGTCCATGCTCTACTGTGGCGAATGACTGCCTCATGCCTATGAGTATGCCTGTGTCCGTCGGCAGCGTCACCACTACGCTTAAACCTAGCCACGAGGTATGTGATGGTTTTGAGGTCACTGCTAAATGTAGTGACCTGAAATGGACAACTGATCAAAATATATCTCAGCTTAGGCAGTGCTGTTTAATGATGGACGAAGAGACAAACATTTAAAACATGTTCAGGGTATATGAGTGAGACAATGAATGACATACCTGTCTATTTAAAATTCCATTGTGTACCATTCCAATCAAATGCTTTCTTTGTTATCTAGTCATGCAGCGCATCAGTTCTGAAATACATGCCAAGTCAAGGAAGATTTAATTTGGTTATTTTAGAAGGATTTACAAAGGTACCGGTAGTTGTGCAAATAGTTAGAAATCACGAAATGCACGTGCATTTTGAGTCATGTAGAAAACATGTTTGAATGCTGAATTCATTTATCAGAAATGTTCACTTATATGTCAATTTCTGGTGTAGAAAAAGAAGAAGTAATTTACAAATCAAACGTTGGGTGGTTAGAAGTGTACAGGAATATAAACGTTGGGTGGTTAGAAGTGTACAGGAATATAAATGACATGTAACACAACAGCAGTAGATGACTGTTGAAACAAAGTGGTCAAAAAAGAAATTATTCAAATGATATTATTTGTAATTTTAGACTGTATTTTTACAAATTTATACTTTTGTTGCATCTAAAAATGTTGCGGGTGCAATATAGGCATCCTTATGTTGACCAGGCTTGCGTGCAGCATCAGTGTGGTTGTGTACAAGAAACTCTCGTTAATTTACTTTTATCTGCCCCTTAAACTAATTTAAGTTGATCTCTCTTTTGTTTGTATCAGAACTATTATCATGATATGATAGTATTTTGTAGGGTGGTAAAGTCCATCACATACAAAGATAGTTACTGTCCCTGCCTCACTTTTGGAGGTATCTACCCCTGATATAATTTGGTATTGAAAGTTTATGTTGCTTTTTGGTCAAAATTAAATCCCAGTAAATATTTTATACAAAACAAATCATGATGCAATGTGACAGTCTTTAACACAATTATTTCCCCACAATGATTTTTAAAACATGTCTGTTATAAGGAAAAGTGAAAACCAATTGAAGAAGGAGTCTTTACCTTATTTCAGGGTATAGGTGAGGTATTTGTTGGTCTGGGCCTAGTGATGGGGCCCGCAGTGGGAGGTCTGCTGTATGGGGTATGTATCTTAGGGAATAAACTCGGAGATATGGGATACGTTCACTCATGTAGATACATTGTAAAGCAGCTGAAGCAGACGACAATACACATCTTTGTTGCAGAAGAAGTTATTGCTAAATTAAGCATTTTGCCGGAATATTCAATAATTATGAGAACAGTTTTGATATATGTAGTCTTATAGACATTTTCCATTTTTTGTCAAGATGTTTTAAAAGTTTTTCTATTGTAGATTTGTTGTATAGAGCTAACCAGCTGGTTTTTTCATCCTTGATAGTTCACAGGTTTTAGTACAATTATGTAGAATACGTTTAAAGTCAATAAGCAAGTAGCGAACAAGGTTAGAACGTACAAGTATTTGCCAGCTGATCTTGTCTACATTGTTTTCAAACCTTTTTCAAAGTATCATTTAGCTGATAAAATGTTAATTACTATATGTACATGCTCCAAGCCAGGTGAAGCATATCAGAATGCTTGCTGCGTGTAAACCTGCTTCAGCCTTTTACCTCATATGACATTTTTGTTTGCACTGTGAACATTCAAGGATAAAATTCTAAAAGATTGGAGGAATAATTCTGATATGAAATTACAACAAGTGCAATTTCTGTTTTTTCCTACAATGGTTGGTTTCAAAGGTTTTCTGCTATAAAGGCTTCGAATATCATCTGTATTAGAGATTAATTTTAATAAAGAGTTAAAAAAGGAAATTGTGAAATGGAGGAATTGCTCAAGTAGAGCAATTCCTCCTTTTTCTACAATATTTTCTAATGTTGTCTCCTACTAAGAGGTTAAATGCCGTCTGTAATGGGGAAAGAGTTTAAATCCCTTTCAAGCATAATTTCAGGCAAAACAATTTAGAAGCACCACAAGGTTTACACTTTTCAAGTAATGCTGAAACATTAATGCATGGAGGACTTTTGGGCTCATATTTTATATTGCTATTAAAAAATAGATTTGAATACTTGAGTAAAAATATCTTTATTAAATTATAAAATTAGACGAATGTAAAAATAGACGAATGTAACATGTGATAGGTGTTATGGTTGAATCATTAACTTGGGTTATTAGTCTCCTATCGGTCAGAGACCAGTCTGGGGGCTATAGGTTTGGTTGATTCTGTCTGTCAATCCGCCAGTCCTGCATCTTAACCATCCATCATAGGATTTCCTAGAAACTTGGCATAAACGTTCACCATGATGACGCGGCGTGTCGCGCTCAAGACACAGGCCTATACCTCAAATGTCAAGGTCACACTAATAGGTTAAAGGTCAAAATGAGTACCGTCTGATAGGACTGTACGTTGTCCGGCCCGCATCTCAACTATGCATCATAGGATTCCCAAGTTACTAGGCACACATGTTTACCATGATGAGGTGGTGTGTCGCGCAAAGGACACAGGCCTGTACCTCAAAGGTCAACGTCACACTTAGAGGTCAAAGGTCAAAATGAGTACTGTTTGATAGGACAGTACCTTGTATGGCTCACATCTCCCATCCATCCTAAGATTTCCAAGATTTTTGCACAAACGTTCACCATGATGAGGCGGTGTGTCGCGTTCAAGACCCAGGTATTTACCACAAATGTCAAGGTCAAACTTAGAGCTCAAAATGAGCACTGTCTGATAGGACTGTAATTTCTCCGGCCCAAATCTCAACCATGCATCATAGGATTACCATGTTACTAGGCATACATGTTCACCATGAAGAGGTAGCGTGTCGCGCACAAGATCCAGTCCTGAACCGCAAAGGTCAAGGTCAAACTTTAAGGTCAAAGCTCAAAATGAGTACTGTTTGATAGGACTGAACCTTGTCCGGCTTACATCTCAACCATGCATCATAAGATTCCCAAGTTACTGGGCACGAATATTTACCATGATGAGGTGACATGTAGTGCAAAAGATACAGACCTCTACCTCAAAGGTCAAGGTCACACTTGCAGGTCAAAGGTCAACATGAGAAATGTTTGATAGGACTGTATCCAAGATGTTTGCAGTGCATTGCTGTGTTTGTCTAAAAATGCATATACAATACACAATGTGCTGTCCTCGTCCTGTAGCGGACATTTGTGTTGCTTATACGACATTAACTTATTAAGTGTGTAGTTGATGTGATTTTATTCTGTTTTCAGTTGGACGGATTTTACCTACCTTTTGTCTCCATTGGTGTGATGGCATTACTTAACATTCCATTTTTATTGTGGGCTGTGCCTTCTGTAACGAATGGTGAGATTGTTGGCTTGCACGTATTTAATTTATTTCATGATTTTTTAAAGGTCTAAATAACAGCTAATTTGCATTCATATATGTTTATTCATTACGTAAATAATGTGCTGTAACAACAAGAACTGTTGTGACTAACATCATTTCTCTTCCAAATAAATGCTGGCATTCTAAGGTCGCCAGTAAGAACAGCGTGTGTAGAACTAGTGTGATACATGGTTACTGGTCACTGTGATATAATAAAATGCTGTATAACTAGTGTGAGAGAGCCAGGATTTGAATGGTTACTGGCCACTGTGATGTAATAAAATACTGTTGAACTAGTGTGAGAGAGCCAGGAGATGCATGGTTACTGGCCACTGTGATACAATGAAATATTGTTGAACTAGTGTGAGAGAGCCAGGAGATGCATGGTTATTGGCCACTGTGATGTAATAAAATACTGTATAACTAGTGTGAGAGAGCCAGGAGATGCATGGTTATTGGCCACTGTGATGTAATAAAAAACTGTAGAACTAGTGTGAGAGAGCCAGGAGATGCATGGTTACTGGCCACTGTGATATAATAAAATACTGTAGAACTAGTGTGAGAGAGCCAGGAGATGCATGGTTACTGGCCACTGTGATATAATAAAATACTGTAGAACTAGTGGAAGAGCACCAGGATTTGCATTGTTACTGGCCACTGTGATGTAATAAAATACTGTTGAACTAGTGTGAGAGAGCTAGGAGATGCATTGTGACTGGCCACTGTGATATAATAAAAAACTGTAGAACTAGTGGAAGAGAGCCAGGATTTGCATTGTTACTGGCCACTGTAATGTAATTAAATACAGTTGAACTAGGGTGAGAGAGCCAGGAGATGCATGGTTACTGACCACTGTGATGTAATAAAATACTGTAGAACTAGTGTGCATAGCCAGGAGATGCATTGTTACTGGCCATTGTGATATAATAAAATACTGTTGAACTAGTGTGAGAGAGCCAGGAGATGCATGGTTACTGGCCACTGTGATACAATAAAATGCTGTAGAACTAGTGTGAGAGAGCCAGGATTTGCATTGTTACTGGCCACTGTGATGTAATAAAATACTGTTGAACTAGTATGAGAGAGCCAGGAGATGCATGGTTACTGGCCACTGTAATGTAATTAAATACAGTTGAACTAGTGTGAGAGAGCCAGGAGATGCATGGTTACTGACCACTGTGATATAATAAAAAACTGTAGAACTAGTGGAAGAGAGCCAGGATTTGCATTGTTACTGGCCACTGTGATGTAATTAAATACTGTAGAACTAGTGGGAGAGAGAGCCAGGAGATGCATGGTTACTGGCCACTGTGATGTAATAAAAGACTGTTGAACTAGTATGAGAGAGCTAGGAGATGCATGGTTACTGTCCACTGTGATACAGTAACATACTGGTGAACTAGTGTGAGAGAGCCAGGAGATGCATGGTTACTGGCCACTGTGATGTAATAAAATACTGTATAACTATTGTGAGAGAACCAGGAGATGTATTGTTACTGGCCACTGTGATATAATAAATTACTGTAGAACTAGTGTGAGAGAGCCAGGAGATGCATTGTAACTGGCCACTGTGATACAATAAAATACTGTAGAACTAGTGTGAGAGAGCTAGGAGATGCATTGTAACTGGCCACTGTGATATAATAAAATACTGTAGAACTAGTGTGAGAGAGCCAGGAGATGTATGGTTACTGGCCACTGTGATGTAATAAAATACTGTTGAACCATTGCGAGAGAGCCAGGAGATGTATGGTTTGGGCCATTGTGATATAATGTATAATAAAATACTGTTGAAATTGCATTAAACTTCAATCTATAATGTGACATATTGAGTACTGTATTCAACCAATGTATATTTATAATCTTTAGTATTGATGAACAATTTGTATTTGTGCCCTTTTTGGAAAAAACAATCTTTTTTTCAAAAAGCTGTTTTTTCTTTATTTTTTAACAATTAAGGTGTCACTAACAATTATAACACATTACTTTTGCAGCTTTTACAATATTTATATATATAATTTACCATTTACAGCTGAGATACACAATGGAAAAGAAAACTTACCATTAAGAAAAATTGTGTGCTCACCTCAAGGAGTTCTAATCAGTGCTTCAATCATCACCAGTACGACTATGTGGTCGATTCTGGACCCCACATTGGAACCTCATCTCCGACAGGTAAGTTCTATAAACTTTATACTCTCCCCACATTGGAACCTCATCTCCTACAGGTAACTTCTACACACTTTATACTCTCCCCACATTAGAACATCATCTCCGACAGGTAACTTCTACACACTTTATACTGTCCCCACATTAGAATCTCATCTCCTACAGGTAACTTCTACACACTTTATACTCTCCCCATATTGGAACCTCATCTCCTACAGGTAACTTCTACACTCTTTATACTCTCCCCACATTGGAACCTCATCTCTTACAGGTACTTCTACACACTTTATACTCTCCCCACATTGGAACCTCATCTCTTACAGGTAACTTCTACACACTTTATACTCTCCCCACATTAGAACCTCATCTCCGACAGGTAACTTCTACACACTTTATACTCTCCCCACATTGGAACCTCATCTCCGACAGGTAACTTCTACACACTTTATACTCTCCCCACATTAGAACCTCATCTCTTACAGGTAACTTCTACACACGTTATACTCTCCTCACATTGGAACCTCATCTCCGACAGGTACTTCTACACACTTTATACTCTCCCCACATTGGAACCTCATCTCCGACAGGTAACTTCTACGAACTTTATACTCTCCCCACATTGGAACCTCATCTCCGACAGGTAACTTCTACACACTTTATACTCTCCCCACATTAGAACCTCATCCCCGACAGGTACTTCTACACACTTTATACTCTCCCCACATTGGAACCTCATCTCCGACAGGTAACTTCTACACACTTTATACTCTCCCCACATTGGAACCTCATCTTCGACAGGTACTTCTACACACTATATACTCTCCCCACAATGGAACCTCATCTCCGACAGGTAACTTCTACACACTTTATACTCTCCCCATATTGGAACATCATCTCCGACAGGTAACTTCTACACACTTTATACTCTCCCCATATTGGAACATCATCTCCGACAGGTAACTTCTACACACTTTATACTCTCCCCATATTGGAACATCATCTCCGACAGGTACTTCTACACACTTTATACTCTCCCCATATTGGAACATCATCTCCGACAGGTACTTCTACACACTTTATACTCTCCCCACATTGGAACATCATCTCCGACAGGTAACTTCTACACACTTTATACTCTCCCCATATTGGAACATCATCTCCGACAGGTAACTTCTACACACTTTATACTCTCCCCATATTGGAACATCATCTCCGACAGGTACTTCTACACACTTTATACTCTCCCCATATTGGAACATCATCTCCGACAGGTAACTTCTACATACTTTATACTCTCCCCACATTAGAACCTCATCTCCTACAGGTAACTTCTACACACTTTATACTCTCCCCATATTGGAACATCATCTCCTTACAGGTAACTTCTACACACTTTATACACGCCCCACATTGGAACCTCATCTCCGACAGGTACTTCTACACACTTTATACTCTCCCCACATTGGAACCTCATCTCCTACAGGTAACTTCTACACACTTTATACTCTCCCCACATTGGAACCTCATCTCCGACAGGTAACTTCTACACACTTTATACTCTCCCCACATTGGAACCTCATCTTCGACAGGTACTTCTACACACTATATACTCTCCCCACAATGGAACCTCATCTCCGACAGGTAACTTCTACACACTTTATACTCTCCCCATATTGGAACATCATCTCCGACAGGTAACTTCTACACACTTTATACTCTCCCCATATTGGAACATCATCTCCGACAGGTAACTTCTACACACTTTATACTCTCCCCATATTGGAACATCATCTCCGACAGGTACTTCTACACACTTTATACTCTCCCCATATTGGAACATCATCTCCGACAGGTACTTCTACACACTTTATACTCTCCCCACATTGGAACATCATCTCCGACAGGTAACTTCTACACACTTTATACTCTCCCCATATTGGAACATCATCTCCGACAGGTAACTTCTACACACTTTATACTCTCCCCATATTGGAACATCATCTCCGACAGGTACTTCTACACACTTTATACTCTCCCCATATTGGAACATCATCTCCGACAGGTAACTTCTACATACTTTATACTCTCCCCACATTAGAACCTCATCTCCTACAGGTAACTTCTACACACTTTATACTCTCCCCATATTGGAACATCATCTCCTTACAGGTAACTTCTACACACTTTATACACGCCCCACATTGGAACCTCATCTCCGACAGGTAACTTCTACAAACTTTATACTCTCCCCACATTGGAACCTCATCTCCGACAGGTACTTCTACACACTTTATACTCTCCCCACATTGGAACCTCATCTCCTACAGGTAACTTCTACACACTTTATACTCTCCCCACATTGGAACCTCATCTCCGACAGGTAACTTCTACACACTTTATACTCTCCCCACATTAGAACCTCATCTCCTACAGGTAACTTCTACACACTTTATACTCTCCCCATATTGGAACATCATCTCCTACAGGTAACTTCTACACACTTTATACTCTCCCCACATTGGAACCTCATCTCCGACAGGTACTTCTACACACTTTATACTCTCCCCACATTGGAACCTCATCTCCTACAGGTAACCTCTACACACTTTATACTCTCCCCACATTGGAACCTCATCTCCTACAGGTAACTTCTACACACTTTATACTCTCCCCACATTGGAACCTCATCTCCGACAGGTAACTTCTACACACTTTATACTCTCCCCACATTAGAACCTCATCTCCGACAGGTAACTTCTACACACTTTATACTCTCCCCACATTGGAACCTCATCTCCGACAGGTAACTTTTACACACTTTATACTATCCCCACATTGGAACTTCATCTCCTACAGGTAACTTCTACGCACTTTATACTCTCCCCACATTGGAACCTCATCTCCGACAGGTAACTTCTACACACTTTATACTCTCCCCACATTAGAATCTCATCTCCGACAGGTATGAGGCGCCGTTTTACTATTTATTCCTTATTTTCTTATATCAGTAATTCGATGTTTTGATATCAGAAAATCATTTTTTGATATTAGGAAATCAATTTCTTGATATCAGAAAATAATGAATATTTTCTGATATCAAAAATTCGAATTCCTGATATTAAAAAATAAGGAATAAATAGTAAAACGGCTCCTCATAGACAGGTACTTCTACACACTGTATACTCTCCCACATTGGAACCTCATCTTTGACAGGTACTTCTACACACTGTATACTCTCCCCACATTGGAACCTCATCTTTGACAGGTACTTCTACACACTGTATACTCTCCCACATTGGAACCTCATCTCCGACAGGTAACTTCTACAAACTTTATACTCTCTCACAGTATGCTTTCATCTGAATTTCACTTAAAAACACTAAATGGCCCTCATAATTTTTAATGTACATGTGCTATGAAATCGTCATACAACACAAAATTAACACATACAGAAAAACCCACCATACAAATAAAACAGAAGTAGAAAAGAAAGATGAAATAACTTATTGATGTATGAGATCACTCAGGAAATGTGAGGTCATTACTTGCAGTGTAATTGTAGATAAATTAGCAGCAAAAGACAACTGAACACATTATGACATTTATAAGGAGATGAGCAACTTCTCCTTTTGTCATAATATTTTTAAATCATTTCAATCAGTAAGCTTTATTATTTTGAGATTTTCCATATTTTTGCTCAGGTGTGTTAAAAGATGTCTGCTGCAGATGTTTTTGTATGTGTGAAACAAAATGGTGTTTATTTGTTTGCCCTATTAATTATCTTTAAATAGTTAGTTGGTTATTTCAAAGGGCACAGCAAGGATAGGTTATGTGTTTACTGAAAGCGAATTAGAATTGTTTAGTCAAGGCATCTATTGTTGTTTGTTTTTTCAGTTCAATTTGACCCCAGAATTGATCGGAGTCATATTTCTAGTGATGGCAGCTGCCTACGCCATATCTGCTCCAATTTGGGGATGGATATCAGATAAACTGGTATGTTACAAAACCATTTTTGCTATACAGATGAACACTTTGAATTGCTAATTTTGCGCATTTTCTTTTTTCTTGAACACCATCTGTTTTGCTTTATCTAAATGGTACTAATCTGATGAGGCTGTGAGGAGGGGTAGCTGATGTAGACACATTGTGGCGCCTCTGAAGCAGACGACTCACAATGGACAATTTGCTGATTTGTTGTGAATTGGAAAGGGTTAAGGTCGGGTTTTCAGTAAAATGAATCAATTCTAATTTCATTTTGACAGGATGACAAACGTATGTTACTATGTATTGGGTTTGTGGGTGCTTGTATTGGGTCTCTGTTGATTGGACCATCCCCTCTACTGGGATTTGCAATCAATTTCAAGTAAGTATTGTGTTTTTTTCACCGCTATATTCCCTTCATTTGCTAAAGAGTTTACAGAATAAAAATTTGATAAATTGGAAAAAGTCTGCAGAAGTCAACCTTTCATTTTAAAAGTTTTACAAAAGACAAATTAGATGTTATATTCAGCTCAATTTTGTTTGGTGTTCGTCCGTTGTGCGTCGTCAACAAAGGTTTTGTTAACACTCTTACAGGCAACATTTTGCACCCAATCTCCATGAATGTTTATCAGTACATACATCTCCACCAAATCCCGGTTTAAAATCTAAACTGCATCATGTGAGATCAAAAACTAGTTCACAAGGTAGAATTGAAGGCAAATCTTGTTAACACTCTGGAGGCCTTATTATATTATCATGTTGAAATGTTGTCAGAATAACTGTCTTGTAGATATCTAGGCTAAGTTTTAATGTAGGTTGTAAACGGTATTAAACTAGGTCACTAGGAAAAATTGAAGGAAAATCTTGGTAACACTCTAGAGACCGCATCGTTTGCTTCAGCAGCTTGAAACTTTGTCAGAATGTTTGGATGATAGCTAGGCCAAGCTCGAAGATGGGTCATGTTGAGTAAAAAAATAGGTCAATAGACCAAATTTAAGGACAATCTTGTTAAAACTCTGAATGCCAGATTTTTAAATTGAGCATGTTGAAGCTTTGTCTGAATGGGTAATGGATGATATCTCAGCTAAGTTTAAATAAAGGTCATGTCCAGTCAAAACTAGGTCACTAGGGCATAATTTAGAAAACTCTTGTTAACACGCTAGAGACTGTTTTTCATCAGCAGGTTGAAACTTTGTCACAATGTTTGTCTGGATGATAACTATGCCAATTTTGAATATGGGTCATGTTGGGTCAAAAACTAGGTCACTAAGCCAAATTGATGGGATATCTTGTTAACATTTTTAATTTGAGAATGTTCAAAGTTTGTCAGAATGGGATTTTTGATGATATCTAGTCTAGGTTTAAACATGGCCCTAGTCCTGTCAAAAACTAGGTAACTAGGTCAAATTGAAGAATATATCCTGTTGACCTGACCACCAAATGAGTTATTGTGATTGACTATGTGGCTATAACTCAGGTGAGCGATTCAGGGCCATAATATACCTCTAGTTTTATAAAGATTTGATAACATTGTAGAAAAAAGGGAAATCATTAAAGAAGCCTCTGAAACACAGTGTATATTTAGATATACTGTCTATAAGACACATTTAGATATACTGTCTATAAGACATGTTTTTAGCATTTAGATATACTGTCTATAAGACACCTTTTTAACATTTAGATATATTGTCTATAAGACACCTTTTTAACATTTAGATGCCGAGCCCCGGTAGCTCAGTCGGTAGCGACGTGGGCTGTCAATCCAGGGGTTGTGAGTTCGAATCCCGGCTCGGCAAACTTTCTTTCCGAGGATTGACAAAAGTCAATGCGACATGCGGCATTCCTCTTCCACCAATGGGCTTAGTCTATGTGGAAAAGCATCCAGTTGCTTGGGAAGATTGTTGTGTGGAGTACTGGTGTGAGAAAACCAGGAAATGCATGAGTAGATGAACTGACCGCCGTGATATAACTGAGAAATTGTTAAAAACGGCGTTAAACCCCAATCAATCAATCAATCAATGTAACATTTAGATTTATTACACCTCTATTTCATTGTCCATATAAAACTCCCATTGACAAAACGTTGCTATTTTTACTGTCAAGACAAATGTACCACGTGACCATGCGACAGTTTTTGTACTGTCTCACGGCTGTATGCAAATCTTTTTACTGTCTCACGGCCGTATGCAAATTAGGTAGGTAGGAAGATTTATGTTAATGAAACTCATTAAAACTAGACATGTAGAGCGCTCTATGTTGTACTTTTGTGCTATGAAACATTTTACAGATCATTTGTTAATAATAATAATAATAATAAAATAATAAAATAAAATATTTTCATAAAATATATAAATAATATGCAAATATTTTATTCTTTTATTACATACCTATCCAAATTTTGCATTGAAATTTAAGTGACATAAAATCAATATCAATTTAAAAAAAAATGATAACTAACACTGTGACGATAATACTTTTAGTTTTTTTATACCATCACTAGTGATGATATCATTTTTGCCGGAACTACTTTTTCTAGGAATTTAAAAAAAACTGAGACCGAATACTAGGAAAATGACGTCACGTCAGCGGTTTTGACGTCATAACGCTAGTCATTTGGCGCCAAATAGAAGCAGCAGTATTTGGTTACGTAACATTCATACGCCTAAGGTCAAGTCATTTTTTTTTTATATGTTTCTTTAAAATAAAGGGGAGATTTATTCCAGATATATAATAAATAGAATAACTAACTGCATGTTTTTGATATCGAATTTATGTCACTCGGGAACAAAGGGGTAATTTGGTGTAAAATCACTCAACCTACGGTTTCGTGATTTTAACCAAATTACCCCTTTTTTCCCTTGTGACATAAATTCTATATCAAAAACATGCAGTTAGTTATTCTCTATTTATTTTTGTATTTTTTAATATTATTTATTTATTATTTATATTTTATTATTTTAATATTTTTCGGTATAATAAAATAAATAACACATTGCTTTGAATTGGACAATAATATTGTCATCCTTCGGAGAAATACCGTCACCCTCGCCTGCGGCTCGGGTGACAGTATTCTCCTCAGGCTGACAATATTACTGTCCAATTCAAAGCAATGTGTTATTTATATAATATATAAGACACCTTTTTCACATCAGAAATCAATTGAATGATGTCAGTTTTAACAAAATTATGAAATTTTGTTTCACTTGGGGATGCACCTTATGGTTACGTATATAGTTTGAATGGAAGATTGTCATTGTCTACACTTGTAAAGTATATAGTGTGAATGACAGATTGTCATTGTCTACACTTGTAGAGTGTGAATGGAAGATTTTCATTGTCTACACTTGTAAATAAAATACTCTAAAATGTAGAGCACGGCTCATGTCTACCTTTATATTTCAGTGAACTGTGGTTGATAGTGTTGGCTTTAGTTATTCTTGGCGGGTCTGCAAGTTTGTCCTCTGTGCCAACCTTTGATATGTATTTTACTCTAGCTGAGTAAGTCCATCTTGTCTCCCTGCAATCATAAAACACATATAAGTGTTTGTAACAAATCTGTGTACATCTCACTTCCCTGCAATCATAAAATACAGATAATTGTTTGTAACAAATCTTTGTACATCTCACCTCCCTGCAATCATAAAATACAGATACTTTTTTGTAACAAATCTTTGTACATCTCACCTCCCTGCAATCATAAAATACAGATAACTTTGTGTAACAAATCATTGTGCATCTCACCTCCCTGGAATCATAAAATACAGATAACTTTTTGTAACAAAATCATTGTGCATGTCACTTAAGCATGACATAACACCGATTGATTGGGGTTGAGAACCTTTTTCAACAGAATTTTAGTTTTATCATGGTAGCCGGTTCAATAACCCAAGTGCTTCTTGAGTTTCTAAACAACTCACTTCCCATGCAATCGGCTACCTACCCATATCAACTTGTTAGCCCATTAAGCTGATTGTTACTTTAGATTCACTTTGCCATCTCAGTTCATAATGGTCAATGTGTATTTCTAGATTCACTTTGCCATCTCAGTGAATAAAGGTCAATGTGTATTTCTAGATTCACTTTGTCATCTTAGTGCATAAAAGTCAATGTGTATTTCTAGATTGAACTTTGTCATCTCAATGCATAATGGTCAATGTGCATTTTTAGATTCACTTTGCCATTTCAGTGCATAATGGTCAATGTGTATTTCTAGATTCACTTTTTAATCTCAGTGCATAACGGTCAATGTGTATTTCTAAATTCACTTTGCCATCTCAGTGCATAAGGTCAATGTGTATCTCTAGATTCATTTTACCATCTCAGTGCATAATGGTCAATGTGTATTTTTAGATTCACTTTGCCATCTCAGTGACCAAGGGTCAATGTCTATTTCTAAATTCACTTTGCCGTCTTAGTTCATAATGGTCAATGTGTATTTCTAGATTCACTTTGCCATCTCAGTGCATAAAAGTCAACCTTTGATATGTATTTTACACTAGCTGAGTAAGTCCATCTTGTCTCCCTGCAATCATAAAACACAGATAAGTGTTTGTAACAAATCTGTGTACATCTCACTTCCCTGCAATCATAAAATAGAGATAAGTGTTTGTAACAAATCTTTGTACGTCTCACCTCACTGCAATCATAAAATACAGATACTTTTTTGTAACAAATCTTTGTACATCTCACCTCCCTGCAATCATAAAATACAGATAACTTTGTGTAACAAATCATTGTGCATCTCACCTCCCTGCAATCATAAAATACAGATAACTTGTTGTAACAAAATCATTGTGCATGTCACTTAAGCATGACATAACACCGATTGATTGGGGTTGAAAACCTTTTTCAACAGAATTTTAGTTTTATCATGGTAGCCGGTTCAATAACCCAAGTGCTTCTTGAGTTTCTAAACAACTCACTTCCCATGCAATCGGCTACCTACCCATATCAACTTGTTAGCCCATTAAGCTGATTGTTACTTTAGATTCACTTTGCCATCTCAGTTCATAATGGTCAATGTGTATTTCTAGATTTACTTTGCCATCTCAGTGAATAAAGGTCAATGTGTATTTCTAGATTCACTTTGTCATCTTAGTGCATAAAAGTCAATGTGTATTTCTAGATTGAACTTTGTCATCTCAATGCATAATGGTCAATGTGTATTTTTAGATTCACTTTGCCATCTCAGTGCATAACGGTCATTGTGTATTTCTAAATTCACTTTGCCATCTCAGTGCATAAAAGTCAATGACTATTTCTAGATTGAACTTTGACATCTCAGTGATAAAGGTAAATGTGTATTTCTAGATTGAACTTTGACATCTCAGTGATAAAGGTCAATGTGTATTTTTAGATTCACTTTGCCATCTCAGTGAATACAAGTCAATGTGTATTTCTAGATTCTTTTTGTCATCTCAGTGCATAACACATAATGTGTATTTCTAAATTCATTTTGCCATTCTCTGTGAATACAAGTCAATGTTTATTTCTAGATTCACTTTGTCATCTCCGTGCATAAAAATCAATGTGTATTTCTAAATCCATTTTAACAGAGTAACAATCAATTACTTTAAAATTGCAAGTCATATCTTAATACAGAGCTGAAAACATTATGGAAAAGGGTGACATTTCTCGTAGCAGTTTTTCCTTGGCTCCAATGTTTTAAAAGTTGTCTACGGCAGGATATCGGTGAAGAGATTAGCTTCTCTCTTGTATAATGTTACATCTTGAAATGTGGTTTAACTTACTTTTCCCACATATAACAAATCTGCAGCAGATGATTTTGAAAACCTCAAGGCTAAATATTTAAAAAACAAACTAATAAGTGAAAATATAATTAATGAATAAAGTTGATGAATTAATGAAAACATTGTGACAAAGGACAAATTGCAGCAGTTTCTCCTTTTGCTACATTAATTAAAAATATATATATAATGCCGATGCAACAGAATATGTCTGAATGTGTAGAAAGCATAAGATTGGGCCATTGATCCAGTCTTAAAGTAGATTCAAAATTTCTTTAAATAGATAAGTTGACTTATCATGACGAATTTACAAACTATGATAATGTATAAAAAGTTCAATTACCTTTTTTGATAGAGATCTGGGCTACGAAGATGACACAAGAACGTATAGTATGGTAGCTGGACTTTGGATGTCTATGTATTCTCTAGGGTATGTTTAAACCATTTACCAAGTGTAATAGTTCAACATTCATCTTACTCCAAAAACATCTGAGGAAAATGATGTTAAGTCAGCAAACTTCAAAGCTTTCAGCCAGTGGACCTTAAAACTAATCATTTAGCCTTATTACAGGTTATTTGGACTGTTTGGCCTAGTAGTTTACACGCTGGGCTGTCAATCCTGAGGTCTGGGGTAGAAATCTTGCTCCGGGATATAAAGTAAGGGTATCGCACCCGGACTTCCTTGTATCGAACTCTTGTCTCTTAAACTTATCTGCACCTGTAATATGTTTGTACATCATATAGTGCACAGTGTCACTGCACACTAGCAAATGGGCATATAGAAGCTGATAAGCTTATGCTCAATCAGAGCAATTGGTCTCTATAATTACATTACATTACAATCGATGCTGAAATAGACACATGATAGTGTATCCGGACGAGATCAAGCAGTACTACATGTGAAAAACACACCCTGAATCTAACTATAAACTGTTCAGAATGGTGGTCAATATATAAACTGTTCAGAATGGTGGTCAATATATAAACTGTTAAGAATGGTGGTCAATATATAAACTGTTCAGAATGGTGGTCAATATATAAACTGTTTAGAATGGTGGTCAATATATAAACTGTTCAGAATGGTGGTCAATATATAAACTGTTCAGAATGGTGGTCAATATATAAACTGTTCAGAATGGTGGTCAATATATTAATTTATCGAATTAAAGTGCTTATTATGAGCTGAACCTATGCTGCTAGAAGTTTTTCGATGATATCACTTGATTGAATTCGCGCCATTTGACAGAGTTATATATTGTGACCTTTCATGTCTAAATAAGATATTATTCTTTATGCTGTATACTTTTGCTGCTGAAGCAGCAGTTTTTGTCTCGCTGCGACGAAGTTGCGAAAGCTATTTGCGTTTAGCTCAACTTTAAAGTTACGTTTTTCTTTAACTTTTCTGAATAAGTACTTGTACTAAAGCTTTCATATTTGGAATATAGTTACAATACCCCCTTTCACAGTGTATGCTAAAGATACTGAGTGTGACCTTCTTGTTGGGGTAAAAACATGATTTTTGTGGTTTTTGGTGGACTTTTGATTTTTAGTGGATTTTGAGAATTGGACATAGCTTCTTCATATTTTGTTGGATTAATTTCTAATTGTGAACACACATTTCATAAATTTTCTTATATTTTTTAACTTTACGCGTTTGTATGATTTTTTTTTTAAATTTCTTGTATTTTTTAACTTTGCGTTAAAGTAAAAGTTTTGTTTTTTTACATTTCCTCATAAGTACAAGTGCTAGGGTTTTCAAACTTCAGTCATAGTTATATCTTATACTCTTCATGACACATACCACAAGAACCCCATGTCCTGAAATCTTCAAAATTCACTTGATTGGACATATTGAGTATAATATATCTTCAGTTCAATTAATCCAAGGTCAAGGTCACCAGGGCCATAAAGTAAAATCTGTTTCCTGTCATAAACTTAGAACCATTTCTCCCAGAGTCTTCAAACTTATACATCAAAAACCCTTTGACCTAGTCTTCAATCTTGAAAGGGTGATTTGACTACATGAGAAGACGAGCTCTACTGTTATTGGGTCCACCACATAACAAGGTAACAAGGTAAATGTCTTATCAGGTTCTGCTCAATGTCTGAAGAACTTTTTGACCCAAACTCTTAAAACTTTCCTAATGATTGAATTCCATAACTGGGGCTGTAAATGCCAAATTGGTTTCTGCTCAATATGTAAAGAACCCTTTGATTCAGAGTCTTTCAACTTCACAAGATGATTGTATTCTGTGAGAAGATGATCCCTAGTTTTAAGGTCACCTGGTCAATGTCTTGTGGGTGTCAAATTCAAATTGGCTTTAGTTGAATATCATAAGAATCCTTTGACCCAGATTCTTCAAATTTCACAGGATTGTTGGCCTATGAAAACAGATCAATTGGGGTGACATACGCTTTTTAGAAAAAATTATTATCTAGTTATGATTAATTTATCTTTTGACACAATATTTTCAAAAGTTGCCTGCCGCAGATGCATCAAAATGTGTCTTTATGTCGGAAAAATATAAATCTTGATTTTCCATTGATGTCATTTTTATCCTCATCTTGACTTTTCAGTGATTTTCTGGGTCCGTCAGCAGGTGGTGTGTTATTAGATCTAGTTGGTTTTAGCAACATGTGCACTTATACAGCGGGTGTGTGTTTACTTATGGTAAGTAAAGCAGCCATTGTTATTGTATACATGTGCACTTTATACAGCGGGTGTGTGTTTACTTATGGTAAGTAAAGTAGCCATTGATATTGTATACATGTGCACTTATACAGCGGGTGTGTGTTTACTTATGGTAAGTAAAGCAGCCATTGATATTGTATACATGTGCACTTATACTGTGGGTGTGTGTTTACTTATGGTAAGTAAAGTAGCCATTGATATTGTATACATGTGCACTTATACATTGGGTGTGTGTTTACTTATGGTAAGTAAAGTAGCCATTGATATTGCGAACATGTGCACTTATACAGCGGGTGTGTGTTTACTTATGGTAAGTAAAGTAGCCATTGTTATTGTGAACATTTGCACTTATATAGCGGGTGTGTGTTTACTTATGGTAAGTAAAGTAGCCATTGATATTGTATACATGTGCACTTATACAGCGGGTGTGTGTTTACTTATGGTAAGTAAAGCAGCCATTGTTATTGTATACATGTGCACTTATACAGCGGGTTTGTGTTTACTTATGGTAAGTAAAGTAGCCATTGATATTGGGAACATGTGCACTTATACAGCGGGTGTGTGTTTACTTATGGTAAGTAAAGTAGCCATTGATATTGTATACATGTGCACTTATACAGTGGGTGTGTGTTTACTTATGGTAAGTAAAGTAGCCATTGATAGTGTATACATGTGCACTTATACAGCGGGTGTGTGTTTACTTATGGTAAGTAAAGTAGCCATTGATAGTGTATACATGTGCACTTATACAGCGGGTGTGTGTTTACTTATGGAAAGTAAAGCAGCCATTGATATTGGGAACATGTGCACTTATAAATTGGGTGTCTGTTTACTTATGGTAAGTAAAGCAGCCATTGATATTGTGAACATGTGAACCTTTGACCCAGTACTGGTTTAACTCTACATATCGGGGCCTTTGAGCTAGTACTGGTTTAACTGTATATATTTGGATTATTTTAATTGTTTCAGGCCATCATTATACTGATAAGCAAACTCTGTGATATAAAGTGCCATACAAACTGTTTTAGAAGAACACCTGCCAAGCAAGAAGACAAAACCATACACCAGATAAACCAAGCTTATGAATCGTATAAAGATCACCCATGTTACGGGAGTAGTGGCCATACCTCAATGTCTGGTTAACCCTCAGTAGTGGCCATACCTCAATGTCTGGTTAACCCTTTACACATCTGCTTTGATATCGTGTGTGTGTGTGGGGGGGGGGGGGGGGGGGGGGGGATTTGACAAAAGTAGGAATAAAATTACAAGGAGTTCATACTGTAGATGAAACAGCTGATCAGTAAAGAACATTTGAAATAAGTAATTAAATCATTAAACAATTTGAAAGAATACTATCAATGGAAAATGACTGTGAAGTTTACTTGATATGGTTTAAAAATATATTGGAATCCATCAAGCTGATTCAGAGAAGAAGAATTTTGCCCCCTTTTTGATGCGGTAGAAACCAAAGTGCCTTATATAATTTAAATCTTTATATCCGTTCGAAAGAAGACCACCATAGGAACATTCCTGTCAAGTTTAATTGAAATTGGTTCAGTGGTTTAGGAGAAGGTGGTGTTTAAAGCTAAAAGTTATCAAAGCCGGACAGAGAGTGATCAGAATAGATCACATTGAGCCTTCCGCTCAGGTGATCTAAAAAAATTTAAACAATTGGAAGATAAATTGTGTTAAACCTTCCCAAAGATGCTTTCTGATGCCTCTGCAGCAGATGACTTTTGAAAACTTAGTGGCAACAGGAGAAATTGCTCATGTTGAGCAATTCTTCAATTTGCCATAATTCTTTCAACTTTATTCAATCATTTTTCTTTTCTTTATAAAGAAATTCCATCGCTTTGACTTAATGTATTAAGACATGTCTGATGCAGATGGGTTAATTTTTAATGAGACTGCCATGACAGAAAAAAGAAAGTTTAATAAGACGGACAATGGTAGAACCAAGAACAAGATTTACTTTTAGCTAGTTTCATAAAACGGACAATGGTACAAACAAGAACAAGACTTACTGGTAGCTTCGCTAACAAACTACGACAAAAATCAATTATTTAAAAAAGAGAAATTGCTCATCATGTGTGGATTCTCCTTTTCTCACAATGTTCTAAAGATTTTGTCTGCATGTCATTTGAATGTCACATGTTGTTTGTGCCAGGGAATCAAATGCTTTTCCCCATTATGTACATTGGTGTCACCTACCTTGGTAACTAGATACAAAGGGATCACTTTTCGGACATTCGTATGTCACCTGTACTTACCTTGACACTTGTATTTCTTTTACACATTTCTGTATTATGTCTGAGACATATATATTTGTAAAACACATTTCTGTATTATGTCACAGACATATAGATATGATGCATCTCTGATCAGGTTTAAAAAGTGACATTTCAAGCCATGTGCCTTGATTTAATTTTGTATGTGTTTTTTTCTTGTATTTTTTATAAATTTATACATGTTTTAAAACTCATATTTAAGTAAAGATAAACAGACTAAATCCTAATATTCTGCGTTTTGTGTGATAAGGTTAGCCAGTGATTTCATGGATCTCAATCATAATTTGAGCCACTTAAGACGAAAACAGACCTTAATAGTAATAAGCATTCAAAATTGCTTTCTAGAAAAGTGGAGTTTTCGTCAAAACTAACCTTTAAAGACTTCCAAGATACTTGTTCTACTAGATCGAGTAGATACTTGCACAACTAGATCCCATAGAGGGCGTAGATACTTGTACACCTAGATCACGTAGATAACAATTATACGTGTACAACTATATCGCGTAGATACTTGTACAACTAGATCATATATATTGTTGTACAACTAGATCACATATATACTTGTACAACTATATCACATAGATACTTGTACAACTAGATCACATAGATACGTGTACAACTAGATCACGTAGATAACAATTATACGTGTACAACTAGATCGCGTAAATACTTGTACAACTAGATCACATAGATACGTGTACAACTAGATCACATAGATACGTGTACAACTAGATCGCGTAGATACTTGTACAACTAGATCACATATTTTGTTGTCCAACTAGATCACATATATACTGGTACAACTATATCACATAGATACGTGTACAACTAAATCACGTAGATACTTGTACAACTAAATCACATAGATAACAATTATACGTGTACAACTAGATCGCGTAGATACGTGTACAACTAGATCACACAGATACGTGTACAGCTAGATCCCATATATATGTGTACAACTATATAACATAGATACTTGTACAACTAGATCGCGTAGAAACTTGTACAACTAGATCACATATATTGTTGTACAACTAGATCACATATATTCTTGTACAACTAGATCACATAGATACGTGTACAACTAGATCACACAGATACGTGTACAACTAGATCACATAGTTACTTATACAATTAGATCACATAGATACGTTTACAACTATAATGCGTAGATACTTGTACAACTAGATCACATAGATACTTGTACAAATACTTCATGTATATTCTTGTGAAACTAGATGATGTAGAAACTTGTACGACTAGATCACATGGATATACTTGTACAACAAGGATCACAAAGATATTTGTACAACAAGGATCACAAAGATACTTGTACAACTAGAGGGTATAGATACTTGTAACACTAGATCACATAGATACTTGTACAACTAGATCAGGTATATTCTTGTGAAACTAGATAATGTAGATACTTGAACAACTAGATGATGTATATACGTGTACAACTAGATGATGTATATACATGTACAACTAGATGATGTATATACTTGTGCAACTAGATCACATAGATACTTGTACAATTAGATGATGTATATACTTGTACAGCTAGATGATGTATATACTTGTACAACTAGATGATGTATATACTTGTACAACTAGATGATGTATATACTTCTACAACTAGATCATGTAGATACTTATACAATTAGATCATGTATATACTTGTACAACTAGATGATGTATATACTTGTGCAACTAGATCACATAGATACTTGTACAACTAGATGATGTATTATACTTGTACAACTAGATGATGTATATACGTGTACAACTAGATGATGTATATACATGTACAACTAGATGATGTATATACTTGTGCAACTAGATCACATAGATACTTGTACAATTAGATGATGTATATACTTGTACAGCTAGATGATGTATATACTTGTACAGCTAGATGATGTATATACTTGTACAACTAGATGATGTATATACTTCTACAATTAGATCATGTAGATACTTATACAATTAGATCATGTATATACTTGTACAACTAGATGATGTATATACTTGTGCAACTAGATCACATAGATACTTGTACAACTAGATGATGTATTATACTTGTACAACTAGATGATGTATATACTTGTACAACTAGATGATGTAGATACTTGTACAACTAGATCATGTATATACTTGAACAACTACATTATGTATATGCTTGTACAACTAGATCATGTAGATACTTATACAATTAGATCATGTAGATACTTGTACAACTAGAAGATGAAGATACGTGTACAACTAGATGCTGTATATACTTGTACAACTAGATGCTGTATATACTTGTACAACTAGATGATGTATATACTTGTACAACTAGATAATGTTGATACGTGTACAACAAGATGATGTAGATACTTGTACAACTAGATGATGTAGATACTTGTACAACTAGATGATGTAGATACTTGTACAACTAGATGGTGTATATACTTGTACAACTAGATGATGTAGATACTTGTACAACTAGATGATGTAGATACTTGTACAACTAGATGATGTAGATACTTGTACAACTAGATGTTGTATATACTAGTACAACTAGATGATGTATATACTTGTACAACTAGATGATGTATATACTTGTACAACTAGATGATGTATATACTTGTACAACTAGATGCTGTATATACTTGTACAACTAGATGATGTATATACTTGTACAACTAGATATTGTATATACTTGTACAACTAGATGCTGTATATACTTGTACAACTAGATGCTGTATATACTTGTACAACTAGATCATGTATATACTTGTACAACTAGATGCTGTATATACTTGTACAACTAGATGATGTATATACTTGTACAACTAGATGATGTATATACTTGTACAACTAGATGATGTAAATACGTGTACAACTAGATGATGTAGAGACCTGTACAACTAGATGATGTATATACCTGTACAACTAGATGCTGTATATACTTGTACAACTAGATGCTGTATATACTTGTACAACTAGATGATGTATATACGTGTACAACTAGATGATGTAGATATGTGTACAACTAGATGATGTATATACCTGTACAACTAGATGATGTATATACCTGTACAACTAGATGATGTATATACTTGTACAACTAGATGCTGTATATACTTGTACAACTAGATGATGTATATACTTGTACAACAAGATGATGTATATACCTGTACAACTAGATGATGTATATACCTGTACAACTAGATGATGTATATACTTGTACAACTAGATGATGTATATACTTGTACAACTAGATGATGTAGATACCTGTACAACTAGATGATGTATATACCTGTACAACTAGATGATGTATATACCTGTACAACTAGATGATGTAGATACGTGTACAACTAGATCATGTAGATACTTATACAATTAGATCATGTATATACTTGTACAACTAGATGATGTATATACTTGTACAACTAGATCATGTAGATACTTATACAATTAGATCATGTATATACTTGTACAACTAGATGATGTATATACTTGTACAACTAGATGATGTAGATACTTGTACAACTAGATGATGTAGATACTTGTACAACTAGATGATGTAAATACTTGTACAACTAGATGTTGTATATACTAGTAAAACTAGATGATGTATATACCTGTACAACTAGATGCTGTATATACTTGTACAACTAGATGCTGTATATACTTGTACAACTAGATGATGTATATACTTGTACAACAAGATTATGTATATACCTGTACAACTAGATGATGTATATACCTGTACAACTAGATGATGTATATACTTGTACAACTAGATGCTGTATATACTTGTACAACTAGATGATGTATATACTTGAACAACTACATTATGTATATGCTTGTACAACTAGATCATGTAGATACTTATACAATTAGATCATGTAGATACTTGTACAACTAGAAGATGAAGATACGTGTACAACTAGATGCTGTATATACTTGTACAACTAGATGCTGTATATACTTGTACAACTAGATGATGTATATACTTGTACAACTAGATAATGTTGATACGTGTACAACAAGATGATGTAGATACTTGTACAACTAGATGATGTAGATACTTGTACAACTAGATGATGTAGATACTTGTACAACTAGATGGTGTATATACTTGTACAACTAGATGATGTAGATACTTGTACAACTAGATGATGTAGATACTTGTACAACTAGATGATGTAGATACTTGTACAACTAGATGTTGTATATACTAGTACAACTAGATGATGTATATACTTGTACAACTAGATGATGTATATACTTGTACAACTAAATGATGTATATACTTGTACAACTAGATGCTGTATATACTTGTACAACTAGATGATGTATATACTTGTACAACTAGATATTGTATATACTTGTACAACTAGATGCTGTATATACTTGTACAACTAGATGCTGTATATACTTGTACAACTAGATCATGTATATACTTGTACAACTAGATGCTGTATATACTTGTACAACTAGATGATGTATATACTTGTACAACTAGATGATGTATATACTTGTACAACTAGATGATGTAAATACGTGTACAACTAGATGATGTAGAGACCTGTACAACTAGATGATGTATATACCTGTACAACTAGATGCTGTATATACTTGTACAACTAGATGCTGTATATACTTGTACAACTAGATGATGTATATACGTGTACAACTAGATGATGTAGATATGTGTACAACTAGATGATGTATATACCTGTACAACTAGATGATGTATATACCTGTACAACTAGATGATGTATATACTTGTACAACTAGATGCTGTATATACTTGTACAACTAGATGATGTATATACTTGTACAACAAGATGATGTATATACCTGTACAACTAGATGATGTATATACCTGTACAACTAGATGATGTATATACTTGTACAACTAGATGATGTATATACTTGTACAACTAGATGATGTAGATACCTGTACAACTAGATGATGTATATACCTGTACAACTAGATGATGTATATACCTGTACAACTAGATGATGTAGATACGTGTACAACTAGATCATGTAGATACTTATACAATTAGATCATGTATATACTTGTACAACTAGATGATGTATATACTTGTACAACTAGATCATGTAGATACTTATACAATTAGATCATGTATATACTTGTACAACTAGATGATGTATATACTTGTACAACTAGATGATGTAGATACTTGTACAACTAGATGATGTAGATACTTGTACAACTAGATGATGTAAATACTTGTACAACTAGATGTTGTATATACTAGTAAAACTAGATGATGTATATACCTGTACAACTAGATGCTGTATATACTTGTACAACTAGATGCTGTATATACTTGTACAACTAGATGATGTATATACTTGTACAACAAGATTATGTATATACCTGTACAACTAGATGATGTATATACCTGTACAACTAGATGATGTATATACTTGTACAACTAGATGCTGTATATACTTGTACAACTAGATGATGTATATACTTGTACAACTAGATGATGTAGATACCTGTACAACTAGATGATGTATATACCTGTACAACTAGATGATGTAGATACGTGTACAACTAGATCATGTAGATACTTATACAATTAGATCATGTATATACTTGTACAACTAGATGATGTATATACTTGTACAACTAAATCATGTAGATACTTATACAATTAGATCATGTATATACTTGTACAACTAGATGGTGTATATACTTGTACAACTAGATGATGTAGATACTTGTACAACTAGATGATGTAGATACTTGTACAACTAGATGATGTAGATACTTGTACAACTAGATGTTGTATATACTAGTACAACTAGATGATGTATATACTTGTACAACTATATGCTGTATATACTTGTACAACTAGATGCTGTATATACTTGTACAACTAGATGCTGTATATACTTGTACAACTAGATGATGTATATACTTGTACAACTAGATATTTTATATACTTGTACAACTAGATGCTGTATATACTTGTACAACTAGATGCTGTATATACTTGTACAACTAGATGCTGTATATACTTGTACAACTAGATGCTGTATATACTTGTACAACTAGATGCTGTATATACTTGTACAACTAGATGATGTATATACTTGTACAACTAGATGATGTATATACTTGTACAACTAGATGCTGTATATACTTGTACAACTAGATGATGTATATACGTGTACAACTAGATGATGTAGATACGTGTACAACTAGATGATGTATATACCTGTACAACTAGATGATGTATATACCTGTACAACTAGATGATGTATATACTTGTACAACTAGATGATGTATATACTTGTACAACTAGATGATGTATATACTTGTACAACAAGATGATGTATATACCTGTACAACTAGATGATGTATATACCTGTACAACTAGATGATGTATATACTTGTACAACTAGATGCTGTATATACTTGTACAATTAGATGATGTATATACTTGTACAACTAGATGATGTAGATACCTGTACAACTAGATGATGTATATACCTGTACAACTAGATGATGTAGATACGTGTACAACTAGATCATGTAGATACTTATACAATTAGATCATGTATATACTTGTACAACTAGATGATGTATATACTTGTACAACTAGATCATGTAGATACTTATACAATTAGATCATGTATATACTTGTACAACTAGATGATGTATATACTTGTACAACTAGATGATGTATAGACCATGCAGAAGCTACTACTGTACGAAAGATCGTACGGTGCCCGTAGGCATGTGACCACGCAGAAGCAACTATTGTGCGAAAGATCGTACGGGCCCGTAGGCATGTGACCACGCAGAAGCTACTGTAATGATTTTAAAAGTTGATGGAATCGACCGATCGTACGGACTTCGCACGGATATATGTGACCGAGTCATTAGCGTGGACTCATGTTGAACCCACATTTGATATAAACTGTTCAAAATATTTAAGGAGCACTCTCACGGCCCTATATAATTCCCGTTCTTCTCCATACAAACAGTTACACCATTATCGTCCAACCAATACATTGTACATATGTCAGACAGTGGGCTATTAGAAAGGGTTTGTCCTTAGATTGGTTTTGTAACATATCAATATCTGGGATACCGATACATTTGTACGAATTATGTTCTCGACTCCCCTTCGTTTTAGTAAAATTGGAGGAAAGGGAAAACTAGATAAAAGCAAGAAAATTTATACCACAAATTAAATAAACATTGAGTATGTGTCTTTTAATATATTTTCATGTGGTCAGTCAAAATTGCTTTACAACCATATTGAACGAATTTGTTGGTTATTCAACTTCGCAAGTTTTGAATTGTAGCTTATAGAAATATATCGATACAGCCGTGGGTCGTCCTTTAGCTATTTTGAGCAGTTTATAACATGTAAATAAGGATGAATGGATATATAGAAATTGGATCAAGTTTTGGAACATGATACTTTTAAAACGTTTAAACCCAGCGTACACATGTCTGGGTTGTTTTATGTACAAACATAAATATATTTCAACACGAGTTAAAGGAGAATATGGATGTGTAGAAATGGGAACAGTTTGGACATTATAGATCTATGTATGCTTACATATAATTTTATTATCATTATTTTAATTGCTATGATAAGTAAGAGCCTATAAGTTGTAGAAGCTTATACAAAGATTGTATCGCCGTGTTGAATATATGGGTCATCCTCAAAATATGTAGCAATTTGCAAAAATAATAAGACAAAATTAATAAATGCTATTTTATGATTTTTTTATCCAACTCATTAAACTAGAAAAGACAAATTAAAGGTTAACATATGACATCTCAATTCCATCTAATTCTGATGTTGTAGGGATAAATGATAACGAGGTCAAAGTCACCTGTCCATGGTGTTACCATTAACAACTTGAGACAAAGGCAGCTTCATTTGTTTTTTTCTGCATTTCTACAATTAGAACCATCCAGCTACTATATTTTGTTATGCTTAATAAATAAGGCAAGTTTTATTTTCATCCTTTCTAAAATTAAACTAATACAAAGTAATGGAAATTGGTAACATCATGGACGGTAAAGTAACAGCAATGACATCATCCTTGAATCTTAGATTTATATAATAAATTGATGCGTATACGATTCATTAATGAACCAAAAAAGCTATTGTGATCCTTACTGGCTTTGTAAGTTAAAGACAATTAATAAATCTTAAATATGCAATAAAACAAACACAGTTTGCTGTCCTTCCAATATGTTCTCTGGCAGCCTATACAATTTCTTTTGCCTGTTTCCTTATGTTTCACAAACTTCTGCTTTTGCTTTTCTAAGTTGGGTTGTGTTTTACATCACTTTCAACAAATTATCAGTTGTATCACGCTCACAGCATTTCATGGGTTAGTAGCCTGTACTATTGGGCGATTTATCTTGACACCAGCCAGTCAGTTGTAATGCTAACATCATAACCCTGAGCGTTAAGTAGGGCAGCCATTACTACCATTCTTTCAAGTCATTTGTATGACCTTTACTACACCAGCAAGGCGGTCTTAATAATATGGAAATTGAATTATAGTGAAAAAAATATAAGTTACCTCTATAAGTATGATATTACTATGCATCGTCCGTAGTGTTACCATAAAAAATAACATTCTAAGAATATCAATATGGTATCAAAACAATTAATCACATTTTGTGTTTTTATAAGCATTATGGGAAAACTAATTAATCTGTTATTATATAAACAAAATGACAGAAAACACTTTTTACTCAATACGCGCATTTAGGTTGATTGTCTATACTGTAAATAGTTAATGTCCCTGGTGTTACCACAATAAAATAAAGTGTAGGTAAATCTTATATAAATTTTAAATTATCCTTTAGAGTGGAAGTATTACATTGAACATATCAGAGTAATAATGATCTAACATGTTAATCTTGATGGCTTACACCACTATATCATTACAAACATTTAGGGTGCTGATATATCCCTACTGTTACTGTTCATTGTCCCTTTTGTTACTACGATGTATGAATCTTAACATTTAAATAAATCTTATATAAAAACCAATTTATTCCCTTTCATATCAGTATTACATAATACTTGTACCCTGTTCATTACATAAATCGGATGGCATATACCATTATCTAGATACAAACAGTCAATTGGCTTAACTGTCCATGCTGTAACTTGTTTATGTCCCTCATGTTACTTTTTTTTAAGGTTACAGCATGGACGATAACGGCAGGGATGATTGCACATACTTTTTGGTTTTGTGTAGAAATGGGCTCTTCCTTCAGCCTAAATATTACATTGGTATTTTATATGGTCTGTTAATTGTAGGAATGGACAAATGTTGTTTTGAAACCTAGTTTTGAAACCTAACATGTTTTCTGTAAAAATAAATGGTTACATCATAGACAAATATAAAAGGTACTGCAATAGGTGTACGTAACTCATAAATTCTTCAGCTTAAATTGTATCTGTTGCACATGACACCATTGAAGAAATAGGATGACTAACTAGTAGGGAGTACCTCCAAATGAATCTACAATCCTAAGGGAGCAGCTATTATTTTATTTTGGGGAACAGATAATGGCAGGGACATCAATTTATGGACAAAGACACCTAAGTTTCTGAATTAGAAAATAATAATTTTCGAACAAAACTGAATTATGTATATTATCTCTGAACATATATTTACCAAAAACCACACAGAAATTTTGGTGTAATTTAATTAAACGGTGGTAATATAATGAGAATGAGTTAAAAATCAGATTCAGTGTTTTGGTCACTGATTTCAGACAACTTCCTTTAAGGTGGTGGTGGGGGGTCGGTCTTGTAAAAATATGTTTTAACTTCAATAAACATATTTATCACATAACTTCCACTCCAGGAGTGACATAAAGCAGTGACATAAATATCATATGTAACTAGTTACATAAACAGCCGACTCACAGCACGTATGTGACGTCACTCCAGTGTGACGTCACTTTAAACTACAGCATATTGTTTACAATTGTTCGGCATTTATTAAAAATATTATTTAAAGAGAATAAATCTCGATAAATAATCAAAAGGTTATTGATAGGGACTACTTTTTACTGTGGAAGTATGCATTAGAACTTCGGGGTGAACTTCGGTCACTGTTTATATGAGGACGAAGAAAGATCGATTTAAAGATTGAAAACAATCTTTTAATGGTGTTATGTGATAAATAGAATCTTACATTCGTGCTTATTTGATATTGTTTTGATATTGTTTTTATAAGACTCGTCGACTGAAACGAATATGACGCTCGGCAGAGCCTCGCGTCATATTATTTCAGTCGACTCGTTTCATAAAAACAATAACAAATAGGCACTCATGTAAGATCCTCTATTTACTAATATATTTATTAGTAAGCAAGGGTATATTTTACATAACCTTGCATTAATTATTATGTTTTTTAAATTAAAAGGGAAATTATACTAGGTAAATAAATCCTGGACAGTAATTGCTACATTTTCTGAGAATGACCCATATATAAACAACGGTGGTTGCATAAACGTTGTTTTGAAATGGGTTCAGTTTTTAAAAGTGTACACACACTATAGAGGCAAATGCCAACATGTGTTCACTTTTATTTAAAAGCTTATATTATATTGAATATATTGCTCTAGTCTCTATCTCTTTCTCTCTCTGTTTCATTTTTCTCTCTCTGTATATACATCTCTCTCTCTCTCTCTCTTTCGCACACTATCTCTCTATCTCGTTCTCTCTTTCTCTCGCTCACTCACTCT